>JAXCHO010000176.1:5577500-6017500 GCA_036630365.1 Acanthiza pusilla | reverse complement strand
GGGCTGGATGCAGTACCAGCTCCAAACACTCCTGGTGTTTGCATTTCCCAGGAATAAGCATTTTCCTGCAGTTTAATTCACTTTCCTTGGCCAAGGGGTTGAAAATGAAAATGTAGAAGGATTTTTGTGAAGTCCTGCAGCAAATCCATGCCCACCTGGGCTGCCCTTCCTCATCTCCAATTCCCAGGTGTGACACAATGCCCGATTCGGGTGCCAGGGGCCAAATGTGTGGGACAATGAGCTGGGATATTAACAGAGCATCCATGAGCTGCCAGATCCCGGGGTTTGCTCTTCATCCTCGCAGTGACACAATCCTGGCCGGGAATTCGGGGGAAAAGCAGAGCAGGTGAATATTTTTATCAGATGGACTCAGGATGAGGCAGTTCTGAACATCTGCACATCCAGGCAGCATTCCTGGGCAGGACTGGGATTTGTGGGAGCTCTTTAACCAATTCCAAGTGCTGTGCAATCAGTTGGGATCCTGACAATCAAACAGAGTGCCTGGCACTCCATCCGTGTCCCCTGGGAAAGGGGCAGGAAGGTGACTCTGGGAATGTCATCCTGAGCTCCTGGGACTTCCTTTGCTGTCACTTTCTAACAATGAAAACATTCTTTTGAGGAGACAGCTCTCTGTGCGAGGCTCGTGTGGATCTGATTCCTGTTTGGTGTCCTTTTGGGTTTGTTTTTTTCCTTTTAATGTTCCCAAACGTAGTTGGTTTTCAGTTCTCTTTAGTGTTGGCTACCAGGGAGTCCCGGGGATGGCAGATGGGATGTGGAATTCTCGGGAATGATGGGAGGATGTGGTGGGCAGGGCTGCATGCAAATTTTTTTTTTTTAATATCCCACCTTCCCAGGTTGCTTTTCACTATTTAAAAAGAATTCTTTGTTGTTGTTGTTGGTTTTTTGTTTTGTTTCTTTGTTTTGTTTTTCTGGGAGTTTTTTGGTTGGTTTTGGGGTTTTTTTTTGTGTGTTTTTTTTTCTTTTTCTATTTGTTTTTTTGTTTTGTTTTGGTTTTGGGTTTTTTGGTTTTTTGGGGGTTTTCTGGGTTTGTTTATTTGTTTGTTTTTCGTTTTTGGTTTTTTGGGGTTTGTTTTTTTTTTTAAATGCTAAAGCTTCTCTATCTACTTTTTAGCTTCACTCCTCTTTTCAAGGAGGAGCTCCCCAGGCAGATTCATCCCAAATCTGCAGCCAAGCTCAGTCCCAGAGCTCTGCATCCCAAAGTGCTCCAAGGCAGCTCCAGGATGGAGCAGTGGGAAGGGCTGGGATCACTCCCTGCAGGTGTTCAAAGGCATTTCCTGCTGCCCAGGGAGTCCCCCCAAAATGGGATGGGCAGGGAGGGAGTTCAGAATTCCCTTCAGAGCCACGGGAGAAATTCCTGTGCGTGTGTTGAAAATACCAATTCAGAGCAGCTGTGACTGCAGTTTTTGGTCTGTAGGGCCTCAAACACAAAGCAAATGTGACCTAATAGGATGAAGAGCTGATCTTGCTGGTGTGGAGATGTGACTGATGAATTTCAGGGTTTTTAAAGTGGAAAAAGGGCAGATTAGAGGGCGGGACTTGGCAAACTCTCCTGGTGATCCTCCCCTGGCATCTGTTTTTTGGAAATCCAGGTGTTTCTGAGCTCTTGTCTCTAACCTTTGTTCCTAACTTGAGAACAATCAGATGATTGGAGCCAAGTTTTATCAATTTTTCTGCATTTTGCGTGCTCTGGCTCCTGGTGGAGCCCAGGCCAGAGTGCTTTGTGTGGCTCCTCCTGGGGAGCAGCACAGCAGCGGTGCTTGCAGAGAGAAAATATTTCTCCCACATTTCAGATTAGATCTTCTCAACCTTTGTGGCCATCTTGGCATTCCTATTTAAACAAACCATCTGGCAGAATTCTGGTGGTTTTGAGGCTGTGAGAGCCTGAGCTCTCGTGAGTGGTTCAGCCTCTCACAAACCTCAAACCCTTCCAAGTGTGGGGTTATCTGCAAAGCCTTGGCCTGGAGTGTGCCAGCGAGCTGGGGCTGATGGAATCGGGAACTTTCTCCAATAAGAACTTGAGCAAAGAGCTGAAAATGCAGCGCTGTGCTCGGCAGGGGAACTGCTGAGGGCTGGGAGAGCTGCCAGGGATTGGGGTTGGGCACTGGGAATTGGGGTTGGGCACTGAGGATTGGGGTTGGGCACTGGAAATTGGGCACTGGGAATTGGGGTTGGGCACTGGGGATTGGGGTTGGGCACTGGGGATTGAGGTTGTTCACTGGGAATTGGGGTTGAGCATTGGGAATTGGGATTGGGCACTGGGATTGGGATTGGGCACTGGGAATTGGGCACTGGGGATTGGGGTTGGGCACTGGGAATTGGGGTTGAGCATTGGGAATTGGGATTGGGCACTGGGAATTGGGCACTGGGATTGGGGTTGGGCACTGGGATTGGGGTTGGGCACTGGGATTGGGGTTGGGCACTGGGAATTGGGCACTGGGAATTGGGGTCAGGCACTGAGGATTGGGGTCGGGTACTAGGGTTTGGGGTTGATCACTGGGGATTGGGATTGGGATTGGGGAGCTCCCAGGCAGCCCAAAGGGTGAAGTGGGGAAATGCCGCAGATGAAAGGAGCTTTGGGGACTTTGGGCTCAAGGCTGATGAGGTTTTTCCCAGGAATTCACCAAGGCCAAGGAGTGTGTGTTTTGCTGTCCTGTTCAGGTTGTTCAGTGTCAATGTAGGGATGGTGTAGGGTTTTTCCTGTTTCCATTCGTGGATATTTTCCTTCTTCCCTCCAATGCTGAGAACTGCAGTGAGCTGTGTGTGAGAGCAGAGGGTCCCAGCACAAAGAAAGGAGAATTACTGACCCAGAATGGGGATTCAGAGCTGCCACGTGCCAGGCTGGCTGCAAAGAATCCCCAATTACAATCATTTATTGGGAAAGAGACTCTTGGAGATCCCAGGAGTGTAGAATCTGCAGCTGGGCCATTCCAGCAGAGAATTCCAGCAGAGAATTCCCAAGCTCTGGGAGCCAGGGATGCTCTGGGAGGTTCTGTGGTTGTTGGATCTGCAGCTGGGCTATTCCAGCAGAGAATTCCAAGCTCTGGGAGGTTCTGTGGGTGTAGGATCCACAGCTGGGCTTTTCCACCAGAGAATTCCAGTAGAGAATTCCCAAGCTCTGGGAGGTTCTGTGAGTGTTGGATCTGCAGCTGGGCTTTCCCAGCAGAGAATTCCAGCAGAAATTCCCAAGCTCCGGGAGCCAGAAATGCTCTGGGAAATTCTGTGAGTGTTGGATCTGCAGTTGGGCTTTTCCAGCAGAGAATTCCTAAGCTTTGGGAGCCAGAAATGGTTTGGGAAGTTCTGTGGATGTTGGATCTGAAGCTGGGCTATTCCAGCAGAGAATTCCCAAGCTTTGGGAGCCAGAGATGCTCTGGGAGATGCTGTGAGTGTTGGATCTGCAGCTGGGCTATCCCAGCAGAGAATCCCAGCAGAGAATCCCAGCAGAGAATCCCAGCAGAGAATCCCAGCAGAGAATCCCAGCAGAGAATTCCCGGCCGTGTGCTGTTGGCAGCACAACTCTCCAGGGAATCCTGGCATGACACACCCCTGGGCCTCTCTCTGCTGCAGCCTGGGGAGGTTTGATTCCTTTCAGAGAAAAGCATCAGCCTAAATCAGCTCCTAACTCTACCATAATTTAGGATTGGATCCTATAATTTAGGATCCTAACTCTGCTGCGGCTCCTTCAGGAGTCCCTGGAGCTCCCATTCCTGCCCTGCCAGGAATGCTGCAGAGCCCAGGAAGAGCCTGCAGGAACAGCCATTGGTTATTTTGGCACATTTTTGTCTCCTGCCTTCCCTGAAGGAGGTCACTCGTGTCCCCAGAGGGTCTCCAGCAGCTGGGGTCCCCTCTGGAGCAGGGGGTCCTGGGATCAGGTGGCTCCAAGTCCCTCAGGCCCTGGGGATTCCCAGCTGGATTGGTGATCCCAGGGGCGCTGGAGGTGTTGGCAGCTGAAGCAAAGCCACGTGTCCCATGTGGGGACACCAAGGGGCACTTCCAACACACAATATTTGGGTAACATTCATGAATATTCATCACATTCCCCACGATAGGAGTGGTTATACAAATCATTTCTCAGAAATCATTAATATCATTAGCTGTGTGCCCTGCATGCACTGTGTGACCTGGTGGTCTTTGGGGGTCTTTCTGTGATGAAGATCTGTAGTCTCCATCACAGTGCACTTTTCACCTTTCTCTCTGGGGCATGGGCAGTCCCTGGTGGGTGATTCAGGGTTTCTGTGCTGGCCTCAAACAGATTCTTGTCCCTCTGATCTTGACAAGATTAAGGGAATTCTGTTTTTCTTGAATTAGAATTCACATCTTCTGTCTCTCAATAGTTAACTTGAGTTACCTATTGACCACTCCTTTCTCACCTCGGAGGAGGGAGCAGATCTCTTCCCATTCCCTGGGGGTTGCTCTGGCTCCCAGCACCCCGTGCTGCCCTGGGAAGGGAAGCTGAGGGAGCAGGGATGTGATCCATTGGAATTCAGCTGCACTCACCAGAAAATGGCTGTGCTGGGCCACCTTTGGGCTGGCCGTGGGCTAAAGATCCAAGTGAGAGCCCCTCAGGCTCTCAGGGGACTCGAATCTGTGTTTTTCATCCTGTTTCCACCCTCTCCCCCTCCTCCAAGCCCTGGATCTTCCCTTACACAAACATCGGCCGTTCCGCTCTGTGTGTGCCGCCTCAGTGAGATTTCCACGGGAAACTTTCCAAGCAGGATCATTTCATCCCACGGGGAGGCAGCCAGGCCGGGGCATTTTCCATCGCTGCCCTGGGAGCTGCTCTCCTCCTCCTCCTCCCACCAGCTCCGCATTCCTGGGCGAGGATTCCTGCTGCCTGCCGGTGTGTTTCCTTCAGTTCCTGCATCCCTGCCTTCCTCATCTCCCAGATGTTCTGTCTCTGACCTCACCCGGGTTTGGGAACGGCGGGAGCAGCGGGATCCCATGGCCTGGGTGGGAATGGTGGGGTTGGGCTGCGTCCTTGGGAAGTGGGGGCTCCCCTCTGGATGGGGAGACCTTCCTGGGCTGGGGTGATGAGCCCGTGGGAGCTGCTGAGCTCCTGCGCTTGGGAAACGTCGCTCTGCCGGAGATTCCTGCCCTGGAGTTGGGAAACCCTGGGGAGAGGCTTTGGGAAAAGAGCAGGACCTAAGTGAGGCTTCCAAATGGAATTACTTAGGGCATGCCAGGGTGCTGCTTCAGCTATACAGGAGTGTGCTCTGGACATTATTATTATTATTTTTATTACTATTACTATTACTACTATTATTACTGTTATTACTCTTACCATTACTATATTTTTATTTTATTTTAATTTCTATTTTTATTTTTATTTTTATTTTTATTTTTATTTTTATTTTTATTTTTATTTTTATTTTTATTTTTATTTTTATTTTTATTTTTATTATTGTTCTTACATTAATAATAATACAGGTAGTTCTATAACTATATGTGTTATAGAACATATGTTTCTGCATAGCGATCAAGTCCATCACTTGATTGCTATGCAGAAAGTTCAGTGTGTACCGTTATTATTGTATTATTATTATTATTATTATTTCATTACTAAGATATGTAGTTCTATAACTAGATAAAGTTATACAGTTTTATGGTTATATATAGCAATATATTATATATTAATATATTTGAATATGTATACATATAGAGAGATAGGGATATATACAGCACATCTATAATATGAATATATTATATATATCTTTATATTATATATTATAGTTAATAATAGTGAAATACTTTATTTATATAATTTATATTTTACATTTATACATTACATTTATATAATTTATATTTTACATTATAAAAATAATATAATGTAAAATAAATGACAGATTATAATATTCATACATGGTGTACATATAGTATATATATTCAAATATATTAATATATAATATATTGCTATATATGACCATGTAATTATATAACTATAGCTAGTTTTAGAACTATATATGTTATTACTAATGAAATAATAATAATAATAATAATAATAATAATAATAATAATAATAATAATAATGGTATAGACTGAACCTTCTACATAGCAATCAAGTAATGGACCAGCTAAAAGCAGCTGCTTAAGACAGAGTTTGGGGATTTTTAGGTTCAGTTGCAGAAAAATGCCTGGAAAAATGACATTATGAGTTTTCCAGGGTTTTTTCCCCACCAATCGAGGTATCGGTGTTCCTCAGTCCCAGTGAAAAGCTGAGGGGGTTGAAGTGCAGGTCCTTCCCGGAGCTTTGACTCTGCTCAGCTCCTCACACGTCATCATCACCATCACCATCATCATCATCATCATCCCTTTGCCTCCATCCCTGCCCCGATGTGAGGGAGGAGCAGGATCCAGCTTCCCCTCCCCGCTGCCCTGCCTTCAGCAGCAGAGGGAAATCCCGGGAAATCCAGGGAAATCCCAGCTGAATTCCAGCTGCAGCTGGAGGCTGTGCCTCCGGCTCTGGGCTGGATAACCACGGGGGGTTGGAATTCTGCTGGAGACCCCCTGGCTGAGAGGGGATGGTCCTTAGGGATTTGGGACAGGTTGGAACGGGGCTGTCAGCGGGGGCAGTGAGCTGCCAGCCTGGCAGGAATTCAGGCACTGAATTTGGGATGGGTGAGCCCAGTTTGTGCCCAGAGCCTCCGCTATGGACTGGGAGCCATATTTTGACTGTGGGAGCACTAAAAGAGCATCCTGGCATGATTCTCCCCCTGGTGCTCTCGGATTGAGCAGGACTGAGGATTTAGGGCTTCTTTCCAGGTGTTCCACAGCCCAGGTCCTTCCTTGGTACTGCTCTTCAACCCCTCCCATCCCACGGATCCAGATGTGAGCCTGAGGAGGAACACCTGGAATCTCTCGCCTGTCTAGAGCTGATCTGAAATTTAGTAGGACAAAACTTGCTATGCTCCCATCCCTCTGGACTGATGGTACCCCAGGCCTCCCTGGGATCACTCCTCATTTCCTCGCTCGGCTTTGACAGGAGGCAGGAAATGAGGAATAATTGAATCCGTTCCTACAAATTGGTTTGTCTGCGATCCAGGGCTGGGGCAGGGCTGCGATGTGGCTGAGGCTCGGAGCGTTTCTCTCTCCGTCAGAGCAATGTGCAGAATGCCATTCATAATTCCAGCCCCCAGGTGCTGGGGAGTGATGGGCTGGGCTCTCCGAGGTGATAATCCCAGCCCAATCCATCCCATCCTCTGGGATGTCGAGGGGCTGTAATAACCTGAGTGGCTTTGGGAATTCTGGCAATGGTATTTATATCTGGAGATCAGAAATTCATCAGCCATCAATGCCCAGTGGTGATTAGGGCAAGAACACAGCAGAAATTGATATTTTTGTGATACTTTCTGAGGATTTTTATTGCTGTTGGCTCTCAGATTGTCTCTCCTGTGCTGTTGTAGGGTTTTGTTCCCTCTGGAAAAGGGATGGGGCAGCTAGGCTTGGCTTTGCTACATTTCCATAGAGCTAGAGGCTGTTTGGCTCCCCTGCTTTGCAAATCAATCCAGCCTATCGTGATTAATTATTGTAATTAATGAGGAGCTTTCCCTGGGGAGTTGGGCCTCGCTTAGGGAGGTGACACACTCAGAGGGGTTCCCTCTGAATTCCAGCAGCAGAGCCAAGGGTGGATCCCAGAAGGATCAGCTGGTGGGAATCTCCCAGCAAGGGCAGGGATGGGCTCCAGCACCTCGGGAGTTCCACAGGGAATTGCACATCCCCAGAAACCTCAGAGGGCTCAGCTGCTGCTGCCAGTCCCACCCAGGGGAGGGCTGAGCCTCCAAAGGGACCATTTCTGCTGGAGAATCATCCTGCTGCTCCTCAGGTTCTGCTGCAGCTTCTCCTGGAGAATCATCCTGCTGCTCCTCAGGTTCTGCCAGAGCTTCTCCTGGGATTTTCTCTTGGAAAATCATCCTGCTGCTCCCTCCAGGTTGCTGCAGCTTCTCCTGGAGAATCATCCTGCTGCTCCTCAAGTTCTGCTGCAGCTTCTCCTGGAGAATCATCCTGCTGCTCCTCAGGTTCTGCTGGAGCTTCACCTGGGGTTTTCCCCTGGAGAATCATCCTGCTGCTCCTCAGGTTCTGCCAGAGCTTCTCCTGGAGAATCATCCTGCTGCTCCTCAGGTTCTGCTGGAGCTTCTCCTGGAGAATCATCCTGCTGCTCCTCAGGTTCTGCTGCAGCTTCTCCTGGAGAATCATCCTGCTGCTCCTCAGGTTCTGCCGGAGCTTTTTCTGGCACTGGCAGCAGGGCTGTCTGGGCTGCCTTGGGAAGGCGTTTGGGAATCGAGTGTCTGTGTTGAAGGAGTTGTTCCCTAACGTGCAGGATGCCAATCCCAAATCACATCAGGAATCACATCCCAAATCCTCAGGAATCAAGGCTCTCCCTGTTGTTCCCAAGCGTCCCGGGGCTGACCCTTGGATGGGGATTGGGTTATTGTGGATGGCAGAGGTTTTTGGAAGTTCAGGCTGTGCCAGCAGCCCATGGATGGATATTCCTGGCATTGGTAGAGAAGGAGAAATACAACATTCCCTGAGGGGCTGGAGCTGCTGGAAGGAGAATGTTTGGGTCTCTGTTGCTGAGTAACGAAAGGCTGGGAACAAACAGATCCTGAGCAGAACCCCTCCCAAGCCCCTCCAGGGTGGCTCAGAGAGAGACAATCCCCAAGGAGAACTTCTCCAGCCTGTGCTGGAGGTGACATCTTGACAAGGTTTACCTAAAACAGAGGCCAGACAAAGTTAAGAGAATAAAAGCAGATAAATTTATTAAAGGCCTTCAGGGGCATTCAGGGCAGACAAAACCTGCTCGAGAGGCTACACCCAAAATGGACAGCGAGTCACGAGTTTTTCATATTTTATAACTTCTGTACATTAACATATCAAGGTTTAATCCTCCAAACACACCTTCAGGTGATGATGTCAATCACCCCAAGTTTGCTCACCCCAATTCACTATTAGTTACATATTTTGGGGCTCTGAGGCAGCGAAGTGTCCTTGGATCTCGAGCTTTAGAGGAATTGTTTTGTGAAAAATGCTGAGAACAGGAGCTTTAGCACTTTCTATGGAGTCCAGAGCCACACACTAAAACTACAGATTCACCAAAAATACAGAAGCTAAAAATCCTCAGCATCAGAGGACAGGAAGTTTTCTTTCCTTCCATCGCCCTAAGGGGCTCCTCGTGGGGAGCTCCCAAACGCTGACGGAGCAGAGGGAGTAGAGGTGCAGGAGGTCACTGCCAGAGCATCCTGGCCAAAGACTTCAGCAAAACTTCAGGAAGAGCAGCTGAGCCCCCGTGGGATGAGGGAAACAAAAGGATGAGACAGAGCAGGCAGAGCCCAGGGGAAGGGTTCACTCTGGGGCAGTTCTGTGGCTCATCTGTGTGGAAAAATCAGTGTTTCCCATTCCATCCCTTAATAGCAGCAGGGTCAGCATTGCTGGAGTTGGCTGAGGCTGAAGGGAGTGACCACAAATCCCTGGATCACTCCGCTGGGAGAAAGGAGTCGCAGCTTTTGAAGTTTGCTGGAGTGAGGCAGCAGCACCAGGAAAGGCTTTTGGGTCATCTTGGGAAATACTGCACGGATTTTACACTAATTAGTGTAGTTGCACTGTTTTAGAAATCTTTCTCTTCTTTCTCATGGAGAATAGAGATAAGCTGCATTTTTGTACTTTCCTAATCTCTGTGTTTGGTACTAGGTGTTGTATAGCTGTGACCAGTGGTTTTAGGAGGTGGATTCCCTGCTGACCAATGGTTGCCAGATTATTAATAGATATATAAAGAGGTTTTTTGTAAATAAAGTTCTCCTGTCGCCATCTTGGGTTCATCTGCCTGCTTCTGCGAATCTCAGGAAATCTCTAACCACAAATTAGGGCTGGAAATTCCTTGCTGTCCCTTGGAGTACTTGGGTATTGAAGGAGATCTCCTGACCAGACAGGGAAGATCACGAGGATCCTGGGAGATCCATTACCACCAGGGGCACTTGGTCAGTGGAATTCTAATTCCATTAATTCTAACTAAAGTCCCTAATTCTATTACAATTAATTCTATTAAAATTAGCTCTATTAAAAGAAATTCTACTCCAGTGCCATGACTGCAGTTCATGTCTCACCCACTCCAGTGAGTGCCACAAGGCTCCGCATTTCCCATTCCAGGGATTGGGAACGTTCATCATAAAATGCATTTGTTGATGCTAAAAATGAATACAAATTTGGAAGTATCACATAGCTTAGAATCATGGAATCCTGGAACGGTTTGGGTTGCAAGGGAACGTAAAGATCCTTCTATATTTAGTATATTAGTATTTATTATATTCTATATATTAGTATTTCCTAATTTTTAATTAATGCAATTTTCTATTTCCTAGTTTTTAATTAATGTGATTTTCAACCTTAGGTGCAAATGTGATTTATTTTAACCCCTTGGCATTCCTGGGCCCTCCCCTGCCATTCCAGGGTGCTGCAGCTGCTCTGGGGCCGTTGGCAGGAGGCCATTCCTGGGGTGTGGAATGAGCTTGAGATCCTGTCCTGGGGTGGCATAAATGATATTTTGTATTGGATTGTATGGACTGACAGCAGGCAGTGCTGATCTCCATTTCTGTGCTGGGATCAGAGAATCAGAGAGTCAGAGAGCCCTGGAAAGAGATTTTCTGTGTTAAAACCTCACAAAATTGGCTGCTGCACTCAGATTTCTTGTAAAGTCAGTAAATGACTCCTCTTTTTCCTGCTTCCTCCCAGGAATTCCAGGGAGCGTGGGTGGGACAGATCCGTTTGGGGTTCAGGGATCTCTGAGAGCAGAGGAATTGCAGAAAGTCAGGCAACAATTGGTTTTAACAATGTAAACATAATTTTGGGCAGAATGGGAGAAAAAATGTCCTACCCAATCTTCTGTGATTTGGGCTGATTCTTGAGTGAAGTGATGAAATTGCAATTTTTAATAATTTCAAACGGAGTGGAGAGCAAAGAGGGACAGTGGCACCTGTCCCTGAAGCCACCCCTGGGTTTCTTTGGGGTGGAAGATTTAACTGGAATATTTGGGGTGGAAGTTTGAACTGGGATATAATTTATTGTTTTAACTGGAATATTTGGGGTGGAAGTTTGAAGTGGTATATTATTTATTGTTTTAACTGGGATATTTAGGGTGGAATTTTGAAGTGGGATATTATTTATTCTTTTAACTGGAATATTTGGGGTGGAAGTTTGAACTGGGATATTTAGGGTGGAAGTTTGAACTGGGATATTGCTTATTATTTTAACTGAGATATTTAGGGTGGAAGTTTGAAGTGGGTTATTATTAATTATTTTGACTGGGATATTTAGGGTGGAGGTTTGAACTGGGATATTATTTATTATTTTGACTGGGATATTTATGGTGGAGAAAATCAGGTTTGTGCCAGGTGCAGTGACAGCAGAGAAAATGCACTTCTGGAGTATTTTCACTGCAATCAATGGTTTCTCACCCTGCCCATGGCTGAATATTGAGCTTTTTTCCCCTTAATTTGTGTTGGGAAACTGGGAGCAGTCTGAAACCAGCACTTCCCAGTGCTGCATCCTAAAAACACAGAAAACCTGAACTTGGCTCCAAGGGGAGCAGCAGGACCCCCTCGGGAGGGACAGCACCACCCAGAGAGGTCAGAGATGACACAGCCAGGTCAGGGAGGCACCTTTGGGAAGAAATCCTCCCAAAATAAATCCTCCAGCCCAGCCCAGAGGGGCTGAGCATCCTCTGTGCAGCCCAGTCAGAGCAGGAGGGGGTGGAAAGCTGGAGAAAATTCATCCAAAATGGAATAAACTTGGGGTCATGGGGAAGGCTCACCCCAGAAAACAGATTTTTTATTTCTTTTTTTTGCCAGGATCTGTCTATCAGGAGGCTCTGCTGCCTGTGCCACCCCAGATCTGTGAATTCTGCAGTGGGTGTAGTGCAGCAGCTAATGAATGCATTAATTAAAGGCTGGAGAATCGGTGGTATTTAGCCCTGTGAGGAACAACCTTAAATCAAGATTCCTGTGAGGAATGGGCTCGGCTTTGAACAACCTTGGAGTTTTGCTGGGCTACGGGAAGTTCTGCTTCTCAAATGAAGCAGTTGGCAAGTGTGAAAAATGCTAATTAATGGCATCCATCATTCGGTAAATGCCAGGGAGAAAAAGCTACTTGAAATCAGTGTGGAGGTGCATGAAATGTGATGGATCCAGCCTGGAGCAGAGGTGGCCGTGGTACCCTCAGAGGGGCTTTGGGCAAAAATTGGGGTTCTTTGTAAAGAAATGCACCCAAAAAAAGGGAATTTAGGGTTTGGCATCTCGGAAGCCAAACCCTCTCAGGGGTGATTCCTCTGAATGTTTGCAGCTGAGGTAAAATAAACTCTTGGGCAGATTGGGGCAGGTTCAGAGCAGAGAGGGAGAAAGGCCCTAGAGCTCCTGGGCCTGCAAAGAGCAGAGGGGGAACGTGAGGATGGAGGCCCTTGCCTCTGGCGTTGGGAATTTCATGGAATTCCATGGAATTTCATGGAATTTCATGGAATGGGTTGGGATGGAAGGGACCTTAAAGCTCATGCTGTTCCAACCCCAACACCTCTCACTGTCCCAGGCTGCTCCAGCCTGGCCTTGGACACTGCCAGGGATCCAGGGGCAGCCACAGCTTCTCTGGCAATTCCAGCCCAGCCAGAAATTCCTTCCCAAGATCCCACCCCAATCTCCCCTTTCCCACTGGGAAGCCATTCCCTGTGTCCTGTCCCTCCATCCCTTGTCCCCAGTCCCTCTGCAGCTCTCCTGGAGCCCTTCAGGCCCTGCCAGGGGCTCTGGGCTCTCCCTGGAGCCTTCTCTTTTCACCCCCAGCTCTCCCAGCCTGGCTCCAGAGGGGCTCCTGTGGATTATTTCCATAGCTGACCTCAATCCAGAAGGATTTATCCCAGAATTTCGGGATCTCCTCAGTAAGATCCTGCTGGCAGTGCAGCCCTGGAGCAAGGCCAGCAGGCAGAGTGGGTGACAAAGGGACAAGAACAGCCCAGAATTCACCAAACCAGCAGAGCCCTGCAGACTCAGGGGGACAATCTGCAGGATTTGGTGCAGAAGGAGCTGTTTGGAGAGCGAGGAGAGGCTGTGTCAGCCCTGAGCCAGCCCCAGCCATTAATGTCCCCACGCCGGAAATTGGCCAATCAATCTGGGAGTGAGACAGGTCATCTGTGGGGATTTCCGTGCTAGACTGGCCCGATGAATATTTTATGAATCAGCTGGATGAGCTGTTGGTTGGTTGGGGGTTTTTTCTTTATTTTTATCTCATGTTTTATTCTGTTTCTGTTTGATCTTCCAAGGGAGCTGTTGGAGCAGTGCCCAGGGCTGAGTGTGAGTGCTCAAGTGTGGACTTTTAAATCACTGCCCAACCTGTCTGACTGGTCCTGGGGGGCAAAAAAAACCCCCTCAGCCTTGCATTAGCAGTGGTGCAGCTTTAATTTATGCTAAAAACATCCAAAACCCATGAAAATGTGCATGTAGATGCTGTCATCACCCCCTGGTAGTGCAAACACTGCAGCAGCTCTGTGCTTTTTTTCTTTCCCTGTTGCTGCCCCTGTGGTGGTAGATGAGGAGTTTGGGTTTAGTTTGGGTTTCAGGATCTGCTTGAAGAGTTCGGATTGAGTTTGGTTTGAGTTTGGATTGAGTTTGGATCGAGTTTGGGTTGAGTTTGGATTGAGTTTGGATTGAGTTTGCGTTTCAGGAGCTAGGTGAGGAGTTTGGATTCAATTTGGATTGAGTTTGGATTAAATTGTGATTGAATTTGTTTTGAGTTTGAATTGAGTTTGGATTGAGTTTGGATTTCAGGATCTGGATGAGGAGTTTAGATTGAATTTGGATTTCAGGAGCTGGGTGAGGAGTTTGGATTGAGTTTGGATTGAGTTTGGATTGAATTTGGATTGAGTTTGGACTGAATTTGGATTCAGTTTGAATTGAATTTGGGTTGAGTTTGGGTTGAGTTTGGGTCTCAGGAGCTGCGTGAGGAGTTTGGATTGAGTTTGGATTGAGTTTGGATTGAGTTTGCATTGAGTTTGCATTGAGTTTGGATTTCAGGAGCTGGATGAGGAGTTTGGATTGGGTTTGGATTGGGTTTGGATTGGGTTTGGATTGGGTTTGGGTTCCAGGAGCTGTCTGGCTGTTGTGTGGCACCCTCTGGGGACAGGGACACTCAGCCCAGCCTCAGAGAGAGGCTGAGCGCTCCTGCACTGCGTCTGCTCTGACAATTGGAGTCAATAGCAGGGAAGCCCAGGAGGGACTAATTAGTGCATGTTCTAATCAGTGTGAGCCCTCATTCCTCCATGCTCTGGTGGCCAAGCTGAGCTCTGGCAGGGCCAGTGCACTCCCATTCCACGGAAATCCTCCCACCTCGCACTTTCTCCCATTTTCCTCTCTGCTCCCTCTCTGATTGCATCCGAGCTGCAGCCCTGGGTTTGCAGTGGGTCTGAGGTGGTATGGGGCTGTTTGCTTTGGGGTTTGTGCTCTTGTTGGGGTTTGTGCTCTTGTCAGGGTTTGCAGTGGGTCTGAGGCAATGTGGGGCTGTTTGCTTTGGGGTTTCTGCTCTTGTTGGGGTTTGTGCTCTTGTCGGGGTTTGTGCTCTTGTCAGGGTTTCTGCTCTTGTCGGGGTTTGTGCTCTTGTCGGGGTTTGCAGTGGGTCTGAGGCAGTGTGGGGCTGTTTGCTTTGGGGTTTGCAGTGACAATTGAACAATCCCAGCGTGGAGAGGATGAAGCTGCTGCTGAGCAGAACTGCGATTTCCCCTCTGTCAGAGCAAGAGCGATTCCACAGCCCCAAACTGAGCCCAGCCTTCACTCAGGGGTGACATTGAGAGCAGAGACACAAACCTGCTCTGCTTTCGCAGCTTCCCACCCATACCCAGCCCTTGGTGCTTCATTTCCCTCAGGAATTCCCTCCTGGCCACCCCAGGCTCCTGCAGGGGCAGCTCCAGGCTCGGTGAGGGATCAGCCCTGCATTCCCTGATCCTCCATCCCTGGAGCCCACAAAATCCTCCAAACCCAAACATCCACTGGCAAAACAATTTGCTTTTGCTGATGGAGAAATGCCATTAAAAGTCAATCTTTCCGTGTTTTTAGCCCAGTGAAAGCTCCTCGTGTGGGTTTGGGTTGTTTTGGGATGTTTTCTTCACTGATTTCGCTGTCTCTGGGTGTGGCCAGAGGTGTCCATGTTTTTGTGAGCTCCTGCCGTGGATTCCACAGGAAGCAGAGTCCAGGGAGAGACGCCTTAAGGGCTGACCATGCAGGGGTGTCAAATCCCTAAATTTGGGCAGGGGACACCTCCTTGGGACATTTTCCATCTTTGCTTCATGTTCAGCTGAGGTTTTTGACTCTTGGCTTCACCCTGCAGCTCTCAGGATCAAGTCCATGAGGAATGTCCCTCCATCCTGACAATTCCATTTTTCCAGATCATCCCCTGGCCCTGGACCTTCTCCTGCTCCAGTGCAACGTTGGAATCGTTCCCTTTTTGTGTCCTTCCCTCCCAAATCCATCTTTGCACCCACACCTTCACCGGAGACATTTCCCTCCCATTTTCCTGATTTGCTGGCACTGTTTGCATTTTGAATTGTTAAAAAAACCCCCAAAAGCCCTGGACACAGGATGGGATCCCATCAGGAGACATTCCCTTGGGTTTGGTGGCACTGATCTCTCCTGTCCTGCTGCAAATTCTGCTGCAAATTCTGCTGTGCCCTTAGATGGAATTCAAGCTGTGGGGACCCACCAGGGATGGGATAAAAAGCAGAAAGGGTAACTCAGGCCTGTGGGATAATTTTTGGGGTTTTTTTGGTTTTTTGGTTTTTGTGGTTTTTTTTTTTTTTTTTTTTTTTTTTTTTTTTTTGCAGTGCCATAAAATCCCACCTCCTCCTCCTATCTATGCTGGGATTCCCATGGAGAGGAAGTGAGCAGAACGCATTAATTCCATTGAATTACGCCTTTAGTGTTTCCTGTGGGATTGAGGTGCATTTTGCAGCCATTTATGGCACAGGGGTCTAGGAAAGCTGGACATCATTCAGGAGGGAAATCCTGGGAGTCCAGGACATCCTTCAGGAGGGAAATCCCATGAGTTCAGAAAAATCCCAGGAGTCCAGGATGGCTAGAGATCCTTCTGGAGGGAAATCCCAGGAGGCCAGGCAAATTCCAGGAGTCCAGGAAGGCTGGACATCCTTCAGAAAGGAAATCCTGGGAGTCCAGGGTGGCTGGAGATCCTTCTGGAGAGAAATCCTGGGAGTCCAGGAAAATTCCAGGAATCCAGGAGGGCTGGATATCCTTCAGGAGGGAAATCTCAGGAACCCAGGAAGGCTGGAGATCCTTCAGGAGGGAAATCCTGGGAGTCCAGGCAAATTCCAGGAGTCCAGGATGGCTGGAGATCCTTCAAGAGGGAAATCCCAGGAATCCAGGAAGGCTGGACATCCTTCAAGAGGGAAATCCAGGAGTCCAGGCAAATTCTGGGAGTCCAGGAGGGCTGGATATCCTTCAGGAGGGAAATCTCAGGAATCCAGGAAGGCTGGAGATCCTTCAGGAGGGAAATCCCAGGAGTCTAGGAGGGCTGGACATCCTTGAGGAGGGAAATCCTTGAGGAGGGAAATCCTTCAGGAGGGAAATCCTTCAGGAGGGAATCCTGAGGTGCTTCTCTGCCCGCTCCTTTCCCAGCCAGGTCAGTTTTCTGGGGGTTCCCAGCCCCCCGAGCTGGCAGAGCAGCCCCATAACCCAAAGGGAAGTGGTGGCTGTGACCCCACAGACACACCCAGGGCTCTGGGGCTGGCTGGGATCAGCACAAACACTCATTCCCGACCTTTCCCACCGACCCTGGCTCGCTGGGAGAGCACAGCTGGCCAGGGGTTCCCAAATGTGACCCCAGGAAGGGTCAGAAGAGCACCCAGGGGCTCCAGGGCTGAGCTCGGTGCTGACCATGGGGCAGATCACCCTCAGTGTGTGGGACAGGCAGGGAGGATCTGCCCCAAGCAGGCCCAGAGACACTTCAGAGACAAGGTCAGAGCAGTGGGGATTTGCTTTATTTATTTTATGTGGGGATTCACTCCTCCAAACACACACACAGAGCACTGCCAACACACAATATTATGGGTAACATTCATGAATATTCATCACATTCCCTGGGATAGGAGTGGTTATACAAATCATTTCTCAGAAATCATTAATATCATTAGCATGCGTGTCCTGGTGGTCTTTGGGGTCTTCTCGTGATGAAGATCTGTAGTCTTCATCACAGTGCACTTTTCACCTTTCTCTCTGGAGCATGGGCAGTCCTTGGTGGGTGATTCAGGGTTTCTGTGCTGGCCTCAAACAGATTCTTGTCCCTCTGATCTTGACAAGATAAAGAGAATCCTGTTTTTCTTAAATCAGAATTCACAGATTCTGTCTCTCAATAGTTAACTTGAGTTACCTATTGACCACTCCTTTCTCAGGGACCAGGCTTTGGGAAGCTCAGAAGTGCCCAGAGGGTGAGCGAGAGGCTGTGGATGTTTCTCTGGACTTTGGGAACGCCCCTGCAACCCTTTCCCAAAGTGTTTTGGGGACACTCAGGGCCTGGCCAGGTGCTCTCTGTGCTGCGAAAATCTGGAGTTCAATGAAGGGAACATTTCACACCCCTCAGCTCCTCTGTGATCCCCCAAACAGCTCCTTATCTTGGGATCCATCCTGACCTGTTATCCCGATGAAATCCCACCCCAAAGCAGGGCCCCAGTGCTCTGTAAAGATCAGTTATTCCAGGCAGGGAAAAGGAGATTTCCACAGCAGCTCCTCCCGGATCCGTACCCAGCCCTTAGCTGTGATTCTCTGGAAGTGCCGCGTTGGCCTTGGTGCAATTCCCTGTCTGGTAAATTGGGATACTCCTGTGGTTTGGGATGCTTTTAGGAACCTGGAAATGCCATTGTCTGCTGTGGGTTTTGTAAGGCAATCCTCCTCTCCTGTTTGCCCTGCCGGGGCTTGGCAGGAGCCAAGGGACATTTCCTGGTGACCGTCTGGCCTTGAGGACACACCTGCGTGTGGTCATCCTCAGCCAGGCTCTCCCAGCTGGTGCTTCCCCAGGGATTCCATGGGGAAAGCTGAGAATTCCTGCTGCATTCCGTGGGAAAAGCTGAGAATTCCTGCTTCATTCTGTGGGAAAAGCTGAGAATTCCTGCTGCTTTCTATGGGGAAAGATGAGAATTCCTGCTGCATTCCATGGGAAAATCTGAGAATTCCTGCTGCATTCCACGGGAAAAACTGAGAATTCCTGCTGCATTCTGCTGGAAAAGATGAGAATTCCTACTTCATTCCATGGGAAAAACTGAGAATTCCTACTTCATTCCATGGGAAAAACTGAGAATTCCTGCTGCATTCCATAGGAAAAGCTGGGAATTCCTGCTTCATTTAATGGGAAAAACTGAGAATTCCTGCTGCATTCCATGGGAAAAGATGAGAATTCCTGCTGCATTCTGCAGGAAAAGCTGAGAATTCCTGCTGCATTCCATGGGAAAAGCTGGAAATTCCTGCTGCATTCCATGGGAATTCCTGCTGCATTCTGTGGGAAAAGCTGAGAATTCCTGCTGCATTCCATGGGAAAAGCTGGAAATTCCTGCTGCATTCCATGGGAATTCCTGCTGCATTCCATGGGAATTCCTGCTGCATTCTGTGGGAAAAGCTGAGAATTCCTGCTGCATTTAGTGGGAAAAACTGAGAATTCCTGGTGCATTCCGTGGGAAAAGCTGGAATTTTGAGGAATGAAGAATTCCTGCTGCATTCCATGGGAATTCCTGCTGCATTCTATGGGAAAAGCTGGGAATTCCTGCTTCATTCCATGGGAAAAACAGAGAATTCCTGCTGCATTCTGTGGGAAAAGCTGGAATTTTGAGGAATGAAGTATTTTTGCTTCATTCCATGGGAAAGGCTGGGAATTCCTGCTGCATTCCATGGGAATTCCTGCTGCCCACTCGGGTTCAGAGTGGCCACCTTTGAAAGGGTTGTGAGAAAGGCAATTAATGATCGATCAGTGATTAGCGGCGTGGCGGTAGTTACACATTTTTCTGTGATCTGGCAAATTTTGCAGGAGACATGAGGCATAAATGAGATTAATTAATCGCAGAACAGCCTGTCAGGAGCTTCCCCAGGACTCAGCCCAGCCAGAGGAGTGGGCAGCCTGGTGAGGGACGGAATGTGCCATCGACAAACCCAAAATCTGACACCAAACCGCGGAGCCTGGCTCGCTTCATTGCCAGGGAACAATCAGATATCCAAAAAATCCAAAAAGCAAACAAGGGAGTTCATCAAATGTCAAAACCAGTTGAGGAAATACCGTGGAACTCTCCAGGGATGTTGTTGGATACAGCAGTGAGCTCCAAATCGTGGGGATCCACAGAATTTAGGGATTCTTAATGATAAAAATGTCACCTCTGTGACCAAGAAGGTCTCATCAGCAAAGCCTTTGCAGGGAAAGGCAAATTCTGGGTGGAATTAAAAAAAAAAAAAAATTGAAAAGGAAGCAGGAGGGAGACCTCAAATCACAGGAATTCACAGGATTCAGGCTGCCCACCTTCATGATAAAAATGTCACCACTGTGCCCAGGAAGGTCACATCGGCAAAGCCTTTGCAGGGCAAGGTGAATTCCTGGTGGAATTTATATTTTAAAAAATTGTAAAAGGAAGCAGGAAGGAGGCTTCAAATAATGAGAATTCACAGAATTCAGGCTGCCCATTTTAATGATAAAAATGTCACCACTGTGACCAGCAAGGTCACATCAGCAAAGCCCTTGCAGGACAAGGTAAATTCTGGGTGGAATTTAAATCAAAAAATGGAAAAAGGAAGCAGGGGAAGGGTGATTCAGCCCAGCTGTCAGCAGTGACTCCCCCAGAACCTGCTCCGCCTTCCTCCTGCCAACCACCCAACTTCCTTCCCCCGCCTGGCTGAGCCTTTATCCTGTGGTTTCCAGCTGCAGGGAGATTTTGGCGATTTTGGATGTTGCTCACAGCGCTGAGGGGAAAAAAAAGAAGTGTTTGTGGCTAAAAAGGCTGGTGAGGAATTTGTAGCAGCAGATATTGGGAACGAAAGCTCCTGAAGGCTGCAGAGGAGTAAATGCTCTGCGGGTTTGGGTTTCGGCTGAAGGGAAGGAGCTGAGACAAAGCTTTTCCCGTGGTTGGGTTTCCTGTGCCTCCTGGCGGGGATGGCCCATCCTGGGGCCACCAGGCCCTGGCACTGCCCAGGGTGACACCAGCGCTGTGCCAGCTCCTCCTGCTCTCAGAAGGGTTTGCAGTGGTGGCCCAAAACGGTCACACCAAAGAACCTTCTAGAAATGCATCCAACAGCTCAATTTTGACCTTTCTGTGGGCCAGTTTGAAAGGACCATTCCCTAAATCCCTAAATTCCCTAAATCAGTGTCTGATTAACCCATTAATGTCCCATTAACCCCCGTGTTTCCAACCCTCCCAGCGCTGGAGGGGACTGAGGCACTGCAGGAGCTGGGAGCCGCTCGCGATGGGATCAGGAATCTCACGGTTGCTGTGTTCTGGAGGAGAAGCCCAGAACTGCTGACACAAACTCCGGCTCTGGCAGCTCCCAGGCCCTGCCTGCAGAATCCTCATGGAGCAGAGAGGATCCTCAGCAATCCTCGTGGGGCAGGGAGGATCCTCAGCGATCCTCGTGGGGCAGGGAGGATCCTCAGGAATCCTCGTGGGGCAGGGAGGATCCTCAGGAATCCTCGTGGAGCAGGGAGGATCCTCAGTGATCTTCATGGAGCAGGGAGGATCCTCAGGAATCCTCGTGGGGCAGGGAGGATCCTCAGCGATCCTTGTGGAGCAGGGAGGATCCTCAGGAATCCTCGTGGGGCAGGGAGGATCCTCAGGAATCCTCGTGGAGCAGGGAGGATCCTCAGCGATCCTTGCGGAGCAGGGAGGATCCTCAGTGATCTTCATGGAGCAGGGAGGATCCACAGCGATCCTTGTGGAGCAGGGAGGATCCACAGTGATCCTCGTGGAGCAGGGAGGATCTTCTGCAATCCTCATGGAGCAGGGAGGATCCTCAATGATCCTAGTGGAGCAGGGAGGATCCTCAGCAATCCTTGTGGAGCAGGGAGGATCCTTTGCAATCCTCATGGATCAGGGAGGATCCTCAGTGATCCTCATGGGGCAGGGAGGATTCTCTGCCCAGGGTGAATCCTCCCTGAGAGAGCTGGGGCTCATTTGTCCTCCTGATGCGAATCAAACGGGCACAGGGCAGAGGAACCAGGGTCACATGGAAGGAATGATGGCCATAAATCCATGGCAGCCCTCAGAGCAGGCAGATGGCACCTGCAGCAGCATTCCCTGGGTTCTGCACTGTCACCTCCTGCTTTCCTCCTGTTTGCTTCGGTACTCCTTTAATGAATTGCTTTTCCTCTTCCTCGACTCTCCCTGCCTGTTTTTCACATGGTCTCAGGGAGCTGAGAGGGGAATATCTGTGCTGAGGGGAATATCTGTACTATAGGAGAATATCTGTACTGAATATAGGAATATCTGTATTGTAGGGGTATATTTGTATTGTAGGGAATATCTGTGCTGTAGGGGAATATCTGTATTATAGGGAATCTCTGTATTGTAGGGGAATATCTGTATTGTAGGGGAATATTTATATTATAGGGAAATATCTGTGCTGAAAGGGAATATCTATGCTGAAGGGGAATATCTGTACTGAATATAGGAATATCTGTGCTGTAGGGGAATCTCTGTGCTGGAGTCTCCCAGAGTGTCAGATCAAGCGCAATGCCTAATTCCAAATTCAATCCCACGTCCCTTTCAACGCAGCCCCGATGGCTTTAGCGAGGCTGAGGGAGGGACACAAAGACATTTCCACGGCAGGGCGGAATTCAGGGCAGTGCAAGGACAAGGAGCAATTGCAGTTTTTACCTGGCCAGGTGGCTCCCAGCACAGAGACAGGCACGAAGGAGGCAGAGAAGGAACACTCCAGCAGAAATGTGAGAAGAAAAAAAATCAAGATTCCTGATTCCTTTTGCTCCTTTTGATGCTTTAAGTCCCTGGCAGAATGAAAAGGGACAGCAGCCGTTCCTAAGGATTGGTTCTGTGTGCCCTGGAATCTGTGTGGGTAAATGGAGCTGACTGGGCATACTGGGATGGAGACTGGGAGATGGGCAGACAGCTCAACCCCTCCTGGCTGGATAATGAGAACCTTGCCATGCAAGGTTTCCATGTTGGGTTTTTTAGGGGTTTTTGGGTTTTTTGGATGGTTGGATGGCACACGATGGGGTGGTGTTGCTGTGACTTCAGTCACAGGAGATGAAATTTGGGCCAGCAGGGGATGGTCTGGAGAACTTCTGGAGGTGCTGAAGGACAGAAACACAAACACAAAATCTGCTTTATGCTGCTGGGGCAGACTGGGGCTGCCTGAACACCCACTTTTCCTCTCTCTTCCCTAATCTGTGTCCAAATCTCAATCCGTGGCCTCATCCCTCAATTCCTGAGCAGCTCATCCCCCTCTGAGCACCCTCCACCTCTCCCGGGGCTCAGCCAGGACTGGCAGCACGGCAAGGGCTCAGTCCCAGCTCCCTGCCCACCCCAGGGAGATCACCCCGAATTCCAGCTCCCCCAAACAGCCCCCGGAGCTGGGATTGCCTGGACTTTTCCTGAGGGAATGGAACACAGTGTGGGGGATCCGGGGGTCCCTGCAGAGTGAGCCCAGCCCTGCAGCAGCTGGGATTGTGTCCGTGGATAAATCCTGGGCAGACCATGCCATTCCCATCCTCTCCACTCAGATCTTTAAGGATCTTTGTGTATTTTTTCCCTCAGTTTTACATGGCCCCTGTTTTTCTTCACTCGAAACACATACATTCGAGTATTTATTACATATTAATTTATTGAAGTGCTCAGTCCATTCCCGTGCAGCTGCTTCTGGTCGAGTTTCCCTTCAGTCTGGCTGCTCTTTTCTCACCATTCTGGTTTGGAATAGGCTTCCTTGGGAAGATACTAAAACCTGACTGATGGCATCCGATGCCTTTGGATCTCCTATTAAAAGGCTTTAGACAGCCTGATTTTTCCAGGGGGGATGTCTGGAGATTTCTGAAGACCAGCCTTAATTCCTCCTGGGCAGAAAAACGACTTGCAAGAAGTGCCATGCTTCAAAAATTTGGCCTCTTTAAGATCTGAGGGGAGCAATTTCGTGTTACCTTATTCTTCTTGTGCTGCAAGCACAGGAAATTGCAGACTTCATTTGCTGAGCAGCAGGAGGCTGAAAGATTTGTCTCAGCCTTACAAGGGTTTTTCAAACCCCATCCTGCAGCCTTCCCTGGGCATTAATTCGTGGACAGAAAATGAAATATAAAATGGGAAGGAAGGATGACCAATCTCATTCTCTTGGGTGAAGCTAAATTGTGATCCTGTGCCATGGAGAAAACAGTCTGCAGTGTTTACATTTAGTGGCAGCACAATTTATCTATTTCTTTAAAAAGGATATTTTCTTCTCCTTGTGTCCATTCTGAGTGTCTTGTTCAGGGATCACAGCTGGAAATGTGGCATCAGTGACATCTCAGGTGGCTTTTGCTGCAGCCCTGGTGGGTGGGGAGGCTGTGTCCCAGACGTTCAGCTGGGATTTGTTTTCCTGGGAGCTTTGCCCGGGATGTGTTTTCCCAGGAGCTTTGGCTGGGATTTTTCCCAGAAGCTGTGGCTGGGATGTGTTTCTGGGGAGCTTTGGCTGGGATGTGTTTCCCGGAGTTTTGTATGGGATGTGTTTTCCTGGGAGTTTTGCCTGGGATGTGTTTCCTGGGGTTTTGTCCAGGATGTGTTTCTGGGGAGCTTTGGCTGGGATGTGCTTTCCCAAGAGCTTTACCTGGGATGTATTTCCCAAAGTTTTGTATTGAATGTGTTTCCCAGGAGCTTTGCCTGGGATGTGTTTCCTGGAGTTTTGCCTGGGATGTGTTTTCCTGGAGTTTTTCTGGGAAGTGTTTTCCTGGAAGCTTTGCCTGGGATGTGCTTTCCCAAGAGCTTTGGCTGGCATGTGTTTCCTGGGAGTTTTTCTGGGATGTGTTTTCCCCGGATCTTTGCCTGGAATGTGTTTTCCCAGGAACTTTGGCTGGGATGTGTTTTCCTAGGAGCTTTCCCTGGGATGTGTTTTCCCCGGATCTTTGCCTGGAATGTGTTTTCCCAGGAACTTTGGCTGGGATGTGTTTTCCTGGGAGCTTTCCCTGGGATGTGTTTTCCTGAGAGCTTTGCCTGGGATGGGTTTTCCCAGGAGCATTGCCTGGGATGTGTTTCCTGGAGTTTCGCATGGGATGCATTTCCCCTGGAGCTTTGGCTGGGATGTGTTTTCCCTGCTCCCTGCAGAGGCAGACTGGGAATGTTTCAAAAGGCAAGGAGTGAGGTGGTTGAGGCAGTTGGGAAAAACCCCTCAAACCTTGTCCAGCTGGTGTTTGGTGGGGACATCAGGACAGGGGTGCCCTGTGACTTACCTGAGCCTTTGGGCTCTTTGCCGCATGGAGCAGCAGCTGTAGGACAGGAGAACATTCCAGAAGAGGAATCAGGAGGCATCTGCCCACAAGCTTTGGGATAATTTTTCAGATAATTTGCATTTAGCCTGATCACCCCAAGCTACCAAACAGCAACCAAGACCTGTGGTGTCCATAACGTGCTGAACTAACCCAGCAAAGTTGTGCCTTCTTCTGCTGAGGTGGGAATCTTCTTTTTTTTTTTTTTCCCCTTTATCACGCCACCTGTTGCTCATAGGTACAAATCAAACGAAGAGTATGTGTATGTGCGAGGCCGCGGAAGAGGGAAGTATGTTTGTGAGGAGTGTGGAATTCGCTGCAAGAAACCCAGCATGCTGAAGAAGCACATTCGCACGCACACAGACGTCAGGCCGTACGTCTGCAAGTACTGTAACTTTGCTTTTAAAACCAAAGGTAAGCCACAGCCACCTCGCAGCTCACCCTGGTGGCTCTGCCAAGGGGAAGGGAAGGCCTTCCCAGGGGTTGGAATCCCCCAGGAGCTGGAGGGAGGGGGATGAGGGAGTTGGAGGTTGGTTGGTGTTTTCGGAAAGGAGCGGCTCTGCGTTCAGCTGCGCTTGCCAGGCTGCAGCAGAGCATCCTCCTTGGGCTTCTCCAAGGGAAAAATCCCGAAATGCAGCTTCCCTGGCAGGGCTTTCCGAACAAAACCACCCCAAAATGAGTGTGGGAGCTCACCCAGATCCAGGCTCTGGGTGGCTTTTCCTGCTGGTGCTCTCCAGATCTGCCCATTCTCATCCTCTGCAGTTGCATGTGGCTTCCACATTCTCTGTATCCCATCCTTGGACCTTTTCCCCAAAGATCTCCATCTCAGGACATTGAGCCATCAGCGATGCACAGCCTCACTGCCACCAGGGGTCCTTTGCCATTGCCGCGGGGAGGGTGGGAGTGAGCACTGGCAAAGCACAGGGAAAAAATCCTCCATTCCGAGAGAAATGGGGAATGGGACTTTCCAGATGTGCCAGAGGTGCCCAGGTGCCTTTAACTTCTTGGAGGGGTCTGGCACTGGGGGTTGGGCAAATCTCTGCTGGCGAGTGTTGGGATAAAGATGTGGAGCTCAGTTCTTTGGTTAGAGCTGAAATCTGTGAGTTCAGGGGGCCTTTGAACAGCGCTCTGGGGCACCTGGGGGGATTTGGGGCTGTCCCATGCAGGAGCTAGGCTGGGTGATCCCCGCGGGTCCCCTCCAGCTCAGGACATTCTGAAATGCCCATCGTGCGTGGCTCCATCAGTCTCAGGGGGTGGCACAGCAGGACCGGGCAGGACCCAGTGTTGTCCCCAGGCAGTGGCATCGTGTGGGGAGGGGGCACCGTGTGCTCTGTGCTGGCCCCGAGGTGACAGGAGGGCAGGAGGAGAGCCCGGAGAGGGTGACTTGGGGCAGGCAGGACAAGTGCCCGGAGTGGGTGACCCGGGGTGGGCAGGAGGAGTGACCAGAGCGGGCAGTGCTCGGAGCGGGTGACTCGGGGCGGGCAGGACGAGTGACCAGAGTGGGTGACCCGGGATGGCAGTGCCCAGAATGGGTGACCCGGGCTGGGCAGTGCCCGGAGCAGGTGACTCGGGCTGGGCAGGACGAGTGACCAGAGCGGGTGACCCGGGATGGCAGTGCCCGGAATGGGTGACCCGGGCTGGGCTGTGCCCGGAGCAGGTGACTCGGGGCGGGCAGGACGAGTGACCAGAGCGGGTGACCCGGGCTGGGCTGTGCCCGGAGCGGGTGACCTGGGGTGAGTGCCCGGAGCGGGTGACCTGGGGTGGCAGTGCCCAGAGTGGGTGACCCGGGATGGCAGTGCCCGGAATGGGTGACTCGGGCTGGGCAGGACGAGTGACCAGAGCGGGTGAGCCGGGCTGGGCTGTGCCCGGAGCGGGTGACCTGGGGTGGCAGTGCCCAGAGCGGGTGACCCGGGCTGGGCTGTGCCCGGAGCCGCTGGCTCTGCCGGGAAGGCTGAGGGTATTCTGGGGTGACAATGTGCGGGTGCTCACTGGGGCTGGCAGAACGGGGAAGTGATACCGGGTTTGGGGCCAGCTTCTCACTCTGCTCATCCCAGCGATGGTTCTTGCTCTCCCTCCCATCCTGGAGCTGTCTCTGACTCATTTCCTCACTCTTCCCCTCTTGCTTTGACTTCGTTCCGAGGTTCCCCTCGGAGAGCTGATCCGCTCAGCCTCTCCCGTCATTCACCTCCCTCCCCACCATGCTCCTGGCAGGCTTTTGTTCGGGATTTGGGGATCAAACCATCCTCTCCACCACCTCTCTGGCTGCTTTGCTCTTCATCTCTGCTCTCTCGAAGGATCTGTCAGCTCTGGCTGCACATTGCAAACAGACACTTCCCTCCTCCCGCTTGCCATGGGCAAGGGAGCATGGAAATGCTTCCTTCCGAAAAAACCAAAATAAATCATCAACGCTCTGTTGGGATTTGAATGGCAAAGTACTCGTTTGCCTATGGATGCATGGAATGGGCAGAAGTCCCCTGGAGCCGCGGTTTACGGAGAAATAAAGAGTTGCACGGTGGTGACTCGGAATTGCATGGGAAGGGCTGTGCTGGGAGGGGGTGAGGGGCAGAGAGAGCCCTGGGGTGCGCTCAGGAATGGGATCAATGTGTCTGGAGCTCTGCAAGGGTGAGGACAGCCCGGCGTGTGTCGATCAAAGCATCACTTGCTGTGGGTGGCACAGAGGGACCCGGCGGCTGTGCGGATTTGGTGTCCCAGCTCATTCCGCAGCCGCTGCGGGGCCTTTGTCTGCCCCGAGTCATTTTTTGGGAGCTCCTCCCCGGCCCCGGCAATGGCAGCATGCAGGAGCTGCAGCTCTCCTGCCGGGCTGCTCTTGCACAAACACGGAGCTTTTTTAGAAATCAGCTTTCCTGAGTTAATTTGAGCCTTCAGCAGCAGCTCCGGGGGGAGATGTGCGGAGCGTTCTGCCTGGGGTCGATCTCTCCAGCATGATCTAATGCTCTAAACGCTCAGCTAGGCTGGAAGCAGTTAAATAGGCTTTTATTGTTATTATTATTATTGTTATTATTATTATTTTTAATGAGGATCTCTATCTGCTTAAAGTGTACCTCACCCCCCGCACCTCCCACTCCAGAAAATCCGTCTCCGTGTTCCAAGAACTGGGAAAACTTTTGCAACAGAAAAAGCTTGAATTATTTCCCCTTTATTCGTTAATTGTCTGATTTTTGTGCCTTTCTGTCACTGGAAGCGAAGCTGTTCCTTTGGGTTACAGAACTGTGGGGAAAATTTATTTTTTAAAATGATTTTAAAGCCAATCCATGAGATTTCTTTTTGCGTGCTCGCTCAGCTGATGGGAACAACAACCCTGGAAATTTGGGTGGTGGAGATCGGTTTGATTGGGAGTTCCTGGAGCTGATTAAAGGTTCCTCTCTAACGAGGTGTCTCCCTCACTGCGGCAGTTTAGTGACCGAGGGTGTCTCAAGGAGGCCAAGCAGCTCCTTCATTGTTTCCTGAGCAGTTAGGAAATGGAGAAAAAGCAGTCAGGAAATGGAGAAAAAGCAATTTTCCCTTTCAGGAAGGTCGAGCAGAGCTTTTCCCGCTCCTGCTTGGGGTGAGCTGGGATGAGGGCAGTGCTGGTGTTAGAAAACAATACTAGTTCCAAAATTTTTATATAACTTCAGTCAGGTTTGGTCACCTTTCCCCCGAGGGGAAAAAACCAAAGCTTCTTTCCAGGGCATTGTTGTGAATTCCCCCTGTGCAGAGTTTACTCTTTTCCAGGTGTTTTCTGTCCTCCTCCAGACTCACATCAGCCTCTCACATCCTGATTATTCCAAATTTCCTCTGAATTTCTGGGCAGAGTGCATGGAGCAGCTCCGTGTGGGTGCTGCTGCCTCTGCTGGGAGCTCAGAAGGGATGAGGAGCTTCATTTTTTATTTAAAGGGTGAAGTGTAAAGGACATTTTAGGTGCTGCTGGCTGGAGATTCCCATTTTACAGTCTGGGCCACTCACCCTTCCCAGACACTTCTTCCCTAAATTCATTTGCAGTTCCTTAAATCAGCCCCTGACAGCACTGAGGTTAGTGCACATGCCAATAGATTAAATCTATTAAATTAAATCTATTAAATTAAATCTATTAAATTAAATCCGTTAAATGCACCCCCCAGCCCTTAAAGGGTGGCCCAGTTTATTGTTCTCACAGCTCCTGCTCAGCCTCCTCTGGAAAGAGCTGATTTTTGTGCCTTTCTGTCGCTGGAAGCCAAGCCGTTCCTTTGGGTTACAGAACTGTGGGGAAAAAATATTTTTTAAAAATTATTTTAAAGCTAATCCCTGAGATTTCTGTGCCAGCTGCTGGAAAATTCCCTGCTGGGAGAGCAGGACACAGGGATGGACAGATTTCCAAAATATCTGAGGGCTGGGCCCTTGCTGGAGGAGGTGAGGGCTGAGCATCCCTGGGTTTGGTGCCTCTGATCTTTGGGATGTCCCAGACCCTCCTGGGACAGAGTCATCCCCAGGGATTTGCTGCCTGTGTGGTGAGGGATGTGTGGCCAGGAACAGAAAATGTGAGGTGAAACACTGAGAAAAAAGGGCTCTGGAACTCTCCAGGGAATGGGGAAACAATCCAGGAATTAGGGCTGGAGTGAAATATTAACTGGGATTTTCTTTAACCAGCACAGCCATTAAAGCCTCAGCCTCACTGGGAGATCTGCTGTTGTCAGGGTTTGGAAATCTCAAATCCAGGGTGACTTTCTGGAATATCAGCTTCTGGCTGGGGCAGGGTTTGATGCGGGAGGTTTCTGATGCTTTCTGGCCTGGGTGGACACAGGCTGGGTGTGCAAATTCACTCCTCTCACCTTTGTGTCAATAAGGATAAAAGATAATAATCCATTTTTTTAAAAAAATTGAAATATTTTGCCTGAAGAATTCTATAAATTAAAGCTTTCCTCCTCATAAAGTCTCACCTGGGGATGTTTTCTCCCCACCAAGACCTAAATCAAGGCCTGTGCATTATTTAAATCCCACAGAAAACCTGTTTGAAGGATTTGTTTGGGACAAAGAATATCTATTGTGGTTCTGTGTGTGTGAGTGCATCTCACAGCAACATCCCAGAATCCTGGAATGGGATGGAAAGGAATTTAAAGTTCACCCAGTGCCACCCCCAGGGACACCTCCCACTGTCCCAGGCTGCTCCAGCCTGGCCTTGGACACTCACAGGGATCTAGGGGCAGCCACAGCTTCTCTGGCAATTCCAGCCCAGCCCTCCCCACCCTCCCAGGGAACAATTCCTAATTCCCAAGATCCCATCCATCCCTGCCCTCTGGCACTGGGAAGCCATTCCCTGTGTCCTGTCCCTCCATGCCTTGTCCCCAGTCCCTCTGCAGCTCTCCTGGAGCCCTTCAGGCCCTGCCAGGGGCTCTGGGCTCTCCCTGGAGCCTCCTCCTCCCCAGGTGAGCACCCCCAGCTCTCCCAGCCTGGCTCCATGGGGATCTCCTCCCCCCAGAGAAGTCATTCCTCTCCTCACAGATGATTTTCCATGAGAAAGGTGACAATTCCCAATCCTGGAAGGCTCTGTTTGTGTCACAGTGCTGCTGATGCTGAGCTCCTGCACTCTTTGTTAGAGGACCAGCCCTTTGGTGGTTTTTTGGGTTTTTTTTTTTGATGTTGCTGCAGAGATCAGATTTAACAGCAGAAATAGAAATTGTGGTGCATCCCCAGCACAGCCAGGATCATTTTCCCAGGAATCTTAAAGCCTCAGCTCCCTGCATTCTGCTCTAACTCCGTCACCTTGAAAATATGATAATGGCTCTTCCAAAAAATAAAATTAATTTCCCTCTGGAAATTTAACTGGGAAATCACTTCTAGTCCCTATTAAGCTGCTTTAGGTGCTTTTGGAAGCCTCGAGCCTCAGCTTTCTCCAAACAACACAGGCATTTAAGCTGCTTTAAGTCCCAAATAAGACCTCACAGCATCAGGAGAGCTTAAGCAGCTGCAGCACATAGTTCTGGGCAGGCGTAATGGGAGCTCTGCTCCTCCCAGGGCTCACAACTTCCAAGAATTCCAGAGTTTTTTTTTAAATATAGCCAGTTTATTTCAAATCTGGGAATTTTTTGGTAAACAACCCCCAAATGAGGGCCACTTACCTGCTCAGGGGTCAGTGTCATTCCTCTGCTATTTAAATCCAGCTCCCTGCTGATTTTTCTCTTGCTCCCTCCAAGATGTTTTTTCTGTGGTTTCCAAGGAAGCAATGCTGTGTGGTTTTCTTTTTTTTTCTTTATTTTTTTTTTTTCCTTTTTTTAACTTGGGAGCCAGAACTCTGCAAGGCAACAAGTAGCTGTGAGCCTTTCCTTGTAGGATTCAGATCCAGCTTTCGCTCAGGCAAAGTGGTGTTGATTTTCCTGGAAATCTGCCGGAGGACTCGAGCATTTCATCCTGCCAGCATTAATTAAGGGGTCTAAAAAACCACAAAGCTGGAGGAAGAGCCCTGATAAGATAAATATCCTTGTCCTCCAGAATGCTCACTCAGCTTCTCAGCTGCTCCAGAGGAGCCTCCAGATTTTCATTTCCTTCCAATGATGCAGAGGGGGCAGATGAGGATCCATCCTGCTGGGTGTCCCTTCCCTAAAAGGATGCAGCATCCCTGATTTTTTGGGATTTCTCCTGGTGGGAGTGCAGGATTTGCACCCAGAGGATCTCAGCCAGAGGATCCCTGCTCTGAGCGAGGAGGGGATGGAGGGAGAGACAAAGCAAAGCAGAAAGAGGCAGAAAAGAAAGGAAAATAAGCTTGGAATGAGTCGGTCCTGCGGTGTTTGGGTGGATTTGTTGGCACTGGGGGCTGGCAGGGACAGGAGGGCAGTGGGCACAGCCTGCCCTGCCCAGGGACAGCAAGGAGCACAGGGAGGGACCCTGGTGGCTCCTGGCAGGGACAGGAGGGCAGCAGGCACAGCAAGGAGGACAGGGAGGGACTCTGGTGGGGGTTGGCAGGGACAGGAGGGCAGTGGGCACAGCCTGCCCTGCCCAGGGACAGCCAGGAACACAGGGAGAGACCCTGGTGGCTCCTGGCAGAGCTACTCAGCCCCAGCAGAGCCTCAGGGAGGGCTCTGGGAGCCCTGCCCAGCTCCTGCAGCTCCGGGGGGCACTGGGGTGCCCAGCTAGCCTTCACTGGACACCCGAGGTGGCCACGGTGACCTCTGAGTGCCACTGAGGCCCCGGGGCCAGAGCAGGGCTGTTCTCCTCAGCAATCCCTGCTCTTCCCTCCTTGTGTGGCACAGAGCATTCAGGGGCTGCTTTTGGGGCTGGGGTGGCACCAGAGCCCCGGGGGTGTCCCCTCCCTGCTCAGCTGAACCCCAGGGTGCCCCTGCCCGCAGCAGTCACTGGGGCTGATTCTCTGTTTGTCACCCTTGGAGTGGCTCCGGGCAGGGATTTTGGCTGAGCAGGGCAGGGGCACTGCCGCCAGGCTGTGCCAGGGGTGCCTCACTGGACAGGCAGCAGCAAAGAAAAAATGGTAAAAAAGTAGGGAAAGGAAATCCCAATGTGGCATCACTTCCAAAGTCATCCCAACACCTGCCTGGGGGTGAGAAATTCCTCAGCACCACAGGGCAGAGTGGTTCCAGCCTGGAAATGTCCCAAAAACAAGGGGAGGTGGCACCTGGGGACATGGGGCAGTGGTGGTGGCCTCGGCAGTGCCAGGGGCTGATGGCCTCGGAGAGCTTTCCCAGCTTTAATGGTTTGATGCTTCTGCAATAAAATGAGGGTTGGAGTTGCCAGCAAGAGGGGAAACCCTACAATTCCCTTTTCCCCAAAAAGCAGCAGGGGATTGCAGCGCGCTGAGGCTGTGCCTGTGCTCGGGTTCACTCCCAAAATGAAATTCCAGCTCGGTGAGGCCGCAGTCTGGATGGTTTTTTTCCCTTTTCAGACAATGTGATTCACGGGGAGCAGAGGGGTCCATGAGAACTCACTCCTGGCTCAGGGATGGGTTTGGGGCTGCAGCACAAACCCTCCTTTGGGGTGGAGAAAGAGAGCTCTGATCTGGGCAAGGACTGAGCCATCCCCACCCTGAGCGTCCTGCCCGTGGGGCTGAGGGCAGCTAAACACGAGGCTTAAAAATAATCAATCTCTCCTATTTGGAGCTCTTTGGCTGCACTGGAGTGATTAAATATCCTTCAATCCACGCCCAGGTTGGGTGTAAGACACACAGGGACATAGAGTCAGCCTTTGTCTCTCGTGGTCTTTCCTGCTGGAGCCGCTCCCTTTGGGATAAATGGAATAAAAATAAATAGGAATAAAAATAAATTGGAAATAAGAACGGGCTGGAATAAATAATTCATGGGCTCAGGAGCAATGGAGGTGACAGCTGGGGGGTTGTGGCACTCTCTGGGAGGTGATGGCACCACGGGGAATGCTCTACCCCAGTGAATAGTGGGGTTTTGATCCCTGATCTCCAGAGCAGCAGCAGGAGAGGCTCAGAGAGGAATCCATGGATTGCAGGACCTCAGTCCTCAGCTGGAGGTTGGAAAAAACTGGGAGAATTCATTTTTTCCTCCTTTTTCTTTGCTGGGAGAAGCAGCCCTGGTGTTCCTCAGTGCCCTGAGGTGTCAGTGCCAGGCAGGCCGAGGGCACACAGGGAATGGCAGTGCTCAGCCAGCGCTGGGAAATTCAAACTCTCCTTGGTTTGGTGAGCAGGGCTCATCCTCCTTCTCACCATCCCCACAGCCCAGAAATCCCTGCAAGTGTCCCCCAGATGGGGCTTGGAGCAGCCTGGGATGGTGGAACAGGATGGGCTCTAACCAGGCTGGGATTTTAAGAGAGGAAAAGGGAAAATGGGAAAAATGAGGCATTTTCCCTTTAATTCTCCTGCCCTTTATTCTCCTGTCTGTTCCACCTGCCAACTGATCCCCTCCCCTTTGCTCAGCATTTCCCTGGGCTGTAAGGAGGGTTAATTAGTGTCTAATTAACCTGCCTGTAATTTGGGAGGTGGAATTACTGAGGAGCCCCAGAGCCATCCCATCCCACAGCCCCAGAGCAGCCCCCATGACCCCACAGCCCATCCTCCCCTCCCAGGGCTGCTCTGCCATCCTGGCCCCGAGGAAACCTCGTTGGGAGGTTTGGGAATCCCAGAGGTGCCCAGGGCTTCTCTTCTGAATTCCCAAGGTGTCCAGGGCTTTTCTGAATCCCAGAGCTGTCCAGGGATCTTCTTCTGAATCCCAGAGGTGCCCAGGGCTCCTCTCCTGAATCCCAGAGGTGTCCAGGGCTCCTCTTCTGAATCCCAGAGCTGTCCAGGGCTTCTCTCCTGAATCCCAGAGCTGTCCAGGGCTTCTCTTCTGAATTCCCAAGGTGTCCAGGGCTTTTCTGAATCCCAGAGCTGTCCAGGGATCTTCTTCTGAATCCCAGAGGTGTCCAGGGCTCCTCTCCTGAATCCCAGAGGTGCCCAGGGCTCCTCTCCTGAATCCCAGAGCTGTCCAGGGCTTCTCTTCTGAATCCCAGAGGTGCTCAGGGCTCCTCTTCTGAATCCCAGAGCTGTCCAGGGCTCCTCTTCTGAATCCCAGAGGTGCCCAGGGCTCTTCTCCTGAATCCCAGAGGTGCTCAGGGCTCCTCTTCTGAATCCCAGAGGTGCCCAGGGCTCCTTGAGGGGCTGAGAGCTCTGGCCTGGCACTCTGGGCCATCCCAGAGTCCCTGAGCCATCCTTTTTGGGGAAAAGGAGAATTGTAGGGTTTCCCCTCTTGCTGGCAGCTCCAACCCTCATTTCATTGCAGAAACATCAAATCATTAAAGCTGGGAAAGCTCTCTGAGGCCATCAGCCCCTGGCACTGCCAAGGCCACCGCCACTGCCCCATGTCCCCAAGTGCCACCTCCCCTTGTTTTGGGGACATTTCCATTTCCCTGTGGTGCTGAGGAATTTCTCACCCCCTGGCAGGTGTTGGGATGACTTTGGAGGTGATGCCACATTGGGATTTTCTTCCCCTAAATTTTACATTTTTTCTTTGCTGCACCCTCAGCAAAGAGGGCTGAGAGCAACTTTTTATTCCCCCAACCCCAAACTTGTGCCCCACAGATTTTTTTTTCCAATTTTTCCAGGCTGTACAACAGCTGAAAGGTCCCCCAGCACCTCCTTTTGTGCCCCAGAAGAGCAGCAAAGGGATGGGAGGGGGACCTGGCCTCGTGTCATGGGGGATTTGCTGTGGGCAGGGCCTTGGGGACAGTCAGGGACCTTGGTCTGGGTCAGAGAGTTTTGGTTTGTGAATGGTGAGCTTGGAAAAGGGGGGAGGGGGTGGAAAAGAAAAGGAAAAGAACAAAAAGAAAAAAATTTTAAAAGGAAAAGGGAAAAAAGGGAAAAAAAGGGAAAAGAACAAAAAGAAAAAAAAATTTAAAAGGAAAAGGAAAAAAAGGATAAAAATGAAAAATAAAAGGGAAAAATTAAAAAGGAGGAAAAAAGGAAAAAGGAAAGAAAGGAAAAATAAAAAAGGAAAAAAGGGGAAAAATTTAAAAAGGGGGAAGAAGGGAAAAGAAAAAAGGAAAGAAAAAAGAAAAAAAATTTAGAAAAGGAAGAAAAACTGAAAAAGAAAGAAAAAGAAGGGAAAAAAGGAAAAAAGGAAAGAAATGGAAGAAGGGGGAAAAAAGAAAAAAGGGAAAAGAAAGGGGGAGAAAAAAAAAAAAAAGAAAAAAAATAGAAAAAAAGGACCAAAATGTGTTTTCTGCTTCTTTTCAGGGAATCTGACTAAACACATGAAGTCAAAGGCCCACAGCAAAAAATGTCAGGAGCTGGGCGTGTTGGTATCTTCACTGGTGGATCTGGAAGCCGAAGAAGGTAAAACCTTTCCCTTCCTAACCCTGCTGGGGATGCTCAGAGAGGGACGGGACCCACCCAGCCCCTCCTGCCCCAGACGGAGCACTGTGCTCCCCCTGGATCCTTCCAGAGCTTTCCGTGGCTGGGGCGTGTAGGATTTGCCGTCTGTGGTGTTTGGGTCAGTTTGTTTCAGATGGTCGGTGTGGTTGCACTGTTTTAGAATCTTTCTCTTCTTTCTCAGGGAGAATAGAGATAAGCTGCATTCTTGTACTTTCTTAATCTCTGTGTTTGGTATTCGGTGTTATTTGGCTGTGACCAATGGTTTTAGGAGGTGGATTCTTTACTGACCAATAGTTGCTAGGTTATTAATGGATATATAAAGAGGCTTCTTGTAAATAAACTCTCCTTTTCGCCATCTTGGTTCATCTGCCTGAATTCTCTCAGCCAGCCTCTGTGACCCTCGGGGACTCTAAAGCCACAGGTCGGGATGGAGATGAGAGAGCTCTGAAGTTTGGTCTTAGAGCATGAGGTTTATTGTGAAAGGCATGGGGGTAGGGGACCTGCCAGGAGCTGCCAGACACAGGCAGGTGAGAGATGTGAGAGAGAGAGAAAAAAAGTACAGAATATGGAATAGAATAGAACAGAATAGGAATAGAATAGGAATAGGAATAGGAATAGAATAGAATAGAATAGAATAGAATAGAATAGAATAGAATAGAATAGAATAGAATAGAATAGAATAGAATAGGAATAGGAATAGGAATAGAATAGTAATAGAATAGAATAGGAATAGAAATAGAATAGAATAGGAATAGAATAGGAATCGGAATAGGAATAGAATAGAATAGAATAGAATACAATACAATACAATCCCGTGGTTGCAGTTTACAATACAATAAATCTTCTGTGCTGAATATTCTAATTTTCACTAACCAATCTAGAACAAGCTACAAATCCTACAACATTTACATACAGCCTATGAGAGTCATTGCATTACCATACAGTGTTAGATTTTAAACTCTAAAAACTGCTTTTTGGACCCTCTGCCAAGCTGGTAGGGTCTGCTCTGACCCTTGGACCTGTCTGCAAGCAGAGGGGATTGTTTAATCAAAGAGAGGAATTGTTTAATCAAAGAGGGGGATTGCCTTCAGTGGCCATACCATTGTTTTCCAGTTGTTCAGTCACTGGGGTTTGGTATCTCAGAGCTTGTCTTCATTTCAATCTCGCTTACAGTTTCCATATTCTCAGCATCTTTTCCAGGTAATAATATTTACAAGGCTTTCCTATTTCATCCTCCCCAACAGTGGGGCCATCCTGGGGTTGGCACCCATGGGGATGTGTGAGCCCTGGCTGGGGTTGGTGATTCCAGAAAATTTTTCTGGATTTTGTGGCTCTGATTCTGAGCCTGCCTGAGGTTTTTGGTGGGGCAGGGATGGGCAGGGCCTGTCCTGCTCAGTGCTCTGTGTGTGTATCCCATAAAACAGGGGATCTGTGGCATGGGACTGTCCTTGTTGGTGTTCCTGGGGTCTCTGCCACGCTCTGGGAGAGCCCAGGGCTTTCCTGGCTGTCCCCAAATCTCCAAAGCAGCAAAATGAGCCCCCCAAGGATTCATTGCATGAGGCTGTGAAGCCCCACTGGGGCACAGGCTGGAGGGTGAGGGAGAAAAGCCAGTCCCGGATTGGGATCTGGGGGAATATTTGATCATTCCAAGTGCCCTTCGGTGTCCCTGCCCCAGCAGCACAGGAGGATTCGGGCTTCAGGTGATATTTTTATCCTGAAAGGGATTTTCCCTTTCAGGGGATGACAGGGGTCATCTTTTAGGGCCCTGCTCATCCTACTGATCCAGGAATTCCCAAATTCTCGGTGCAAACTGGGCTGCACTGGGGGCCCTGGTGCCTGGTCCCACAGCCTGGACCCCTGCCACTGCTGGGGACATCCCAGGGGATCCCTTGCTCCCCGGGGTCCCTTCAATGGGTGGGATGAAGGGGAACCATCCAGGTCAGGAATGATCTGGCAGATTTCTCCACAGGGATGAGCTTGGAGGTGATGCCCCTTGGGATGTGTTTCCTTTCCCAATTTTTTTACCATTTTTTCTTTGCTGCACCTTCACAGCTGAGAGCAGCCCAGGCCTTTCCCTCCCCCAACCCCAAACCTGTGCCCCATATATTATTTTTTCCAGTTTTTCCACCCTGCCAGCACCTCCTTTTGCACCCCAGAACAGCAGCAAGGGGATGGAACGGGGGGACCCGTTCCATAAGGAAAGGAGAACGGTGCTGTGACATTGAGGGACATTATTCCAGGGATTTCCCAGGAGATCCTTGTCCTCACCTGCTGCTCCTTCCATCCCCTGCTGCACCAACACTGCCCAAGGCTCTGTGAGTTTGGGAATGAGTCGGGGCTGGGACAAGGACACAGATGGGAATTCCCACCCTGGTCTGTGGTGTGTGGATTGCCCCGAGATCCTCCCAAAATCAGCTCCTGGGCAGGAGGGAGGTGAGCACCACCCCCAGCCCCATTTCCTGCTCCCAGGGGCACAGAGCTGTGTGGTTGTGCACTGAGGTGCCCTCGGGAGGGTTGGGATCAGAGCAGTTCCCTCTCATCCCTCCCAGCTTCTGTCCCACCTGCTTAGAGCCAGCACTGCACTTCTGCTGGAAATGGAAATATTCTGCTCCATGAGGCCCATTGCTCACAGATGTCAAGGAAATACTGAATCCAGCAGGCGAGGAGATAGGCAGAAAATGGGATTTTGTCCTCTAATGGTTGGGGCTGTTTGGATGGATGAGAAAATAACGCAGGGATGGCAGAAAGGTGCCTGAGAAATCTGAGCTCCCAGCTGTGATCACAGCCCCTGCTCTCAGAGGCACAAAGAGCCCTCCCCTGTGTCCTCTCTCTTCTTTGCAAAGAGGCTCAGAAAAAGAACTGAAAAGACTGTTTTAATTAAATAATAATAATAATAATAATAAAACCCTCCAATTTCCACGTGACACAAGGCAGCACAGGGAGGTTGCTGTGCTTTCCTCTGCAGGCGGGGAGGGAGCAGCAGTTCCTAAAACTCCTTGGATTATTTTAAACCGGGGTTGTATTTCAGTTGATTGTTTGTATTTCTATTTAAGGGGCAGCAGAAAGCGAGGGGTGTTACTATAAAAGGAGATTGGAGTAGAATTCCTCACTCGTGCCTGGGCTGGGCTGGGTGGGATGGCACCAGGGGAGGATAAACAACACCCACGGCATGGAAAGCTCAGACAAAGCTGTCAGCAGGACTCGTTCCCACCGATTCCCTCTCCTCCCTGTCCTGCCCTTTCTCTCCCGTGAGCTCAGCAGATGAATTTTGGGAGCCTGGGCTCAGGGCTGAGCTCTGTCCCTGCCGCCAGGGATGGTGGCAGGAGGCCACAGCAGATCCCAGGGCTCACGGGAATGTTTCCCTTGCTGGAATTTGGGGTGGGAGATGGCAACAGCTCCTGAGTTTGGGGCTGGCTCCGCTTCCCTTCGCTCCTGAGCCCAGACCTTGCGCTGTCCAAGAAAGGACAGCACCAGGACAAGGCACAGCTCCTGTCTGTCCCCAAAACCCCGAGCTGTCCAATCCCAAAACCCCGAGATGTCCAACCCCAGAACCCTGAGCTGTCCGACCCCAAAGCCTCAAGATGTTAAACCCCAAAACCCCAAGATGTCCAACCCCAGAACCCTGAGTTGTCCAACCCCAAAACCCCGAGATGCTAACCCCAAAACCTTGAGATGTTAAACCCCAAAACCCTGAAATGTTAAACCCCAAAACCCCAATGTGTTAAATGCCAAAACCCCGAGCTGTCCAACCCCAAAGCCAGACTCAGAGGCTGGCTCCGAGCTCTGCCAGTGAAACACATTCCTCTTCCAAGCAGGAAATCTGCTCGGCTCAGCCTACAGCTGGGAGTTTGGAATAATATTTGTTCTGAGCTCAGTTCCTCGGGGAGTTTGCAAACAGCCCGGGCCCAGCAGCTCCGTCACCGTGGAGGATTTCACAATGAGAGCCAGAATCCCTCTCCTTGGAGAGCTGCTGGAGAGCTCTGCCTTCAGGGAACATTCAGGGATATTTTGAACCGGGAGGAGATGCTCCTTTCCATCCCCAGTTTCAGGCAGACTCTCGGATGGATAATCAGCCATGGGAAAATCCATGGGGCTGGGAATGCCAAACGCTCCGTGAGCAGTTACTTGTGAGGCATTCAAAATAAACAGAATTAGAGTTTTTAATCCATCACAGCCATTGGTGCTGTGTGGCCGTGTCCCCTCTGAAGCCACCCTGGCTGCTGCAGGCTGGGGGTGCCTTAGAAAAATTAAAATCTTACAGCCTAGAAAATAAAACCCTAGAAAATAGAACACCACACTTTGGAGATAATGTAACTACAGGAGGTAATATAAAGGGTGGTTTTTATCAGATATGGCAGATATGGAAAATGTCCACAAAAGCCCACCCTGCCATGGGGTGAATGCAGATTTAGAAGTTTAGCAAATCAGCGTATTTGACAAAAAGCACCAAAGAGATGCATAAGAGGTGAGGTGATTTGCCTCTCCAAATCCTCCCCCTCAGATGGAAACTGAACTTTGTGGATGAAAATGTGTCTTGAAGAGTTGTTCTCAACCTTGGTCAGGGAGAACCAGGACGGGATAGGCCCTTGGAATGAGTTTTGTGTTTCTGCTTAGGGAAAGGATATGGAAAATGACTGGGAAAAGTAGCCATTATTAGAATAATCTATGTGCAAGGAATACAGAGAATATAGAAAAGGAGAAAAGGCAAAAATCAATCTGGCAGCACAGGAAACTGAATTTTGTCAATGAAAATGTGTCTTGAAGAGCTGTTCTCAACCGTGGGTAGGGAGAACCAAGATGGGACAGGGCCTGGGAATGAGTTCTGTCTTTCTGCCTAGGGAAATGGTATGGAAAACAACTGGGAAAACCAGCCACTAATAGAATAATGGGCCACAAATAGATGTGCAAGGAATACAGAGAATATAGAAAAGAAAAAAAGGCACAAATCAATCGGGCAGCACAGGAAACTGAACTTTGTCAATGAAAATGTGTCTTGAAGAGCTGTTCTCAGCCTTGGTAAATGAGAACCAAGACAGAATAGGGCCTGGGAATGAGTTTTGTCTTTCTGCCTATGGAAAATGACTGTGAAAAGTATCCACGGACACAGGCCACAAATATCTGTGCCAGGAATGCAGAGAATACAGAAAAGGAAAAGAGGCACAGATCAATGTGCACTGCAGGTGGGGCCCAGCGCAGCTCCCTGCACATCCCTGCACACAGATGGAGCTGTGCATGGGGAACAGCTCCAGCGTGTCCCAGGCTGACCCCACGGGGACAGAGCCAGCAGGGCTGCGATTTGTCACACGCAGGTGGCACAGCAGCCCCGGGATCCCCTCCGGAGCCAGCGTGTGCCACCCAGCAGCTCTGCTCCAGGTGCCTGGCGTGGGCACAGATGGACATTTGTCACTAAAATCTACATTTAACATGTCATTTTCATTTACAACAACAAAAAACCCCAAAAGAATAACTGAACAGAAAAAAAGAATTAAAAACTCAAACAAGCAAACAAAAACAAAAAAACCCCAAACAAAACAAACAAAAAATGCCCAAAACAACAAAAAAACCCCAAAACAAGCGACCCCCCCAAACCAAAGCAAAATAAACAAACAAGAAAACCAAAAAAGAAACAAAAAACCAAACCAAAACAAACAAAAAAAACCAAAAAGAAAAACCCAAAAAAAACCCCAAACAAAAAAAAGTCCCTACATCAAATTGACAAATAACATCAAAATAACATCAAAATAACATCAAAATAACATCAATATAACATCAATATTACACAATACAAGACAAAAAGACAAATCACACAAAATCCACCTCTCGGCCCTTCACTACAACACAAATTTCCAACTATCATTCTATTTAAAAATGTGATTTAATGCTCGTTTTGCCCCTCGGGAGCAGGGGACCCGCAGCCCTGGCAGGACACTTCTGCTGAGCTGCAGTGACATCCAGTGGCTGTTCCCGATGGACCTTCCTGGGCTGCCATGAGCTCTGCACATCTGCCAGGGCAAAAATGGATTTTTCTCCGAGTGTTAGAAGCTCGGAAAGCTCCTGCTGGCCTTTGAAACAGAAGAAAGATGTATTTTAAGCTGCAGAAATATTTCAAATCCTTCAGAATTTGCTTTGCTATCCTCACTGCTGTGATTTACAAATCCCTGTGCAAGGCCTTGCACACACAAGGACCGAACCCCAAATGAACATCTGGAGCACAGCTGGGGCTTATCCAAGGAAGGGAAAATCCACAGAGGTTCCTTCCACCCTGTGGTTTGATTTTTAGCAAAATCTTGCTGATGTTTAGCTGTGGTGAAATCCAGGCAGGAAAAGGCCCAGCACGTGGAGCTGGGGAATTTCGGCAGCTGTGGATATTTTGGAGTCACCATTGTGACAAATTATCATCAAACCCTCTGAAGGATGAAGGTGATGCTGTTCTCAGCTATTTTAGGGTTTTTTTTTTTGCATTTTAGAGCAAATAAAGAGGACTGAGCTGGAAATGGAACTGGAACTGAACTGGGTGGAGTGGGATTCACTGAGATCTGCTGGGATCAGCAGCAGTGGGGTTGGCACAGAGGGCAAGGCTGGAGATGATCAGACCTGGGAAACAGCCAGGCCCTCTTCTCTTGTGCCCTTCGAGCTTGTGAGCAGATTTAGCCCAGAAATAGACCCTGAACATGTGTTTTGTGAGCAGATTTAGCACAAAAATAACCCCTGAGAGTGTGTTTTGTGAACAGATTTACCACAGAAATAACCCCTGGAAGTGTGCTTTGTGAGATTTCACACAAAAATAACCCCTTACGTGTGTTCTGTGAGCAGATTTGACACAAAAATAACCCCTGAGAGTGTGTTTTGTGAGCAGATTTAGCAAAAAGCAGCCCCTGAACATGTGTTTCACCCCCTCTGCTCTGTGTTTGCCTCCAGGAACCAGCGAAGACCTTTTCCAGGACTCTGAGGGGCGGGAGGGATCTGAGCCCATCGAGGAGCACCAGTTTTCAGACCTCGAGGAATCTGACGATGACGACGACAATGAGGACGAGGAAGACGAGGAGGAAGAGGAGAGCCAGGACGAGCCAGCCCCGAGGCTGCCAGAGGGCAAGCACAGCCCCCTCCTGCCGCGCTCCTCGGGGGGCTCCCCGTCCTCTCCAGAGGAAGGCACGGAAACAGCACCACCCGCAGCTGGAGAAACTGCCGCCAGCCCCCCGAAAGCAGGGGAAGAAGGCCAGCAGGCCTCCTCCTCCTCCTCCTCAGGGCTGGAAAGCAAGTGGTCGGCAGACAGCAGTGACATTGCTGTGTGCCACAGCTTCTTGAGCCTCCACAGACCGGCTTTGACCTCCACCGAGCACTTGGCCTCTGCTGAGAGAGAGTCTGTCACCAGGCCACCCATGTCCCTGGCCATGGAGCTGTCCACCTCCAAGGACACCTCCCCGAGGAGGAGGTGGTCCCCGAGCCAGGAGGGTGGCAGAGGGGGTGGCAGCAGCAGACCGATGCTAGCCAGGAAGCACTTACTGACCAAAAATGAAACGTCCCCCAAACGCTTCTCCCCCACGGCGGAGCTGTCCCCCCTGAGGTGCCTGTCCCCAGGGAGGGGCCTGTCCCCCTGCCAGCGCCTCTCCCCCAGGAGGGAGGCGTCTCCCCTGAGGTGTGTGTCCCCGAGGCTGGAGCTGTCGCCCAGCAGGCACCTGTCCCCCCGCAGGGAGCTGTCCCCCAGGACACCCCTGCCAGCAGAAGGAGATGTGTCCCCTGCCAGGCACTCGTCGCCCAGCAGAGAGATGGCATCGCTGAGGTACTTCTCCCTGAAGAAAGTCTTGTCTCCAGGCTGCTTGGAGCTGGCCAGGTATCCATCCCCCGGCAAAGAGGACTTGCCTGGCACCAGCAAAGCAGCAGAGGACAAAGTTCCAAGCTCATATCAAGCCCAGCCCGGGATACTCTCTTCGATGCCTCTACCTCACAGGTTCTTTGGCAAAAACTTACAGATCTACGAGTCCAAGCTGGTAAGTGCAGTCCCCTCCCCCCTCTGCTCCCCACTGATGTTCTCTGATGTGGTTTTTGATGAAAGCTGTGATGCAGAAGTGCACAGGGACCCTGACTAATGTCACAGGGAAAAGGGACAGGGGACAGCAGTGGCTTTTGCACCCATTTGGGTCCTGGCCTTCTCATTTGGAGAGAAATGAAGTTTTCCCTTCTCCAAGGGAAATTTCCACTCCTGAGCCAGCCGGTCCTGCTGGGACAATCAGCAAGAACAAGCTCTGAATGACAAATTGTCAAGGAGAGCCTTTGCGTTCCTGGGAATTTGAGTCCCATCCCTGAGCTCTCCCCAGCTGGGCTGGAGCTGGGACCATTTCCCACTGGTCAGTGACCTGAGGCGGCTCTGGAGCAGCCCTGGGCTGTGTCCACCCCCAGCAGCTCTGCCAGGTGACCGGCTGAGTGATGTTTGTGTGGACAGCTGCGAGCCCATCTTGCTTCTCTCTTCAGCACAGACATGGCTCTCCCCCTGGCTCCAGAGCATTGTTTCACCTCTCTGCTGGACAAATCAAACCCTGCGGGTGAAGGGAAATCGCCCGTTCCTCCCAAGGCTGCAGGCAGATCCCGTGTGGGGTTTGGAATATTTCGCAGAACATTTCCCATTCCCGCTGCAGTGCCTGGCTCTGCTGGCAGTGGTGCTGATGAACTGAGCTCCTCTTGCTGTGGGGAGAGACCCCAGCACTCAGGGGCTGCCCTGGGGAGGGAGAGGCCTTTACAGAGCCCCTGCCCCCCCCCAGATGCTGAGCCAGGGCTTCTTCAGACCTTCCTCCCATGCCCATGAGAATCTTCTGTCCTGTGGTGCCTCCTTCCTTCACCTTTCACTCTTCATCTCACCTTCTCAGAGACTGTCCTTTATTTAGGTCCAGACTTTGGCTTCCTTTAATGCTGTTTCCCTTTCCTGTCAATTCTTGTGGTGAATCTCAGGGCTCTGAAAACCTCTATCCTTCAGCTCTTCTGTCAGGATAATTCCTCTGCTTGGAGCAAATCCCCTCAGCTCCCAAATCGACAGCAGGAGACAATGTTTTACACCCTGCTTGTCTGCCATCCCCACCTCTGTTCACATTCACCCTTTGGCTTCATTTTCCTGCTCCTTTTCTGCACCAAGAGCCACCACTGCTGATTTTCCATGTGCCTCCAAACCAACAACTTGAATGGAAATCTTCCCATTTATCAGCACGATGGGCAGCTGGGCTTCCATTGCAAAATTAACATTCCTGGCAAGGCCACAAGAGACAGAAAGACGAGAGGAGGATTTATCAGATCCCAAACGGAACTTGAAGATGATCTTAGCTCGGTTTCTGCATCAGGCTCTCTGCCAAGTCTCACCACGACCATCTCTCCTCCCCCTGGCCCTTGCTTGGGGCAGTCTCTCCTTGTGCTGATTGTTGCACCACTGAAGGAATTTGTTTGGGGTTTCCCAGCATCCCTAAAGTGATTTAGCCAAGACTTCCTGTGGATTAGTGACACTTTGCAGTGGTTGGGCTTGTCACTGCTGACCCAGCGCACACTGCCTTTGGTGGCTCTTCCTTTTTCTCTTTCTGTTCTCTCTTCCTCTGCTGCCTCTTCACAGAGTTCCAGCTCACAGGCTCAGGGAATCATTCCCCATAATCCTACAAAGAAATGTGCCCTCCAGTGGACCCTCCCATTTTAACCCCATCTTAATGGAAAGTTGATTTCAGTTTCCGTTTTTCCCTTCTCGGGAGCCCTGCGCAGGGGTTTAGTTCTAACCTCATCACTAATTAATCCCTTTCTGTTTAGCCACATATCTCTCCATGATGTACGTTAGGAAACTATGGGAAGCACCGGGAGAGAAAGAGGAAAAGGTAAAATGTAGGGTCGGAACCCTTGATTTGTACCGAGCACCCCATGAGGGTGGTGGTGGGGACCCACTGCTGGCTGTGCTGGAGCTGATGCCACCTCTCATTGGTGGCATCCCTGCACTCAGCAGCTGGAAGGGTGCAATCCTGCTGCAGGAAAATACGATAAAAATAAATAAATAATAGCATTCTGGGCTCTCAGAACCTCCTGTGCTGGCAGGGATCCAGAGCAGCTCAGTTGGCAGCAAACACTGGGGTCCTCTGCCAGGGCTTCAGAGGCAGCTCTGAGAGCAGGGCAAGGGCTGATGGTTTTAAACTGAAAGAGGGGAGATCTGGACTAAGGGGAAAATTTCTTACTGTGAGGGTGGGCAGGCCCTGGCACAGGTGCCCAGAGAAGCTGTGGCTGTCCCTGGATCCCTGGCAGTGTCCAAAGCCAGGCTGGACACTGGGGCTTGGAGCAGCCTGGGGCAGTGGAAGGTGTCCCTGCCATGGCAGGGGTTGGGTGAGATGACCTTTAAAGGTCCCTCCCATCAAACCTTTTACAGTGATCTAGGCCTAACCCAAATCCCTGTATCTGTGCCCCACATTTGTCCCCAAACGCTGTGGGGTTGTGCTGCTCCTCACCTCAGAGGCTTGGGGTTGCACATGTCTCTCGCTTACCTCAGATGAGAACAAAACCCCAAGCCCAGTCCTTGCAGTGCCATCAGAGATGCCAACCTTGTCCCTCGCGTGTCGCACTGACGCCGCTCTTTCTTTCCCCGGCACAGAAGCTGGAACCCCGCAGCCCGCCCTGCTCCCCGGGCCTGCCGCAGTGCCCGCGGCCCTTGGCGGCCCCTCACGACCCGCACGCCCCCGGCCGAGGGGAGGAGAATGTCTTCAGCCACCTCCCGCTGCACTCGCAGCAGCTCGCCAGGACCCCGTACCCCATGATCCCCATCGGGGGCATCCAGATGGTGCAGCCGCGGCCCAGCGCCCACGCCAGCCTGGTGCCCGGCCCCGCCGTGCCCCTGCAGGCCGCGCCCTTCGCCTCCGCCGCCGGCGAGCTCGCCCAGCTCGGCCGCGCTCCCCGGAGGGACGAGGAGCCCCCAACCCCTCCGGAGCCATCGTCGGCTTCCGTGTCCCCCGTAGCCAAGGTGTCCAAGTTCGCGCTGTCCCCGGAGCCGGCGGGCGGCCTGGTGGAGGAGAAGACGAGGACTAGCGAGCCGCAGCAGGAGCAGCAGCAGGAGCAGCGCGGGGCCGCGGCCGAGCCCAGCCCGGCGGAGCAGCCCCCGCTGTCCCCCAGCGCCCCGCAGGAGCCCTCTCCGGAGCCCTCGGCCGGCGGGGACGATCCCCCCGAGCCCCCGGGCGAGCAGCGATCGGGCAGCCCTCCGGAGCCACCCCGCCCCTTCATCTCAGGCGCGGCCTCGCCGGGCAGCAGCAGCAGCAGCAGCAGGAGGAGCAGGAGCCCCCCAGGAGCGCCCCCGGCCGCCCCCAGCCCCAGCCCCGCGCCCGCAGCACCCACGGCCCCGCAGAGCCCCGCGGGGGCAGCGCGCACCCCCAGCGCCCCCAACTAGGGCAAAGCCCACCGAGGTGGATGGAAACACGGGGAATACCGACAGCCTCCGCCAGCTGTTCCACCTTTAGGCTTCCTCTGTAAAATCAGCAGACGTTTTCAACACTATTTCCTTTAGTATAATCATAAGAAGCACTCTAGTGAATGACCAAACCCGTGGAAAAATTCCTGGTTTTTCTTTGTCCCAGTCTGGTATTATCTCCACATGTATGCAGTTACTTGTGCCTTTTTCTATACCTTTTGTTGCTTGAAATGTACAAAACTGTTTGAGGCTGTGAATATTTTTTTAGAGTATTTTGGAAAGGGGGTTTGTTAGACCTTGTCTTTTTTGCCATTGAGGTGTGCGTAATCCTGGGCCTGAGAGAAGCAGAAAGGAAAAGGTTAAGCGTTTTAAAGAGGAAGAAGATGCACTGAAAACAAAAGCAAAACAGAAAAAAAACTTTTTTTATATTGATTAAATGATTAAAAAAAGAAAAAAAGAAAAAAAACCCCAAACCTTTGCTCCTGTGTACAGAAGTTTATGATCCATATTTATTACATGCTTTATTTAATTCTTGCAAAGTGCTTGGTTTTTTTGTTTGGTTTTTTTTTTCCCTCGCATCCCTATGGTTGTGCTTTAAACAGTTGAAACTGCTTTACATTTGAAAAAAAAACGTGTTTACCCTGACCTTGTGACTGAAAGTAGCACTTCCTCGAGGAGGGGAGGTTCGCCGGCAGGGAGAGAAATTGTCCCTCGAAAAGAGGAAAACGAACCGCGAGCACCCCTCCCTCCTGCAGAACCCAGCAAAGCACTTTTCTAAAAAAAAAAAAAAAAAAAAAAAAAACCCTAAAAAAAGAAAAAAAAAAGAAAAAAAAAGTTCTTCTTCAAAGATTTACCTGCGAGAAGGTAGGAATGTATGGAATGTAGAGTCCGTGCCAGGAAGGGTCTCTCGCTGGACGAGCCTCCTGCTTTGCTTTAATCCTCCCGCAAAGCCCTGCCCGTGCCTGAGCCCTCCCGGGGCTGGGGGAGCCCCAAAACCCTCCCTGGATTCTGAGTGGGAGAAAAATCAGCCTTGAAACCCTTTCTCCCTCCAGCATTTTTGAGTTGTGGACACGCTGCCCCCATCCCATCCCATCCCATCCCATCCCATCCCATCCCATCCCATCCCATCCCATCCCATCCCATCCCATCCCATCCCATTGATCCTATCCCATGCCATTGATCCCATCCTGTCCCATCCCATGGATCCCATCCCACCCCATCCCATCCCATGGATCCCATCCCACCCCATCCCATTGATCCCATCCCATTGGTCCTATCCCATGCCATTGATCCCATCCCACTGATCCCATCCCATCCCATGGATCCCATCCCATGGATCCCATCCCATGGATCCCATCCCATTGATCCCATCCCACTGATCCCATCCCATCCCATGGATCCCATCCCATGGATCCCATCCCATTGATCCCATCCCATCCCATTGATCCCATCCCATGGATCCCATCCCATTGATCCTATCCCATCCCATGGATCCCATCCTATCCCGTCCCATTGGTCCCATCCCATCCCACCCCGAGCTCACTCCAGGCTGTCTGACCCCGCTGAGCTCCAGGGAGGGCTCCAGGCTCTGCTGGGACTCTGCGCTGCCTCTGGCTCTTGTTCTCACCTTTATTTATTTATCCGAGCAGGACATCCCCAGCTCAGCCCTTCCGGCACATGCGGGCCCCATTTTTGGGTATTTTTGGGTGTTTTGGGGAGATAAAAAAGCAATGCTGAACGGTGAATGTCTGCAAAATCAGCTCGTGATGCATGCGCTGCAGCTTTTCCAGAGCGGATTTTTCGGGATGAGCACTCCTGGCAGAGCAAAGGCCTCAACTGCCAATGAATCTGATACCAAATCCAGAGCGACCCCGACGGAGCCGTTCCTCTGTCACAACTTTTTAAACCACAAAGCTTCGAGCTGTTTGGCCCAGCAGGTTCTTTATTACTTCTGCTCTATGGAATCTGTACAAACCTCTTTTTTTTTTCTTTTTTTTTTTTTTTTTTTTTTTTAATTTTAGCAAAAAAAAAAAGGGGACAAAAAAAGAAAAAAAAAAAAGAAAAAAAAAGATACAAATATTTAACCAGTGGACCAGTTCTTTCTTCTTTCAGAGCTGTTCCAGTTTATCGGGTACGTAATACACTTTTTAAAAAAAAATATAAAAATACAAAAAAAAATTAATTTAAAGGCATCAAATAAAACCCTGAATGAGAACATATTTCCTTGCCAGACTTGATGAGCTACGAACTGTTCCCGTTTCACGGGCAAAGAATAGGCATTTTTTAATAATCTTCTCTCATGTTTTCCTTTTTTTCTTTTTCTTTTCTTTTTCTTTTTTTTTTTTTTTTTTTTTTTGCTCTTCTTGTAAAGGGAATTAAGTACAAAAAAAAAAAAAAAAAGATATCATGGAAATACCATTAAGGCTGTGACACTGACCAAAATAACATCACCTTTACTCCCTAATTAGCACTTTGATTGGGTTTCCCTTTTCCCCACCGCCCCCTTTTTGGCCCCAAGCCTGGAAGCTGCAGGGGCTGGAGCTCGGCTCCGTTTCCTCGAGCTCTTAAGCACCACCTTAAACCCACTCAGGCTTTAAGTGCGTGCTTAAAATGTGCTTAAAATGTGCTTAAAATGTGCTTAATCCCGGGCTGAGTGCGAGTGGAGTGCTCGGCCAGGGCTGGTGTGAGCATCCCTGGAAAACATCCGCGAAATCGAGCGAATTCCCCGATTTCTGCCACTTTTTGCCTCTTGTCACACTCTTAAATTGTTCCAAGGTACCTTTTTGTAGTTAATTTTTTACATATATATATATATATATATATATATTCACATATATATATATATATAAAAATTGTACCTAACACAGCAGTTGTGCACTCAGTGTTCTGTTTTTTTGGTGCATTTGCCGTGGGTTTTGGGCTAGATCAAATCTGCTCGGCTTCTTTCTGTAACTGCGTTTCAAACCTTAAGCTATTTAAACTTTGAGTGGATTTTTTCCCCCTCTGTCATTTGAGGAAAGAGGGAGCAAAAAGCCCTAGAAAACCGAGAAGTTTTTACGTCGGTTTATTGATTATTTTTCCGTTGTCGCGGGGTTTTATTATTGTCATTATCAGGATTTTTCCAGCTTTTCCCGCGGCCGCGGAGCATCGGGGCGGTGGGAATGTGTAACCATCCGGATCCCTTCACCCGGGGCCAAAAAAAAAAAAGCAGGAAAAGGAATTTGGGAAAGGGCTGAGGTTCTCCCGGGGACATTCCCTGCCCGGATCCCATCCCACCCCCGGCGGACACGGAGCGGGGCAGGCAGGGACCGCTGCAAACTCAGGAGATGGGCGCAAAAACTGAGTCTCAGCCCAGTTTGGCTTCCCTGGCTGGGGTCAAATGGTGCTTCACGCTGTACCCACGGGGCGAGAGGCGCCCCCCTAAATCACTAATTGCTAATTAAGGGCTAATGGTCGCACTGCCAGCTCCGAGCTCCGCGGGAAGGGACCCCCAGCCCGGCAGCACCAGCATCTCTGTCCCCGGGCAGCCCAGCCCCGCTGTGACCCCGGGCCGGAGGGTGTCCCTGTGCCCAGGGGCGCAGGAATGTCACTCCCGGGATTTGAGCAGGGCTGGGGGTTATTCCCAGCCCTCCCCGGTGTTCCCACCCGGATCCGCCCTGAATTCCCCGCGTGGCCCTCGGTGAAGGCTGATCGCCCTCTGAATGTCTGCTCTGCCTGCAAAACAGGCGTGGAAAACAGGGATGAAAACCCATTTTGCTTCCCACAAGGGCTGCGAGGGTGGCTCGGCTGCTCTGCAGAGCAATTAGCGGGATTATTTGCCAGAGAATGTATTAATAATGCAAATTAAAAAGCTGAGCCCGGCCCTTCCTTTCATCAGCAGGTGGAAATAAAATCTCCTGCTTTGCTCATGGCAGAGCTTCTCCAATTTATAATCCATGAGGGCACCCAGCCTGGCTGCTCCTCTTTGTTGTGTTGGGCTCCCTCAGCCCAAATTCCACTGGGGTTTTTCCCTGCAGGTCCTGGATCCCACACGGATGCTCTGGCAGCCAAAATTCCTCCTGCACAGCCAGGACTTGGCCCAAGCTCTGCAAACACTCCTGGAAGGTCTTCCCAATGCCAGGACTGACGTCCAGAGCTCAGAAAGCTCTTGGACCTTGAGCTGGAGCATCTCTGGAGTTTTGGGAACTCCTTTATGCTCCCGAATTGGGGTCATGCAGGCCATGGGATGAGGAGAGGGGCAGCTGCTGCCCCAAACCCCTCAACCCCGAGGCAGAGCTCTGGCAGCTCTGGTTATTCCCAATTTCTTGGCTGGATCCCCAGGAGGTGCAGGAGGGACAAACCCACGATGGAATAGCCGTGATTTCACAGCTTTTGGCTACAAAATCAGTTCCTCATCTCCTCCTGAGGGGTGACATCCCAGCCCTGGGGTCCCAAGGCCTGCTCTGATCCCAAAGGAGCTGTGGGTGCTGCTGGCCCAGCCCTGGGGTGGCAGAGCAGGGAATTCGCACTGTGCCCAAGCAGGGCATCCCCAAACCTTTCTGCCGTGGCTCTGCCTCACCCTCCCCAACAAATCCACAGCTTTCCCTGGGTTTGGTCTCAAATCCACAGAAACAGCACCTGAATGAGCAATATCCTGGGAGAAGTCATTCAAATTATCCCAATTTTCAAGCAAAATCCTCCAGGATTTGATCTAGCCCTTCCCTGCTCTCCTTGCTTTTCTTCTGCTTTTTCTTTTTTTTTTTTGTCCTTTTCCTTTTCCTTTGAACATTTCTGTCTATTGCACAGCATTTACAAATAAAACCGTATTGTAAATTATTTACAAAAAAAAAAAAAAGAAAAAAGGAAAAAAAAATGAAAAACATCAGTCCTGATGGCATAAAACCAATCTGTTTTCATTACTGAGATACGATGGCACTTACGATCACTTTAGTAAATGTAATGTAAAAAATAATAATAATAATAATTATAATAATGTGTACGCAAATTTAATATACATGGTCTCATGTAAGATAAATATTTGCCTTTTTTTCTAAAAGGTGTATGTATTCTGTAAGTGGAATAGTCTGTAGAAAGTTTCTATATGTTCTTAAAATGGCAATACATTCCAAAAAAAAAAAGGTACTGTAAATATGTACAGCGTCCAATGGAATTTGGTAGTTTTGCCTGTAATTTTATTTGAACTCCAGTTTCTACACTTGCATCTTGCAATGTCTGTATGGTTATATCAGTGCAAAAAAAAAACAAAAAAAAAATGCAGGTAAAAAGCACAGTCTGATGTAAAAACAAAAAAAAAAAGAACAAAAAGCTCACAAAAAACAAGAAAACAACAAAAAGAAAAAAAAAAAAGAAGAAGAAAATACTCAGTATTTGATGTTTGTGACCCTTATTGTAAATGACATCTGTACTGTGAATGAGAAGTTTTTACAAGTATAATATTGCCTTTACTACAGCTCAGATTGTCTGCTCGGTCTGGGCGTATTTTTAAAAAAACAGCATGTTGGAATAAATTTGAAAATCCCAACATATCCCTACGTGTGTGAGTGGCACTCTTTCGTTCCCGTTTGATTTTCCTTGGGAAATGATGGAATTTGGATAAATCCCTGTTCTGCTGAGCACCCACTGCAGGGGAAGTGCTGCCCTCGTGGAAATGCCACAATTGTGGGGTTTTTCCCCAATTTTTCCTCCATTTTCCCCATTTTTCCCTCCATTTCTCCCCCCCATTTCTCCTCCATTTTCCCCCCAGTTTTTCCTCCATTTGCCCCAGTTTTTCCTCCTTTCGCCCCCCCAGTTTTCCCTCCATTTGTTTCCAGTTTTTCCTCTTTTTTCCCCCCCAGTTTTCCCCACCATTTTCCCCGTTTTTTCTCCATCTTCCCCCCAATTTTTCCTCCATTTTCCCCCCAGTCTTTCCTCCATTTTCCCCTAGTTTTTTCTCCATTTTTCCCCAGTTTTTCCTCCTGGCAGCACTGAGGGGGCTCTGCAGAGGCCAGGCTGAATTCCCACAATCCCAGACCAGTTTGGGGTGGGAGAGACCTCAAAGATCCTCTCACTCCAAACCCTGCTCTGGGCAGGGCCAATTTCCACTGGGCAAAGGTGCTCAGAGCCTTGAGCACAACCTTTAGAAAAAAAAAACCTTAAAAATAAAAATTATACATAGGATAATTATTAAAAAAGTCTGGATTTTCCCCCTGCTAATTGCTCCTCCGCGGGAATTGAGCTCAGCTCATCCATTCCCTTTTTTCACCTGGAAATCTTTCTGGGCAGCTCCTGCCCTGCTCCCCTTCACCCCATCAGCCCCAAGGCTTCAAAAAACAGGGCAGGGAAGGAAATTCCCATGGGATTTTTCCCTGTCCCGAGGGCTGCAGAACCTCCTGCTCCCTGGCTGAACATCAGAGCCCCTGGCCTGAAAATCTGAACTTTTCCAGCCCTGATTCCTGAGCTGGATAAGGGAGGGGAGGGATGGAGAAGGTGTTTTGGTCTCCTCAGAAAATCCACATTTGTGGATCAACTCTGAAAAGCCACATTTGTGTTAAGGGAATAAAAAGCAGTGATATTTATTGAAGGCCTTCAGGTGCATTCAGGGCAGGCACAACCCACCCAGGGCTACACCCAAAATGGACAGTGGGTGATGGTTTTGCGTACTTTAGAAGTGTTTTATAAGATCATGAGTTTTTCATACTTTATAAGTTCTGTCCATTTGCATATCAGGGGTTAATCCTCCAATTACACCTTCAGGTAATGAAGGCAATTACTCCAAGTTTGCTCCCCCAATTAATTCACTGCTGTTTCCATATCTCAGGGCCTGAGACAGTGAGGTGTCCTTGGGTTTTGGGTTAGAGAGGAATTGTTTTGTCAAAAAACGAGAGAACAGCAGCTCACCTGTATGGAGTGCAGAGTTACACACTAAAATTACAGAAATACAGAAGCTAAAATCCTAAGGCCTCACCCCTGCCCGGGGTCCCGGGGCTCCTCCCCAGCACGGGCAGATGGTTCGGGGCTGGGAGTGGAGCTGCCTCCTCCCGGGAAGAGCTGTGGAGCTGCGAGGGCTGGCACTGCCACCGGGCTGTGCTCGTTGTTATGACAACTGCAGGAGGCTGCTGAGAGCGGGGAAGGGAGGGAGGGAAAGGATCAGAGAATCAGGGAATTGTGAAATCGTTAAGGCTGGAAAAGACCTCCAAGAGCATCAAGTCCAACCTTTGACCGAATCCCACCATCCCCATGGAAGCAGCTCACAAAGGGCACGACTTTGGGGGGGCAGAAGGGGTCAGGGGAGGGATGAGCTGAGTGTGGGGCAGGGATGGAGAGCAGGGAGAGGGATGGAGGACAGCCCAGGGATGGAGGGCAGGGATGGAGAGAAGGGGCAGGGATGGAGGGCAGGGGCAGGGATGAAGAGAAGCTCCAGGGTTGGAGAGCAGGGGCAGGGATGGGGAACAGCCCCAGGGATGGAGAACAGCCCCAGGGATGGAGAGCAGCCCCAGGGATGGAGAACAGCCCCAGGGATGGAGAGCAGCCCCAGGGATGGAGAACAGCCCCAGGGATGGAGAGCAGCCCCAGGGATGGAGAACAGCCCCAGGGATGGAGAGCAGCCCCAGGGATGGAGAGCAGCCCCAGGGATGGAGAACAGCCCCAGGGATAGAGAGCAGCCCCAGGGATGGAGAGCAGCCCCAGGGATGCAGCCTGGATGGACATCAGGATTGGGTTCATGCCTTGCTCACAACACTGCTGGGCACAGCAGGGCCTGGCCGTGCCTGCAGGGCTGAGTCCCAGCAGCCCAAACCTCACCACAGGTGGGACTTTGCAGTGGGCAAAAATTGGGAAAATCGTGCCCAAAACAACAGCCTGAGGGCTCCTGCAGCAGATCCTCCCTGGGAGTGCTGGCAGCTGAGCCCTGAGCTCATCCTGCTCACAGACGCTGCTTGGATGGGCAGCAAAACAAACCAAAAAATCAGCAAAACAAACAAAAAAACAGCAAAACAAACCAAAAAATAGCAAAACAAACTAAAAAATCAGCAAAACAAACCAAAAATCACCTGCTAACAAACCCTTTGTCCTGCTGGGGTCACCCGTGTCCCCTCCCAGCCTCAAAAGGGGCACAAAAAGGGAGGTGCAGAAGCTGCCGAAGGAAGCCCGAGGTGTCAGGCTGTGCTTTTTGTTTTAAACAAGTCTCCCCACGTGTCCTTCTCCATGAACCACAGCTCCTGCGCCCTGAGGGTGAAGTGGAAAGCTTGGCTTTCATCCTGAGGATGCAAACAGCCTCTGCTTTATGGGGGAAAACTTGGGAGTGTGGCCCCGTGTGCCTGCCAGGAGGGATTAACACCCCTGTGGAACTCAGGAGTCTCCACTGCCTGCCTGGGGACTGCTCACATCCCTCAGGAACTCTTCCAAATGGGGAAAAAGCAAAGTTTCCAAGCCCAGACGAGATAAAGGCTGGGAGTTTAGGATTTCATCCCCTAACCCAAATATTTCAGCTGGAATGCTGCAACCCAGGCTGACTCCCTGGCTGGGTTGTCCTGGGTTTTCCTGGGTTAATTTGGGTTATCCTGGGCTATCCTGGGTTATTCTGTGATCCCAAGGGATCCATCAGTGAATGAGGGATGGGTTAAAGCCTCCCAGGTACTCCAGAGGAGGAAACACCAGCCAGACATCGCTTCTGCCCCTATGCTCAGAGGGCTCTGCAAAGCAAACCCATCCCAGGCTGAAAGGACCCCAGCCCTGCCCTGGGGACTCACCTTAACCATGGAACCAGAACCACTTGAAACCTCAAAAAAATAAAGCCTGTGAGGTGAATTTGCCTTATTCTTGCTGGAATTGCAGATGAGCTGCCCAGAGGACGTGGTTTCAGCAGAGATGGCTGTGGCTGAGGGCATATCCCATGTGCTGTTGATCTCAGAAGGTCTTTCCCCATTTTCACTGCAAATTGCACTTCAGGCCACAGCTATGCCCCATCATTCAGTCCGAAAAGAACGCAGCATTCCAGCTGAAATATTTGGGTTAGGGGATGAAATCCTAAACTCCCAGTTGGCTTCGTGGTCCCAATGTTTGGTTAACCCTTTGGAAGTGTGTGAGCACTGGGAATTCCCAGCTCTGGACCCTTCACTCCCACAGAGCTTTTCCCTCGCACATTTCTCCTGGAACCAGGTTGTTCACTGAGAATCCAAATTTTTCACTATAAAAATAGATTTCTAAGCATTGTGGCTGCGAAAAGAGCTGGAAATCATGACCTTATCTTTGCTAACACATGGCAAAAACGAGGGCTGCAAAATGTGTTACTCCTTCAACCTCATAACTCCGGAGCCACGGAGCTCTGTGTGACACCGAGCTCCAGCAGAGATCTCCAGTTTTAGGATCTCTGTAACCCATTAGGGTGCAAATTTATTAAAGGAGTCGGGCTAGATAAAAACCAGGTGCTGTTTAAAGGTGAGCATTGTGCTCAAGGAAGGGATTTTCATATTTTTTTACGAGCTCCATGCCCGCGGCTTTTGGCTCAGAATGTGGGTGCTGCTGGGCTCTCACACAGTGCCAGCTGGCAGGGGACAGGTGTGGGGAGAAAATAAGGTGAGGGTTGTGGGGAAGGGAGCCAGGATGGATGGATGGATGGATGGATGGATGGCTGAGGATATGGGAGGAGCCTCTGAAATGTGGATTTGTGTGCTCAGTGGAAGAGCCCCACTTGAACCCTGTGTGAAATCCCAGCTGATCCTGCTCTGCAAATCCCCTCCCATCCCATTTCCCTCACCTTCCTGACTCTTTGGGGACATTTGTGCCTTCACCACCCTCTTCCTGGGCTTCTCCCTCAGGGACAAACCCCCCAGCTCCCAAAGTCCCAGAGGCTGGGGCTTTAAATCCTCCCCTCCCAGGCTGCTCTGAGCAGCCCTGATGGCTCTTGCTCACAGCCGCCCCATCTCCAGGCCTTTATCTCTGACTGGAGACCTAATAAGTGCTGAATTGGTGTGTGATTTAATGAGGTGAACTTCAAAGCTGCTGTTTCCACACCTAATTCACTCATCTGGACTAATAACTGCAATGGGTGATTTTTTTTATTTATTTCCTCCTAGCAATTTATTATTTACCCAGTTGCTTTACAGCTCCTAATTTAATAAGTGCAATAACCGAGGGGTGCTGCTTGAGCCAGGAGGAGAAGCTGTGAAATCCAACATTCTCTGCTTTGCTGGACACCAGAGGCCCCATTAGAACATTTGAAACCCTTTATGATGCTGGCAAGGAAGAGATCCGGAGCTCTGTGCCTCGCCAGGCAGCTCTGATCCCAAAATGTGCAAGGCACGTTGGACACAAACTTCAGCAAAATAAATAAATAAATAAAATAACGGTAATAAGAAAGAAAAGTCTGGAATTTCCCCCTGCTAGTTGCTCCTCCCCAGGAAGTGAGCTGCCCCCAGCTCATCTATTCCCTTTTTTCACCTGGAAACCTTTCTGGGCAGCTCCTGCCCTGCTCCTCTTCACCCATCAGATCTCCTGGATCTCCTGTGGGTTCGTGTCCTGCAGCCTGGCGAGGGTCGGGCCTGGCTGACCCTACAGTGGGCATGGATGGAGCCAAAGGCACCTGGGGTGGCAGAGCACATCCCCTGAGGGCTGGTGGCTCATTTGGGGCTCTCCCCTCTGTGCCTCGCCCTTCCAGGGATGGGCAGGAGGGAGCAGTGGCCTTGTCCCTTGTCCCCAGGTTCATGCTGGGGGTGACAATGATGGCCACCAACCCCACTCTGCCTCCCAGTGAGGCTGAGGCATACATCCCACTTTGAGAGGAATTGTGTTTTGGGGGACAGAAGTTTCCAGAATCCTTCCAGGATGTGCAGAGAGCTCTGGGTGTGAGGGAAGGGGTCCAAAGTGCCCACACCAGGGTAAAGCAGAGCTCACCCTGCCCTGGCACTGCCCTGCCAGCTTGGGCACTGCTGCATCCCCAGGAATTACCCATTTGCTCTTTCTGCAGCTCTGGATCTCCCTGGCTCTTTCCCAGCTCTGTCCTGGGGAGGAACCTGAGCTGAGCTGCCTCCCCAAGCTCTGATTGCTCCGAGCTCCTGCGTCCAGAGCTGCTCCAAGCCCAGTCCCTGTTCCCACCAGCCCCATCCGCATTTCCCCTTCCCCATTTCCCCTCGCCGCTTTCAGAGCACTTTTGCAGACATTAAAGAGCTGTTCCCCAGAACCCCAGAGGCTGCGGCTGAGCCGAGGCTGCTCGGAAATGTTCCTGCTGTTGCCGTGATACGGCTGGAGCTCGCTGCAGCCGCCAGGCTTTTTATTACAGCTCCGCTCGCTCCGGGCTGAGGTCATCCCGCAGATACAAACCCGGCCGGGGATGGGGGAACTCGCTGCGAGCCCCTGGCAGAGCCAGGGATGCTGCTTGGCATTCAGCAGCCCTCCAGGCAGCCTCACATCCTCCTTTGCACCATCCTTCCCTGCTCCTTATTCATCCTCGGGGCACCTTTGTGCGGGGCTGGAAGAATTCCGGGCGTTCTGCAGCCTCTCCGTTAATCAGGCACTTGTGGAGAAGGGGAAAATCCTAATAAACCTGCAGCAGCGAGCTCCCCTGCTGCTAATTAGCCGCCGATCTCTTTTCCTCTGGATTTAAGTGGGAAAATAGCGGCGATGGGGAAGAGCTGCATTCCTGGCCCATGAGCTATTCCCACCAGGCAGCGCCGAGAGCATCCAGGGCGAAATCGCGGCTCGCTTTTCCTGCCGAGGAAAAGAGGCTGCGATTCCCATTCGGGGCTGCCATTCCCACTCGGAGCTGTGTTCCCCATTCGGGGCTGTGTTTCCCATTCGGGGCTGCCATTCCCACTCGGGGCTGTGTTTCCCATTCGGGGCTGTTTCCCATTCGGGGCTGCGATTCCCACTCAGGGCTGTGTTTCCCACTCGGGGCTGCTGCGGGTTGGATCCAGCACAAATTGTGGCCAGATTTGGGAGGGGACGGACAGGGACCCGCCTGGAGCAGCACAAGTGGCCTCTGGTCCTGGGATGCATCCTGGGGGCTGTGCTGGGACTCCAGATCCGAACTGGAGCTCCAGATCCACACAGAAACTCCATACCTCTGCACAGGGATGAAGGGGATGTCACTGAAACTACAGGAAAAACAAAACCCCTCCATTTTTAATGTTAGAGTCAAGGCATGACTTTATTTTCTGGCCAGGATGTTGTTCTGGGCAGGGTGTGCCACAGAAATCATCTCATCCACACAGCCCGGGTGTGCAGAGAGAATCATTCCATGGCACGTGGATTTTATTGGATTTTTCAGATATTTTATACAGTCAGAACTCACAGAAATGTGTTGGGTCAGTGTTCATTGGTTCCAAGTTGTGTAGTTCTTAGTATTTGGTTTCCTACTCCATCCAGATTTCTTCGCTTCCAATGCTAATTAACTCTTCCTTCCTACCTCTGTTTTCTCAGGCCAGGTGTCTCTGACCACGCCAGGGCTGAGGTTTGGAGCTGATTTTCCATTAATGGCCGCTGATGGTCTGTTGGGTTAGTCCCAGCCTGCTGAAATGTTAAACTCATCTCCGCAGAGTGGTGCTACATCCCTTAAAAAACACTATAAAAATTCCTTTCCGCAAGGCGAAGGCAAACCAAGCCCGATTTAAGTTATACAAAGATTTTTAACCTGGTGTTTCCTAACAGGGAGAGGTGTGGATTGGCACGGAGGGCTCGGCAGGGCTGGGGAAAAGAGCTCAGTGGGGACAGGAGCACATCTGGGGATGGCTCCCTGCAGCACCCTCGGGTTGTGCTGGAGTCACAGAATTGCCCTGGGAAGTCACCCGGTCCCCAGCAGGGTGACAGGGATGGACTGGGCACCTCCCTGGGCTCTGCAGCCCCCCTGATCATGGAATCACGGATGGATCAGGTTGGAAAAGGTTCCAAGATCGAGTCCAGGCTGTGACTGAGCATTGCCATATCAACCTGAGCATGGCACTGAGTGCCACATGGAATTGTTTCCTGAGCACTGCCAGGGATGGGCACTCCAAACCTCCCTGGGCAGCCCTGCCAAGGCCTGAGCACCCTTTCCATGGAGAAATTCCTGCTGCTGTCCACCCTGAGCCTCCCTGGCCCAGCCTGAGGCCGTTCCCTCTCCTCCTGTCCCTGTTCCCTGCGAGCACAGCCTGACCCCCCGGCTGTCCCCTCCTGTCAGGAGCTGTGCAGAGCCACAAGGTCCCCCTGAGCCTCCTTTTCTCCAGGCTGAGCCCTTCCCCAGCTCCCTCAGCCTCTCCTGGGGCTCAGCCCTTCCCAGCTCTGCTCCCTGCCCTGCCCCAGCCCCTCAGCATCCTCAGTGCCCCTTCCTGCTGTCCCTGTCCCACAGCCCCATCAGGGACAGCTCCCTGGCGTGAGCCACTGATGGAAGGGTCAGAGAAGATTTGTCACCCCAGACCAGACTGTGATGATGGGGACACCATTGCAATGCCACCCCAGACCAGGCTGTGGGGTGATGGGGACACCATTCCAATCCCGTCTTTCCTGGCCAGCTGAACCCCAGAGGGACAGGAGCAGCATTTTCAGGGTTTTCCCTCCCTCCATTCCGGCAAATCCCTCCTTGCCCTCGGGGCTCAGGCTCCCACACGTGCGGGACCCGCAGCCACATGAGTGGAAGGAGATCCCACAATGCCCGGCCCTGGGATGCCCCCAGCCCCACAGCAGCCCCCAGAGCCCCACAGCAGCCCCACAGCAGCCCCAGCCCCACTGCAGCCCCAGCCCCACTGCATCCCCAGCCCCACAGCAGCCCCACAACAGCCCCCAGCCCCACAACAGCCCCCAGCCCCACTGCAGCCCCCAGCCCCACAGCATCCCCCAGCCCCACAGCAGCCCCCGGCCCCACAGCAGCTCCCAGCCCTGGGACACCCCCAACCCCACAGCAGCCCCACAGCAGCCCCAGCCCCACAGCAGCCCCACAGCAGCCCCCAGCCCCACATGAGCCCCCAGCCCCACAGCATCCCCCAGCCCCACAGCAGCCCCACAGCAGCCCCAGCCCCACAGCAGCCCCCAGCCCCACAGCAGCCCCAGCCCCACAGCAGCCCCCAGCCCCACAGCAGCCCCGGCAGCGCCATCCCCCGGGGCTCTGCGGAGCAGGAGGTGACTCCTGCGCGTCCATCGAGTGCCATCTAGTGGGATTCCATCTCCTCATCCACAGCTCCTCAGAAAGAAAAATCTGCCTTTGCCTGAAACGCCAGCGCTGTGCACAGATCTGCTGCACGTCCGGGAGGAGAACACCAACTCATTAATGCAAATTTTCCCTCTCGCCTGCTCTCCTGGCAGCTCCTGCCCTAGCAGCGGTGCTTTTGCAGCTCCCCTCCTTGCACAATGCCTGCGTTTCCCTGGCATCAGATCAATCTTGATTTAGAGGGGAATATTTCCAGGAGGAAAATATTGCAGGTTTTCAGTGGTATTTAAAGGGCCCTGCACTTCAGGGGCACTGTGGGGTGGATAAATGTTGTAAAATCTCAGTTTTTTGTAAGATCCTCTTGTGGGAAAGGGTTTCTCCAGGGGCTTTGTGTGCTCCTCCATGCTGGTGGCACTCCCAGGGACATTCAGGGCAGGATTGGGCTCCTTGCAGTGATGCCTGATAATTTTTGCCTTTTCTTTTTAAAATATTTTCTATCTGCTTTTTATATTTTCTGTACCCTTTATACATTCTTTGTAGCCTTAACCTACATACTTATAATTTTTGTAGTGTAATATTCTAACTTAATTTTAAAGTTCTGCAAGACAAAAAACCCCAAACATTCACACTAAAAACCAAAAAACCCTATACTATCTCAAAACTCGAGGTTTCAACCTTCTCTCTAAAATATATTTTATAAACTAAATTCTAACCTCATTTAAAAAAATTCTTAAAATAAAAAATTACTTCATTTATTTAATTTTTTATTTAAAAATTCTGAGCTAATATACTAATTTGCTAAGTCCATCAAAACTGTATACACATTATACAAGTGCATCTCAGCGTGTTCTGCCTTTAAAGAACTGTACAACTAAAATCCTATTAAAACACCAAAATCAAACCCTTTTACCCTTTCATAATCCTAAAACCTTCCAAAAGGCAACAGCGGCCCCTCTGTGCTCTGCTCTGCCTCTCCTTCAGGAACATCAGCAGGGAAAGCCTCATCCCTGTGCTCCTGGTGATTCCAGCCTGGAGCCATTGGAGGGGGAGTGGGAAAATGTCCCCAGTGCTTTCCTGGCGCAGATGTGCCCAGATGTGCCCATGGGGGTCCCTGTGAGGTGTGGGTGATGCTGGAAATGCCAGCTCTGAGAGGGGACACCAAGAGGGGACAGGACTGGGAGAAACTGAAGAGACACTCGTTGTCCCTTGGAAAAACCCAGGGATGTGCCCTGGGCAGGTGCCCACACCCCCTGTGCTCTCAGTGACACTTTGTGACCCCAAAGAAATGCAAATGTGCATTTAAACAGGAATAAACTGACAGTCTCGATCTCTGTCCCTCCATCAAACACAGCAACAGCTTCAGAAAATATGGAATCATTTCTGTAGGATTGTGTAAGGGAGTTGGAGATGGGAAGGGCCAGCCCTGTTCTAAGGGTCAGGTTTAAAGCTGCAAGAAACTCAGCCCTTCAGAGGCCACATTATCTGGGATGAGGATTTTCCTGGGATGCCTTTCCTTTCCTTTCCTTTCCTTTCCTTTCCTTTCCTTTCCTTTCCTTTCCTTTCCTTTCCTTTCCTTTCCTTTCCTTTCCTTTCCTTTCCTTTCCTTTCCTTTCCTTTCCTTTCCTTTCCTTTCCTTTCCTTTCCTTTCCTTTCCTTTCCTTTCCTTTCCTTTCCTTTCCTTTCCTTTCCTTTCCTTTCCTTTCCTTTCCTTTCCTTTCCTTTCCTTTCCTTTCCTTTCCTTTCCTTTCCTTTCCTTTCCTTTCCTTTCCTTTCCTTTCCTTTCCTTTCCTTTCCTTTCCTTTCCTTTCCTTTCCTTCCCTTCCCCTTCCCCTTCCCCTTTCCCTTTCCCTTTCCCTTTCCCTTTCCCTTTCCCTTTCCCTTTCCCTTTCCCTTTCCCTTTCCCTTTCCCTTTCCCTTTCCCTTCCCCTCCCCTTCCCCTCCCCACCCTCCCATTTGCAGCTGGTCCAGCCCCACCACCCGATGCTCCAGCTGTGGATCCAGCTGTTCTCTGCTGGCAGGGCACAGAGGCTGGAGGAGGTTCCTCCAAGGAAAAGCTGAAAAGGGATGCAGGAGATGCCCCTGGTGAATGATGGGAGACTCTGCATGAGTGACCACCCCGCCAGGGAACACAAGGAAAGGTTTCCTTGGAGCAAAATGCCAAACTGCTGGAGAATCCTCAGGAAAATACTTAGGAAAATCCTTAGAAAATCCTTAGGAGTCCTTCGAAATGCTTAGTTAGAAAAGCATTTGTTCCTGGGGTAGGATAAAGGTGTGGCTGGTGAGCCTGGAGGAGCCAAGGCTGTGTGGAGAGCTCAGAGCCCCTGCCAGGATCTCGGGGGCTCCAGGGAAGCTGGGGAGGGATGTTCAGCAGGAGATGGAGAGACAGGACAGGGGGAAATGGCTTCAAACAGAAAAGGGGGAATTCAGGTTAAATATATGGAAGGAATTGTTCCCTGGGAGGGTGGGGAGGGCTGGGATGGAATTGCCAGAGAAGCTGTGGCTGCCCCTGGATCCCTGTGAGTGTCCAAGGCCAGGCTGGAGCAGCCTGGGACAGTGGGAGGTGTCCCTGCCATGGCAGAGGTGGCACTGGGTGACCTTTAAGTGTCCATTCCAACCCAAATCCTTCTGGGATTCCTAAATCACATTGCCACAGTATCAGTGATGTGCTCCTGACTGAAGCCCGAAGTCTTAAAAATCAGGAAAAAATAATCACCTTATAAATTTATCGCTCAAAATTAACCCTAAACTTACATTTTCTTTCAGAATGCAGGGACAAAGGAGGAGTTGCCAGAGTGGTGTCATTGCTTGTGTGGGCCCCATGTCAGAGCCAGTCCTAGGGTGAATTAATCACATTTTACTCATTCCTTACTCAAATCACCACCCACAAACGCTGTGTGCGAGCCCTGAGGAGGTAAAAGGATCCAGACTGAGCATTCTCCCTGTGTTTATTTGCACCCTCATCACCAGGAGACCCCAATAACCCCAAATCTGTGCCATCACTGCCTCCCAGCCCTGGGTGTGCCAGGGGAATGCTCTGGAGGCTGATCCAGGTCCCCACGAGTTGTCTCCCCATGGAATTGCTCCCTCCTGCCCAGGATGGCCCCACACCAGGCAGAGCCAGAGGAAGGCTCCATCGACTCCCCTCCCAGCTGGAGGCCTGGATCCCGAGTGGGATCCCTGGACTGGAAACATTCTCTTGGCTCTGGCTCCTGTCTCCGCGCTCTTGGCTGCTGCTGGGCTCTCTCACTGCTGTCATTAATCCTCAGACAGTCCTGGAGCCTGCAGGAGCCTCCCGGGGAAACGCTCCGTGTTCATTCCCAGGATCAGCCCCTGGCTCCACACAGGCAATGCCTGCTTGGGTTTCTCTTGTGGGGGAAGAAAGGAGAAGTTGTTTAATTAATCCCAAATGAGTTCTCCTTCTCAAGGATAATGAGGCAGGGGAGCAGAGCCACATTCTGCAGGTGGGGGTCAGTGCAATCCCAAATTATCCCAAGTTCCAGCTGGAGCAACTGCTCAGTGCAACGCCACAATCCAAGGGGAAATGTCCCCGTGCTGAGGTTTCTCTTGGAATTAAGGACTCCCCGGTGTCCTCCATCCATGGTGGGCCCGCAGCCCCTGCCGTGGTGCCCCAGGAGAGCTGAGTTTGTGCTCGGGTTTGCGTTCGGGGCTGGCTCAGCTGTTCTGTTTATCCAAACCAAACCCCAGCTCAGAGCAGGCTGCTCCCGGGGACTCCCCACAGCCTCCATGGGAGCAGCAAAGGACTCCTTTGGGATTTGGGCCCCAGCAGAGGCAGAGCTGCTGGTGGCGATCCAGGAATTGTCATCGATTGTGCCCACACATCCCCCCCCGCTCAGCACTGTGGGGCTGGGGCTGGCCCGGGACAGGGAAACCTCACCCCAGGGAACTCCTGGGGCTGGGAACTCCTGGGGCTGGGAACTCCTGGGGCTGGGAACTCCTGGGGCTGGGAACTCCTGGGGCAGGGAACCCCTGGGGCTGGGAACCCCTGGGGCTGGGAACCCCTGGGGCTGGGAACTCCTGGGGCTGGGAACTCCTGGGGCTGGGAACTCCTGGGGCTGGGAACTCCTGGCTCAGCACCTGGAACCGGGGCTGAGATGGAAATGTGGGGATGGGACCCTGCCTGGGACCAGCAGCTGGCATCTGCTCCTGTGGGGACAGCAGAGTGTCCAGAGGGGACCTGCAGGGACACAGCAGAGCATCCAGAGGGGATCAGAGGGATCAGGGACACAGCAGAGCACCCAGAGGGGATCAGAGCAGGGAACAGGGCAGGGATCAGGGACACAGCAGAGCACCCAGAGGGATCTGCAGGGATCATGGACACAGCAGAGCACCCAGAGGGATCTGCAGGGATCAGGGACACAGCAGAGCACCCAGAGGGATCTGCAGGGATCAGGGACACAGCAGAGCACCCAGAGGGATCTGCAGGGATCAGGGACACAGCAGAGCACCCAGAGGGATCTGCAGGGATCAGGGACACAGCAGAGCACCCAGAGGGGATCAGAGCAGGGAACAGGGATCAGGGACACAGCAGAGCATCCAGAGGGGATCAGAGCAGGGAACAGGGATCAGGGACACAGCAGAGCATCCAGAGGGGATTTACAGAGGGTAGGGACACCCCTGGCTTTGCCTCTGTGTGACACAACTTTCCTTCCCGCCTGGAATCCCCAGCTGGACAAAGCTCCCAGACCTATGGAGAAGGACATGCCCAGAGGGGGTAAGACCACCATGGCCCTTTGGCATCCTCAGGACCTTGTGGGTGTGAAGAATTGCGGGAAAGAGAGTGTGACAGGGCCCTGGAGCTCCAAGGTCAGCCCAGGGCAGCTTTGCAGCTCTTTTGAGTGGCACAGGTGACCCAGAGGAGGTACCTGGTGTCCCCCATTGAGGTGAGATGAGGGAAAGGGGCTCTGAGACCAGATTGACTAATTCCAGTAATTTTTGGCTCATCCCTGCTCAATCCCAGCTCCAGCTGCACTTGTTGCCTCTCAAAAAGCCCAGGGAGAAGGACCTTCACCGGAGAGCTGCTTGGCTGAGGAACAAACAGCTCAGAGGGGAAAGAGTTCATCTCTCCCCATCATCAGATGTTGTTCCTCTGTGCCAGGGGGGAATGTTGATGGAATCAGCAGCTCTGGACATGGGGTCATTTCTCCAGTCTCCCCTGGGATCTGGGGAGCTCCATGGTGCTTCTGGTGCCAAAATACAAGGGAAAAGAGCAGGAAAATGAACCAAAATGCTGGAAACCCTCTCAGGTGGAGTCATTCATTCTCATGTCCCATTCATTCATTCATTCACTGGTGAGCAACTGCAGGAAGCTGGGGGGAAGCTGTTGTAACGTAATTTTATTTTTTTTAATTTATACAGCAATTAAAACACTGCCAGGAGAGAAAACGCTCAAACAAGCCCATTTTTGACACGAGAGAAGCTTTTCAGCGTTTAGCTCATGTGCAGCTGGGGTCAGCTCCCAGCAGAAGAATTCTCTCCAGCGCGATTTTGTGAGTCTCCCACCGCTTCCCTCGGTGCAGATGGATGGGAAAAGAGCTTGGAAAGAGCCTGGCTCTCCGTGGAGGATTCCCGGGGGCTCTGCTCGCCGTGCAGAGCTCTCTGAGCTGCCTCGCCCCGCGCACGGAGCGGCGAGCGGAGCGAGTCACGGAGCGCAGAGCGTGAGCAGGGCGAGAGCCCAGCGGCAGCAGCTATTTATAGCCGCGAGATTGCGAATAACTGGCACGGGGAAGGCTCCAGCGCCTCGCTCACACCTCCCACGAGGAGACAGAGCAGCTCCTCTGAAGCGCTGCCAGCGCTGCCAGCCGAGCCAGGCTGCGCTGCCCCGGGCACGGCCGGGAGCGGGACCCGCTCAGCCCCGCGGCACCGAGAGACTGAGCTGGTGGGCTGGGGATGGGCCCCTCCGCACCCCCGAGAGACCCTAAACCCCCTGCTGAGACCCCAAACCCTCTGCTCAAACCCCAGACCCTCTGCCGAGACCCCAAACCCTCTGCTGAAACCCCAAAACCTCGGCTGAAACCCCAAACCCTCTGCCGAGACCCCAAATCCTCTGCCGAGACCCCAAACCCTCTGCCGAGACCCCAAATCCTCTGCCGAGACCCCAAATCCTCTGCCGAGACCCCAAACCCTCTGCCGAGACCCCAAACTCTCTGCCGAGACCCCAAACCCTCTGCTCAAACCCCAGACCCTCTGCCGAGACCCCAAACCCTCTGCCGAGACCCCAAACCCTCTGCCGAAGCCCCAAACCCTCTGCTCAAACCCCAGACCCTCTGCCGAGACCCCAAACCCTCTGCCGAAACCCCAAAACCTTGGCTGAAACCCCAAACCCTCTGCTCAAACCCCAAATCCTCCGCTGAAGCCCCAAACCCTCTGCCGAAGCCCCAAACCCTCTGCCGAAGCCCCAAACCCTCTGCCGAAGCCCCAAACCCTCTGCCGAAGCCCCAAACCCTCTGCCGAAGCCCCAAACCCTCTGCCGAAGCCCCAAACCCTCTGCCGAAGCCCCAAACCCTCTGCTCAAACCCCAAACCCTCACAGCCCCGTTCACCTGCGGTTCTCTTCTCCTGCTCAGCCTTCCAGGGAGCAGAGGGAGCTGACCCCAGCTGCACAGGAGGGAAATGCTGAGAAGATTCTCTGATGGCACAAATGGACTTGTTTGAGCGTTTTCTCTCATGGCAGTGTTTTAATTGCTGTATAAATAAATTTTAAAGAAAGCATGTTATATCAGCCTTGGGCAGCTGATCAGCAGTGAAGGAATAAATGAATGAATGAATGAATGAATGAATGAATGAATGGGGCATGAGAATGAATGACCCCACCGGAGTTTTATCCATGCCCTGACCACCCTGGTACCCCAGGAACTGTCAGTGCAAGGCACACGTTGGGGATTATATCAGGGCAGGGACCTCAAATACCATCCCATCCCATCCACCCCTGCCATGGCAGGGACACCTCCCACTGTCCCAGGCTGCTCCAGCCTGCCCTTGGACACTGCCAGGGATCCAGGGGCAGCCACAGCTTCTCTGGCAATTCCAGCCCAGCCCTCCCCACCCTCCCAGGGAACAATTCCTAATTCCCAAGATCCCATCCATCCCTGCCCTCTGGCACTGGGAAGCCATTCCCTGTGTCCTGTCCCTCCATCCCTTGTCCCCAGTCCCTCTGCAGCTCTCCTGGAGCCCTTCAGGCCCTGCCAGGGGCTCTGGGCTCTCCCTGGAGCCTTCTCCTCCCCAGGTGAGCACCCCCAGCTCTCCCAGCCTGGCAGTTTGCTGATTTAGGTGTCTGAATTCAGATTTAGGTGCTGATTCCAGTGCTCCCTCTGGAAATTTCCCTGCCTTCCCCAGGGATTGTCAGGTGGACATGGCCTGAAGTCACCTGGAGGGCCAGGCCAGCTCTGATGGTCACTCCTGTCCCAGCTCTGATGGTCGCTCAGCTCTGATGGTCACTCAGCTCTGATGGTCACTCCTGTCCCAGCTCTGATGGTCACTCTTGGTTCAATCCTGTCTAGCTCTGATGGTCACTCCTGTCCAGCTCTGATGGTCAATCCTGTCCAGCTCTGATGGTCACTCTTGGTTCAGTCCTGTCCCAGCTCTGATGGTCACTCCCGGTTCAATCCTGTCCCAGCTGTGGCTGCCAAGCCCTGCAGGGCAGGGAGAGCTGGGCTGGGCACAGGGCAGGTGCCACTGGGATCATCAATCATGGAATCACGGAATCATTAAGTTAGGAAAAACCTTCTCAGGCCATCGAGTCCAGCCATCCCCCAGCACTTCAAAGCCACCCATGTCCCCAGGTGCCACACTCACCTGTTCTCTGAACACTTCCAAGGCTGGTGACCCCACCACGGCCCTGCCAGAGCTTGACAAACATTTATGGGATGGAACTTCCCCTGATATGGCATCTAATCCACTCAGAGCTTCTGTTCCAACCCCTCCATGGGAAGAAAAGGCAAAATGATGCATGCAGCTGCAGGACAAGTTGTGCTGTGAGCTCCTGGAGGCAGCTGGGGTTGAGGGGGTGGGTCCAGGGTGCTCTGCGTGCAGGGGATTGAAGTCTCCTCTCCCCTGCTGTTTTTTCCAGTGGTCCATGGCTCCAGAAGAGCCACATTTGGATGTCAGGTGGTGGCAGGTCAGCCTTTCCCTGCTCCAGGAGTGGCTGAGCTCTGTCTGACAGCCCTGGGCCTTGTTTGGCCATAATTGCCCTGAGGGGCTGATTTAGGAACCATCCCTGGGTCTTCTTTGGCCTTAATTCTCATGAGAGGTTGATTTCGGAATCATCCCTGGGCTGTGTTTGGCAGTAATTCCCAGGAAATGTTGATCTAGGAATCATCCCTGGGCCTTGTTTGGCCATGATTCCCAGGAAATGCTGATTTAGGAATCAGTTCTGGGCCTTGTTTGGCCATAATTGTTATGAGGGGCTGATTTGGGAATCATCCTTGGGCCTTGTTTGGCCATAATTCCCAGGAAATGCTGATTTAGGAATCAGCCCTGGGCCTCGTTTGTCCATGATTCCTGTGATTTCTGATTTGGCAATGGCTGTGGTGTGCCAGCCCAGGCACAGGTGACAGGAGGTGCCAGCAGGGATGGACTGAGGGCACTGCTGGAGAGAGGCAAGCATTGGCACAGACCGAACCAAGACCTGCCCAGAGCCCAAATTACGGGGCTGGGCCACCCCCAGGAGAGGCCACGGGCTGAGGGTTGTTCCCTCTTTGGCAGAGCATTTCCCCCATCCCGGCAGGTTGTTCATGGCTTCAGCTGCTCTGTGCCATTTCCCAGCTCCCTCACACTGCCACGCCCGACTGGGCAGGCTGAGGAGCTGCCAGGACCTTGGCCAGGCTGGAGGGACAAAGGGGAGCACATTCCAGGGCAGGACTGTCCCAGAGCAGGCTGCAGTGAGGAGCAGAGCAAACACCATTTATGAGACCCCCCAGGGGCTTCTGCCTCCTCGGGGCATCCCCTGGGGATTGATTTTATCTTCCTGAGATTCCTCCAGCTCTTCCGAGCTTCTCATTGCCCCGTGAGGCTCCCATTTATCATCCTGCAAAGAATTCCCCCCTGCTCTGTTTCCATGGGCAGTGTCTCAAGGCATCAGGGTTGATTTATACCCCAGGGTTTGCATTCCAGCAGCCAGGAAAACCCACAGGGTGCTCCTGGGACACCTGCAGAAAATGCCTTTCACCTTGGGGTGCTGTTGGGAGGGGAACTGTGACATTTCCAGGGAGCCACGGCAAGAGCACAGCCCAGAAATGTTCTCCCCAGGCTGGAGAAGGATCAGGTTTGGGATTCCTGGAGTCACAGACTGGTTTGGGGTGGAAGGACCTTGAAGATCATCTTGTTCCAAGCCCTGCCACGCTCTCTCTCCTGGCCTGGAGAGGGATCAGGTTTGGGATTCACGGAATCACAGAGTGGTTTGGGATGGAATGACCTTGAAGATCAGGTCCTTCCAACCCCTGCCATGAACAGGGATGAATTCAACTCCTTCCCTGCTGCCATTGCACTGAGAGAAATCCTTCAGCAGCCTCCTGCAACCCACTGGGATCACCCCGGCCTTGGAGCAGGCTCCTGACACAGCAGCCACTTTCTCTTTGAAGTATTTGGGCTAAAATATGTTCCCCAGAGCTCCTGATTGCCACAGGGTGCTCAGGGTAGGATGGGAGGCTCCACATCCCTGACTGATCAGGCAGAAGGTTTAGTCCATCCCTGCAAGGACCTGGCCAGGGAGGTCACAGCCTGATGTCCTGGGCTCAGCAGATCTCCTGGGAAGGTGCCCAGGACTCCACAGCCTCCCTCAGCAAAGTTCTGCTCGTCAGAATCACGGAATTGTTGAGGTTGGAAAAGCCTCCCAAGATTATGATTGCAAATCTAATTAAAATCTCCCTTGAAAATGCAAGTTCTGGGATTGCATGGTTTGAAAGGAATCTTCTTAATTTATGTGGCTTTAAAGGAAAAGTGTGAAGCATAAATCCTAACTCAGAAACAAATAATGATCGGAGGAGCTCTCCAGCCTGGTTTAGAGGAGAAGTTGGGGATGCAGCCTGGACAAACTCCACGTTCCACTCAAACCAAGTCCTCGAGTGCAACATCCACTGTGTTCTTCAACACTTCAGGGATGGAGACTCCCCCACTGCCCTGGGCCGCCTGTTCCAATGCTTCCCTAGCCTTGCTGGGAAGAAATTTTCCCTAATATCCAATCGAAACCTCCCCATGGCACAACCTGAGGCTGTTTCTTCTCATCCTGTTCCTTGTTATCGGTGACAAGAGACCACCTTGGCTGCCTCCTCCTGTCAGGAGTTGTGGAGAGTGAGAAAATCCCCCCGAGCCTCCTTTTCTCCAGGCTGAGCCCTTCCCCAGCTCCCTCAGCTGCTCCTGGGGCTCCAAACCCTGTTCCCTTCCCTGGACACACTCCAGCCCCGCAATGCCCACAGAGGACAAGGTCTTTGGGAGCTTTGGGAGCTCTTTCCCTCCTTCAGGAAATAACTCAGAGCTTCCGAGGCTCCCACGGTGACCAGAAGGGGAATTCTCATCCCTGGCAGCAGAACCAAACCTGGGTGGGGAGAGGCTGCAGCGCTCCCTGCGCGTCCTGCACACCTGCGGGGTCTGCACCTCAACACCTTCAGAGCCTTCCTCCTCCTCCTCCTCCTCCTCCTCCTCCTGGGAGCACCTGGGCGTCCGGCAGAGCCCTGGGCAGCCTTTGCTCGCTCCCGGCCCATCCGAGGGTCCCCCGGGCAGGCTGAGCTCGCTCCTGACCCACCCGAGGGTCCCCTGGGCAGGCTGTGCTCGCCTCTGTCCCCATCCGAGGGTCGGCAGAGCCCGGGGCTGGCTGTGCTCGCTCCTGGAAGCACCCGAGGGTCCCGTGGGGCAGCCTTTGCTCGCTCCCGGCCCATCCGAGGGTCTGGCAGAGCCCTGGTGAGCCTTTGCTCGCTCCCGGCCCATCCGAGGGTCCCCTGGGCAAGCTGTGCTCGCTCCCGGCCCCACCCGAGGGTCGGCAGAGCCCTGGTGAGCCTTTGCTTGCCCCCGGCCCCACCCGAGGGTCCCCTGGGCAGGCTGTGCTCGCTCCCGGCCCCACCCGAGGGTCCCCTGGGCAGGCTGTGCTCGCCCCTGGCCCCACCCGAGGGTCTGGCAGAGCCCTGGGCAGGCTGTGCTCGCTCCTGGGCGCACTCGAGGGTCCGGCAGAGCCCTGGTGAGCCCTTGCTCGCCCCCAGCCCCACCCGAGGGTCCCCTGGGCAGGCTGTGCTCGCTCCCGGCCCCGCTGCTCGGCGCTCCGGGGATGCGCTGGGGACAGCGGCCGCCGCAGGTGAGCGCAGCCCCGCGGGGACGCAGGGCTCTCCCGGCACATTGCTGGCATTCCTGGCCTGCCCGCACCTCCCCGATTATGTCACTCGCTGACCTGCCAGCCCTGGCTGTTTCGCGGTGCCAAGGCTTTTGTCAGCGCGGCACGTCCGTGTTTCGGCGCAGCTCCGAACAAAGAGTCGCCGCTAATTCCTCTCTGCTGACTCAGCCCCGAGTCACGGCGAAAGCCATGACCAAAATTGGTGCCGAGAAGGTGCCAGGAGAGCCTCGTGCGCTGGGATTTGCATATCAGCGAGCGGGGAGAGGGCTCGGGGCACGCAGCGCTCACCGCAAGAGATGCTTTTGTTCGCTCCTGAGTGTTTGTAAAGTCCCAGCCTTTCCCAAAGCACCGCGGATAATCCTCCCAGCTGGTCCTCCCACAAGCTTTTATCCTCTCTCAGCACTTTAAGTCAAGGCCAAATGAAGCATCTCAGTGGATTAAAATCCCTTTTTTTTTTTGTTTTGATTGACCACACGGAGGTGTTTGCCTCTTGACAGCTGAGGAACGCGGTGGAGTGAAGGCATCCCGTGGCCCTTCTCAGTCCTACGTGCTGGGAAGCACCACCTTGGAGAGGTTCTGCAGAGCCTTGGCTGCTGAGCTCTGCGGCAGGACTGTCCCAGTGCAGCACCAACCCCGGCACAGGGATCTGTGCCAGGAGATACCAATGGCTCTGGGGGCAGGAGCAGCCCTGCTGCAAACCTGGGAGAGGGTCCTGTGAAGATCATGGAATCATGGAACATCCTGAGCTGGGACAGACCCCCAGAATCATTCAGTCCCACCTCTGGCCCTGCCCAGACCCCCAACAATCCCACTCTGTGCACCCCTGGGAGCCCTGCAGGGAAGAGCTGAGGTTGGCACTGAATTGGCTTTGGACTGACCCAGCTCGGAGAGCTCTGTCCCGAGCTGAAGAGTTCCTGAGGGAAAACAATACTTGAAAAAGTCACTTTGCCTCTAGGGCTGGTGAGGGAGGGTGTCCAGCCAGAAGGTGAAGCAGCTGCCTCAGCATCAAACATCCCCAGGGAGCGCTGGGACTGCGTGACCTTGGAGGCCTTTCCAGCCTTAGTGATTCCATGGTTCAGGGATGGTTCTGGTGCCTGTGGTGGTTCCAAGGGTTCCTGCTTGTTTTAGGCTGAATCATGGAATATCCTGAGCTGAAGGGACCCCAAGGATCATCCAGTCCCACCCCAGCCCTGCCCAGACCCCCCAAATCCCACCCTGTGCACCCCTGGCAGCGCTGTCCAAACGCTCCTGGAGCTGTGGCAGCCTCGGGGCCATGCCCATTCCCTGGGGAGCCTGGGCAGTGCCCAGCACCCTCTGGGGGAAGAACCTTTCCCTGATCTCCAGCCTGACCTGCCCTGGCCCAGCTCCAGCTGTGCCCTGGGTGCTGTTGCTGTCCCAGAGCAGGGATCAGAGCTGCCCTCGGGAGGAAGTTTCACTGCAGGAGCCACAGGTGTTCCTCCAGAAGGAATTCAGATCATCACCTCCAGGCTGCATCGCCACCTTCTCCTCTAAACCAGGCTGGAGAGCTCCTCCAGTAATTATTTGTTTCTGAGTGAGGATTTATTCTTTACACTTTTCCATTAAATCCACACAGACTAAGAAACCTCCCTTCAAACGATGTAATCCCAGAACCTGCATTTTTAAGGGAGATTTTAATTAGATTTGCAATCATGCTCTTATATCTGGTGCTGATGGACTTCTGAGGTCATCCAGTATCCCAAAAAAACAGTGCTGCACCTCAGCCTGGGATTTTGTTTTGCTTGCACAGGGCAATACGGTGGAGAAGCTGAAGCTGAAGGCCAAAAATGACCCAGGGCTGGAGCCCCTCTGCTCTAGAGCCCAGCTGGGAGAGCTGGGGGTGCTCACCTGGGGAGGAGAAGGCTCCAGGGAGAGCCCAGAGACCCTGGCAGGGCCTGAAGGGCTCCAGGAGAGTTGGAGAGGGACTGGGGACAAGGGATGGAGGGACAGGACACAGGGAATGGCTTCCCAGTGCCAGAGGGCAGGGCTGGATGGGATCTTGGGACTTAGGATTTGTTCCCTGGGAGGGTGGGGAGGGCTGGGCTGGAATTGCCAGAGAAGCTGTGGCTGCCCCTGGATCCCTGTGAGTGTCCAAGGCCAGGCTGGAGCAGCCTGGGACAGTGGGAGGTGTCCCTGAGGGTGGCACTGGATGAATTTTGAGGTCTCTCCCAACCCAAACCCCTCCACATTTCCATGATCTTCCCTTCTCCACCATCCTTGTGCCACAGCCACCTCCAGCAGTGTCCCTGTGGCTCCTGGAGCAGCCCCGGGCTGGGAGCAGCAGGTCCTGCCCTGCCTGAGCTGCTCCGTGCTGGGAACACTCCCGGCTGCAGGAATGGCTCTCCCCATGAACTGTCCCCGCTGCTCCCAGCGCCTGAGCTCGCCCAGGCTGGGGTTTCATCACCCTGTGAGCACACGGCCCTTCCTGGGCTGCCATCTGTCACCAGGCAGATCCATCAGCTGCCTCCCAGCGCTGCCACGACTCGTCATCTTCACACCTCTCTCATTAAGCCATTAACCCAGGGCAGATCAGCTCCTCGCTCCTCCCGAGCTCATCGCTCTGCCATCCCCAGCCCAGGCTCTGCTGCTTCATGTCCAGGCAGCCTCAGCACGGCAGGCATGTGCTGCTGCCTGCCATTCCCCGAGCCGAGCAGCCCCGGTGCTGCCTCCCAGTTCCGAGCATTTGAGCCCCAAAACGCGGGGATTGGAACAAAAAACCGGGCAGGGATGTCTGAGCCAGAGCTGAGCCCCCAGAGCATTCACAGCCCCCCTTGGGTCCTGACTGCTGTCCCAGGAGCACCTGGGATGGTGGGAGGTGTCCCTGAGCAAGGCAGGAGTGGCATTGGATGGTTTTAAGGTCCCCTCCAATTTGGGAAGGGACATGTTAACCATGAGCCCTAAAGTTCTGGTGGAATCTTTTCCTCTGAAGCTGTTCTGGAGGAATCCTTCACCTCTGAAGCTGTTCTGGAGGAATCCTTTCCCTCTAAAGCTGTTCTAGAGGAATCCTTTCCCTCTAAAGCTGTTCTGGTGCCATCCTTTCCCTCTAAAGCTGTTCTGGAGGAATCCTTTCCCTCTAAAGCTGTTCTGGAGGAATCCTTTCCCTCTAAAGCTGTTCTGGAGGAATCCTTTCCCTCTAAAGCTGTTCTGGATGAATCCTTCCCCGCTAAAGCTGTTCTGGTGGGGTCCTTCCCCTCTCGCTGTGCACAGAGAACACCTGGGGCACTTCTGGGAGCATGGGGAGAGCTCTCAGACTGTGCTGAAGCTTTCAGGACACTGAGGGAAAGGGAAAATTGACCTCCCACACTTTGCACACCAAGTTCAGAATGGCTTTTCTGAAATGCTCTTTGCCCAATGGACAGACCTTCAGAGGGCACAGACAGCTCTGCAGGTTTGGATTCTTGCATCCAACCCTTCACAGGAGCCTGGGTTTGGGGTGCCCCCCAAGGAATGTCCCTCCAGGTCCCACCTCTGGGTGCTCAGCCCCTCTTGGTCATTTTTTGGCTGGGGATGCTCTTTCGGACACTTCTCTCTTGTCCAGACTCTCAGACCCTCTGTGATGAGGGCTCCTGAAAAAGTCTTGGATTCTGAAGAGTAGTTAGGGATAACCCTGCCCTCTGGCAGTGGGAAGCCATTCCCTGTGTCCTGTCCCTCCATGCCTTGTCCCCAGTCCCTCTGCAGCTCTCCTGGAGCCCTTCAGGCCCTGCCAGGGGCTCTGGGCTCTCCCTGGAGCCTTCTCCTCCACCATCTCTCTTCTCTGTGCTCAATTTTCCCCTCTTCCTTCACAGGCAATAAAACTCCAGGAACGAGGTGTCCTGCACAGCTCATTCCAGTGGAAACCTTGGATTTAAATTTCAACACTTGCCCCCCTGGTAGGGCTGCAGAGGGGAGGATGTGCCCCTGATTCCCTTGACAGGACAGGGGCAAATGGCTTTAAACTGAAAGGGGGTGGGATTAGATATTAGGGAGGAATTGTTCCCTGGGAGGGTGGGGAGGGCTGGGCTGGAATTGCCAGAGAAGCTGTGGCTGCCCCTGGATCCCTGGAGTGTCCACGGCCAGGCTGGAGCAGCCTGGGACAGTGGGAGGTGTCCCTGCCCTGGCAGGGGTGGCGCTGGATGAGCTTTAAGGTTCCTCCCAACCCAAACCAGTCTGGGATTCCATGATTCCATTCTGGGATTCCATGAATTTCCACCGTAAATCAACTCTAAGCACTGATAACAGCCAATTATCTTTAATTTCCAGCACAATCACACAAAGCCTTCCCCAAACCTCATCTTCAGCAGCTCTTTTAGCCTCCCCTCACCAGAGTGACTTCTCCTCTCTGCCCCCAACCCTGCAGGGACCAATTTGCACCCACCCACCCACCCATCCTTGCACTGCACTGCAAACACCTCCTGCCACCTCAGCCACGGCATTTCTGCAGGATTTGGAGGCAGAGGAGTTTCCCAGTTCTCCGTGTGTGTGTGTAAGATGAGCGTTGCTGTCTCCAGCAGCGCTGGATTTCGGCTCAGGCAGCCAATTCCTGCTCCCTTCCCTACGGATCTGCAGCGCTCACACTCACACGCTCACCGCACACTCCTCGCATGAAAACCACTTTTGTTCTGTCTTGTTTTGTTCTCTTACACAATAAAAACCCTGCTGGCTCCCAGCCCCTCTGCAGAGAGAAGCACAGGTTGGGCCAACCCCTCTCCTGGAGAGACACCCCTGCAGGGATATCCTGTCTGCACTTTCCTAGTGTTCGGCAGAGCCTGGATTTGGGGATCTATCCAACCCCCACCCTGTGTGCCCCTTGCTTTCCCTGCCCCGTGTCCCTTCCACCGATTCTGGAACATGAGTTCAGCCATTCAGCGCTGCTGAATTCCTTCCCCAGACGTCCCAAAGTGATGGGGACAGCTCTGCTGTGTCGGGTTCAGCAGGGCTGTGGGGCCATGAGGATGTGCACGTACCCCGTGTAGGGTGTCTGCCCAGTGGCACCCGGCCCAGGGTGGTGGCAGTGGCCTGGGCACTCCTGGGGAGGAACTCCAGCCCCGGGAGCCTGGTTTGAGGTGGCACCTCAGGTTTTAGGTTTCTCAAGGATGCCTCACGCAAGCTCTGAGCGCTTAATCCCCCGCGGATCGAGCTCTTGGGACACGGGGAGCTGCTCGTGCACGGCCCCGCCGAGCCTCTGACGCTGGGTGTGCCCCACTTTCTGCTTTCTTGGCAAGAGCTGCCCCACCAGGCATGTGCAGGGCTTGCCAAAGCCACACAAAAGAGGCAGAGCCGAGCCCTCAGACGTGTGCGAGTGCAGCGGCCCCGAGCCTGGAGCTTGCAGCACCTGCCTGGGCTGGGGGAGAGGCCGAGGGGATAACTCCACCTGGGCTCTGCCAGAGCCCCTGGGGAGGGGACCGAGAGCTTTTCTGCGATGGGATTTTCGTGTCTGTCCTCAGAGTTTGTGCAAGTCATTAAATACTGGTGAAAATAGAAGTTTGGGAGTCCATGGGCTGCTGGGTGGAGTGAGAGGAGACCTCAATCCCTCTTTGTTCCAGAGCCTCATTGTCCCGGGGTAAATGAGCAAATCTCCTGCTGAACTTCTGGAGAACATTCCCAGTTCCTGTTTCTCCCAGTGCATAACTCATCCTTTGGATTTCTCACCAACTGAGGCAGCTCTCTGCTCACTCTGGGCCTTCTCTGAGCCCTGACCGTGGATTTCCCATCTGAGCCAAAAGCACCTCTGAAAGCCCAAGTTCCCAAAGCATCCCTATCCTGCCATGCCAGCAGAAGCCTAGGACTGAAAAATCTGTGTTTTGGCTTTCCCCAGGGTTCTGGAGGAGGCCTGGAGCAGAAAAATGGGGCTGGACCTCAGTTTTCCACCCGAGTGCTGGGGAATCATCAATTTAGGAAGTTTGACAATTTCTGTAGCAGGGAGATGAGGGTTATTGAGCAGAGAGAAGAGGAGTGCAGTGGGAATTTGGGTCTGGGGAGAGCAGCGAGAGGAACACTTGACCTGCAGGTGTGACATCCCAGCCCAGGGGACAAAAGGGACACCGGGATGGAGCTGGGGCCCCCAGGAGGGATGCTCTGAGGGGAAGGGGAGCAGTGTGGGGGCAGCTGTGGGACAGTGGAGGAGCAGAGCTCAGCACAGGGCACTGGGATTATGGACGGGCTGGGGGTTATTTGGGTTTCAGTGGAATTATCCAGACCTTTCCTTAGGAAGAGCCTGAAAAAAAAGCAGCAGGGACCACCCCAAGGACGGCTGAGCTCCCTGGTGCCTCCTCAGGCTGGCTGGGGATGGGATTGAGGGGGGCTGTTCCCTGCACTTGGGGCCCAATTATCCATTGGGATCAGATGCCAAGAGCCCCTGGAGCAGCAGCATGGGCTGGGCCTGGCCCTGTCACCCCCAGGCTTGTCCCTGAGCTGAGCACAGACCCTGAGTGGGCAAAAGCCCTCTAAGGTCAACCCCAGCCATGAGCCCATGGCCCCATGAGCCACATCCAGACATTTTGGGGGCACTTCCGGGGCTGGTGACTCCCCCAGAGATGGGAACTGGGACTGAGCTTTCCCCACGGCACAGCCTCAGGACATGGCCTCGGCTGGGCCCTGAGGGGACAAGCCCAGGTGGGGACAGCTTTGGGTCTGCTCCAAATGGATGTGACCTCAGTGCTCAGAGGGAGGAGATTTTGGGGAGATTAAGAGGTTTTTTGGGTTTTAAGCTCCCCCAGGGCTGAGTTTGTCCCTCAGCAGATGAGACCCCGGGATCCTCAGGGAATGCTGGGCAGCAGGAATTTGTTTAATTTTCACATCCCCACATGATTCATGCCAGACAAGACCAACCTGCAAACACAGCCTGGGCTTCTTTGAGGAATCCCTGAGATTATAAATAGTAAAAACCCCATGGGGAGCTGTCCTCCCACCTCCTCTGTCCTCATCTTGTTATCCCCCGGATTTCCCTTTATCTGCAGTGACCAAGGAGGGATTTGTGGCATCCAGGGGACTGCAGACAGAACTGAAACATGACCTTCAGGGCAAAACCACCCCGAGATCCTGCCCAGCAGCTCCTGCTGGAAAATGGCTCCTGGAGCTGGGGCTGGAGGGCTCAGAACCAGCACGGACAGACAGGAGGTCCTGGCGTGAAGAGACAAAACGAGACTTCCCTTCCCTTCCCTTCCCTTCCCTTCCCTTCCCTTCCCTTCCCTTCCCTTCCCTTCCCTTCCCTTCCCTTCCCTTCCCTTCCCTTCCCTTCCCTTCCCTTCCCTTCCCTTCCCTTCCCTTCCCTTCCCTTCCCTTCCCTTCCCTTCCCTTCCCTTCCCTTCCCTTCCCTTCCCTTCCCTTCCCTTCCCTTCCCTTCCCTTCCCTTCCCTTCCCTTCCCTTCCCTTCCCTTCCCTTCCCTTCCCTTCCCTTCCCTTCCCTTCCCTTCCCTTCCCTTCCCTTCCCTTCCCTTCCCTTCCCTTCCCTTCCCTTCCCTTCCCTTCCCTTCCCTTCCCTTCCCTTCCCTTCCCTTCCCTTCCCTTCCCTTCCCTTCCCTTCCCTTCCCTTCCCAAACCTTCCCAAACCTTCCCAAACCTTCCCAAACCTTCCCTTCCCTTCCCTTCCCTTCCCTTCCCTTCCCTTCCCTTCCCTTCCCTTCCCTTCCCTTCCCTTCCCTTCCCTTCCCTTCCCTTCCCTTCCCTTCCCTTCCCTTCCCTTCCCTTACCTTCCCAAACCTTCCCAAACCTTCCCTTCCCTTCCCAAACCTTCCCTTCCCAAACCTTCCCTTCCCAAACCTTCCCTTCCCAAACCTTCCCTTCCCTTCCCAAACCTTCCCTTCCCTTCCCTTCCCTTCCCTTCCCTTCCCTTCCCTTCCCTTCCCTTCCCTTCCCTTCCCTTCCCTTCCCAAACCTTCCCAAACCTTCCCAAACCTTCCCAAACCTTCCCAAACCTTCCCAAACCTTCCCTTCCCAAACCTTCCCAAACCTTCCCAAACCTTCCCTTCCCAAACCTTCCCAAACCTTCCCAAACCTTCCCAAACCTTCCCTTCCCAAACCTTCCCAAACCTTCCCTTCCCAAACCTTCCCTTCCCAAACCTTCCCTTCCCAAACCTTCCCAAACCTTCCCAAATCTTCCCTATTTTCCTATTGGGAAATGGAGTCAGGGAATATTAAAATGTAGCTCCTTGTGCTGAATCCCAGTGTTGATAAACATCCTTTCCAAAGCAATTCTTCCCAATCCTTTCCCAACAATCCTTCTGATTGTTCTGAAACCACCAAATCAGCAGCAGAGCTCACAAAATCAGCCATTGTTTTGGATTTTGCAACATCTCCTATCAGTTTGGGAACAGGTTGTGTCTCTGTTATGTTTAAATTTAGATTTCAAACTGTAACACTTGTCTTAATCCTCTAAAATGTTAAGATATGAAAAAATTGCAACTGTTTGCTCACAAGAACATATTTCTGTGACCTGAGATAAAACTGCTTGCGAGATTATTTTTTTAAAATAAGAAATTCCAAACTATTCGATGTCATTTTTAGGTTGGAATAGAAAAAAAATCCCAGAATTCCCAGCGGAGCAGAAAATGGGGTTTGCTCCCCTCTGCACTTGGAGTTAAATCCCAAGAGTTGCAGGCTGGAAGGGAATGGAATTTCATGGCAAAGTGGTTAACGAGTAACTGAAATTACAGCTCCATGTGGCCAAGGGCAGAGACACTGCCCAGACTGATCCTGTGCCAAGTCCTGCTCGGGATTCCTCAGCCCCTAATTACTCCCATTTTAATTAAACTTTCTCGTACAACTTTCCTTGTTTCCTTCCCTAACTGATCTGCTGCTGGAGCCTCTCCTCTCCTCCCAAACAGAGCTGGATGGAAATTATGACCTTCTTGGTTTGCTGGAGATGTTTTTGTAGTTTTGGGTAATTTTTTGGGTTTTTTTCCAAGTCGAGTGTTTTTGGCTCTTCTGAAAACAAGATGTTTTGGAAAGTTGCAAGTCTGGTTAAAATATGCTATTATGATTTGGGGTCCCTGAGTAAAGAAAATTAAACAAATTCGATTATTTGCAATAAATTGCATGACTGAGAGCTGGAATAACTTTCTGAAGGTAAAAAAAATCCAAAAACTTAGGAGCTCATTTCTTCTCTACCCCTGATTTGTTTTGGTTTTCTTCCCTCTGAATGGAGTGTTTCTGTTCTTCTAAAAACAACATGTTTTGAAAAGTTGCAAGTCAGTCTGATCAAAATGTGGTATTTTGACAGGAGAATTTTTTTTCCACTATGATTTTGACTCCCTGAGTCAAGAAAATCAAGCAAATTCAATTATTTCTGATAAACTGCAACACCGAGAGCTGGAATAACCTCACTGAAGGTAAAAAAATTCCAAAAACTTAGGAGTTCATTTCTCCTCTACCCCTAATTTAGGGGGAAAGGCGAGATATTCTCAATGCTCGTATTTTCCAGCGTCAGCACTTTTCCTTGGCAAACCTTTGTAACCCCTTTGGGTATTCCATGGATTTGCACATTGTTCAGAACAATGGGATCCGTCCCACGGGCGGCACAATCAATGCCCCGATGCTCCAATAAACCATATCAATATTAATAATTAACCTCGTATTAAAGGTGCTGAGGTGTAAAGGGCAGACACTTGCATTTTGTTTGTTTTCCTTGCTTTCCCCTGAGCTTTGTGGCATCACCCGCGGGGACTTTGGCTGGAGAGGGGGGCCTGGGAGAACCCACAAAGTTCTCAAGTTCACAAAGGCCAAGGGCAAGGTCCTGCACCTGGGGAATCCCAAGGACAGGCAGGGGTTGGGTGGATGGAGCCAAATGAGCCCTGGGGGAAGGAATTGGGGATGGTTTGGGGTTCAAAGCTCAGCAGTGAAGGTTTGCAGCCCCAAACCACCCCCATGTCCTGGGGTGCATCAAAGGGATTGGGATCAGCAGGAAAAGGGTGGGATTGTCTTTCTCTGCCCCCTCAGGTGATTCTCCACCTGCAGAGCTGCCCCAGCCCCGGGAATTCCAACAGCAGGAGGAGCTGGAGCTGCTGGAGAGAGTCCAGAGAGGCCCCGGAGCTGCTCCAGGGCTGGAGCCCTTCTGCTCTGGAGCCAGGCTGGGAGAGCTGGGGGTGCTCACCTGGGGAGGAGAAGGCTCCAGGGAGAGCCCAGAGCCCCTGGCAGGGCCTGAAGGGCTCCAGGAGAGCTGGAGAGGGACTGGGGACAAGGCATGGAGGGACAGGACACAGGGAATGGCTTCCCAGTGCCAGAGGGCAGGGATGGATGGGATCTTGGGAATTAGGAATTGTTCCCTGGGAGGGTGGGGAGGGCTGGGCTGGAATTGCCAGAGAAGCTGTGGCTGCCCCTGGATCCCTGGCAGTGTCCCAGGCCAGGCTGGAGCAGCCTGGGACAGTGGGAGGTGTCCCTGCCATGGCAGGGGTGGCACTGGGTAACCTTTAAGGTCCCTCAAACCCGAACCAGTCTGGAATTCTGGGATTCTCTCTTTACCTGCAGCCTTGTTCTCTGCATGCATTTCCATCTCTGACTGATTTTTGCAGCTCCCTTACCCCAACTCACCCCACATAAAACAAACAACCTAGAAGGAGATATTTGGACTGGATCGAATCTGCTGAACACCTCCAAACCGATCGCTTGAAATCTCTTTATTTCTGGTATCCCATCTAGCTCCCATTGCTGTGCCTGAGCCTGGAGCACCTCGGGGTCTGCAGGAAGGGATCTGTGCCCGTGCTGGTGGCAGCAGCCCCGGCAGGCCTGTCCCAGCTGGAACCAGCCCTGGAATCACACGAGCTGCTCCCTGTCCTTGCTGCCCAGGCTGGGGCTCAGGGAGCCCCGAGAGCTCCCAGGTGCTGATTAATTGCATGACACCTCTGGTAATTATAAATTCCAGGTCACTCATCGTGCTGGAAAGCTGCAGGAGCTCAGCCATCAGGGTGGAGCCGAGGCAGACATCCCTGTTAAAGTGTTCCAATGAACACTCAACAGAGCAGGAATGTCTCCACGGGGCTGTTTGAACACACTCTGCACTTTGCTTTTCTTGCCTTTTGGGCACAAAGAGTGTGTGATCAGGCAGGCACACGGGGCTGACTGTAATTTTCATTTGCTCTATTAAAAACCTCCTTTCCTAACTACAAATATTCCCTTTTCCATCCACAGACAAAGTGTGAAAACACGCTCTGCTTCCCAGGTAGTGAGGAAAGGAGCAGCAGGAGTTGAGAGCCTTTGGAGTCCTGACATTTTTGAAAATCCTCGGCAGATTTCTCGATGTGGGAAAGTTTCACATTTTTCCCAGTGTTTGTTTCTCTCTGTGAGAGCCCCCAGAGGAGCACGGAAAGGGATGGATCATCAGGAGCACATTTATTGTGATTTTACAATACCTGCAAAGCCAGCCCAGCTCTGTAGCCTGTGGGAGTCACCAGCAGAAGGTGGGGCCATAAGCGACCAGGTCTGGCTGCTCCTGAGGGATTTCTCCAGGCCTGGGAACAGCAGAGCCCTGCATGAAGTCAGATGTGCTGATCATACATCCATGTATTCCCAATATTCCCACATTCCAAATATTCCCACATTTCCAATATTTCCAGTTTATCTGGTGCTTTCCTGGATTTAATTCAAACCTCTGTCCCAGAGGCACATCTTGCTTCTCCCCTCTTTTGTTTGACTCAGAGCCTGTTTTTTGCTGTAAATATAATGGCATTTGTGTTCCAGGGTCAGAATCACCTCAGACAGCAGATACACAGCTCAGGACATTTCAAAGGTCTCAAGGACATTAATTTTGGGTTTTTCCTTCCAAGACCCCTCAGTTCTCTTCCACTGCTCAGGAATTCCCTACCTGACAGACATCCCAGGGCATTCCATCAGTGCCAGAATTGCAGGAACACCAAACTGCTGTGACCAGTGGCTCCTGAGAGCTGCAGTGAGAGGGAAAAGCCCTGCAGGAAGGGAACAGGATTTGCCTCCAGTCCTGTCCTTCCCATTTGCAATCTCAGAGCCACCAGTGACAACTGGAAATTTCAGTTCTCAGGCAGCAAAGTGCCACCAGGTCCTGCAGGACAACACCTCCAGCTTTGTCTCTTGTACCTACAGAAATGGATAATCCATCCCTGGAGAGCAGAACTGGATAATCCATCCCTGAAGAGTAGAACTGGAGAATCCATCCCTGGAGAGCAGAACTGGAGAATCCATCCCTGAAGAGTAGAACTGGAGAATCCATCCCTGAAGAGTAGAACTGGAGAATCCATCCCTGGAGAGCAGAACAGAACTGGATAATCCAACCATGAAGTGCAGAACTGGGAAAATCCCTCCCTACAAACCGAATTGGATAATCCATGCCTGGAGAAGACAAATGGGATAATCCATCCCTGGAGAACAGACCTGGATAATCCATCCCTGGAGAGCAGAACTGGAGAATCCATTCCTGAAGAGTGGAACTGGGAAAATCCCTCCCTACAAACCGGACTGGATAATCCATGCCTGGAGAAGACAAATGGGATAATCCATCCCTGGAGAACAGAACTGGATAAGACATCCCTGCAAACAGAACTGGATAATCCATCCTGGCACTGCAGAATTGGGATAATCCATCCCTCAGTGCAGAACTGGAGAATCCATTCCTGGAGAACAGAATTGGGATAATCCATCCCTGCGAACAGAACTGGAGAATCCATCCCTGCAGTGCAGAGCAGAACTGGATAATCCATCCCTGCAGTGCAGAACAGAACTGGATAATCCATCCCTGGGGAGCAGAACAGAACTGGATAATCCATCCCTGGGGAGCAGAACAGAACTGGATAATCCATCCCTGGGGAGCAGAATTGGATAATCCAACCCTGCAGTGCAGAACAGAACTGGATAATCCATCCCTGGGGAGCAGAATTGGATAATCCAACCCTGGAGAACAGAATTGGATAATCCATCCCAAGAGAACAGGACTGCATAATCCATCCCTGCAGTGCAGAGCTAGAGAATCCATCCCTGCAGAACAGAACTGGATAATCCAGCCCTGGAGAGCAGACCTGGATAATCCCTCCTTGCAAACAGAACTGGATAATCCATTGCTGCAGAGCAGAACTGGATAATCCATCTCCGGAGAACAGAACTGGATAAGCCATCCCTCAGTGCAGAACTGGAGAATCCATCCCTGCAGAACAGAACTGGAGAATCCATCCCTGCAGAACAGAACTGGATAAACCATCCCTCAGTGCAGAACTGGATAAACCATCCCTCAGTGCAGAACTGGATAAACCATCCCTCAGTGCAGAACTGGAGAATCCATCCGTGGGGAGCAGAATTGGATAATCCAACCCTGGAGAACAGAATTGGATAAACCATCCCTCAGTGCAGAACTGGATAATCCATCCCTGCAGAACAGAACTGGATAATCCATCCCTGGAGAGAAGAACAGAACTGGATAAGCCATCCCTCAGTGCAGAACTGGCACAAAGAGCAAATCTGGGTTTCCAGGAACAGCCCAATACTGACTGGAGGCCACCCCAAGCCATGAGGGCTGCCCAGCTCTCCCAGTCCTCCCATGGCACCAGTCCCCATCAAAAGAAAGGAGCCCGGAGGGAGTTCAAGAGCTGCCTCAGGAGAGGCCTGGGTGCTGCAAACCAACTTCAGGTACTCTCCAGAGAGCTGATTTTAAACCTAAATAAGAAGGAGGAAACTGGGATTTGGAGGATGCCTTCATATCGTTCGTGTCATTTAGTAGCCTTAAAAAATAATAATTGTTAAAAAAATCACTGAAATGGTTGAAAAACGGTTGAAAAAACTGTTGAAATTCCCCAACCAGCACTGTTTGTGCAGGACTCTCTCCTGAGCCCCTGGCCACCCCCAGCACCTCTGGAATCACATGGACAGCGCTCCAAATTCACTCTGTGTCAGCTCAAAGCCCCACAGAGCTGAGAAAACTCAGCCTTTTTGCCTTCCAGGCATTCAAACCACAGTGCTCACCCTTTTCTCTGTGTGAAACATCTCCCTCAGCCTCCCGGCACCTTGCTGGGATCCCTCCCCACCAGAAAAGCTGGGATTGATTCCAGCTGATGTGCTGAGCTGGGCCAGGGCAGGGGGGCAGTGAAAATCCCAACGGAAGCCTCACTTGACAATGTCTCTTTCCTCCACTTCCTCGCGGCGGCTCCGTGGGGGATGACCAACGGTGGAAAAATGTTGCTCATGTCCCGGGACAAGAATTATGATTATTTGCTGGGCTGCCATCCACCATGGGGAATTCTGGCTCGTGACATCACCCCATTGTTCCTGCTGGTGCCAAGAGCACGCCGGGATCCCGACTCCTCGGTGGTTAAAGGCCTTTCCTGTTTGCTCACTCCTTGTTTCCAAACACCGCGGCTCGTGGAGGCTGCACGGGATGTCTTCTGTCTTGGGCTGCTTTGTCCCTTTCGTCATGTCTGCCTGGAACTCCTCACGGTGACACCAACAATGTTCTCCTGCAGGCAGAAACAAAAGGGAAAAAATAACTGCGGGAGGCAAAGCCCATCTTTGGCGTTTAGGACCCTGCGCGCGCCTTTGTTCCTTCTTTGGGAGCTGTGTTTGTGCAGCACGGGCCGGGCCCTCCTCCAGCCCTGCTGTTTTCCTTCGTGATTTTAGTGTGGTGATAGTACTGGGAGGCTTGGCCTAGGGAAGCTGGCTCCTGATCCTGATCCTTATCGGGGACGGGACAGTTCCAAGAGCTGGGCAGGATGGTGGCAGGAGCTGGGCAGGACAGTGGCAGGAGCTGGGCAGGACAGTGGCAGGAGCTGGGCAGGACAGCGGCAGGAGCTGGGCAGGACGGTGACAGGAGCTGGGCAGGACAGCGGCAGGAGCTGGGCAGGACAGCGGCAGGAGCTGGGCAGGACAGTGGCAGGAACTGGGCAGGATGGTGGCAGGAGCTGGGCAGGACAGTGGCAGGAGCAGGACAGTGGCAGGAGCCGGACAGTGGCAGGAGCTGGGCAGGACAGTGGCAGGAGCAGGACAGTGGCAGGAGCTGGGCAGGACGGTGGCAGGAGCTGGGCAGGTTCTCTGTGCTTGGGAGGTCAAGGAGAAGCACAGTTCCCAGCGTGGGGTGAGCCCCAGGCCACACCTCAAGGGGAATGAACATCTGTGGGCTTGGGGCACCCAGAATGTGATATCTGAAGGATTTGAGGGTGTCCAGAGGAGGCTACAAAGATGGGAAGGATCAGGAGGGGCCACAGGAGGAGCAGCTGGGGGCACTTGGTGTGTCCAGCTGGAGCAGAGGACACTGAGGACAGAGCTCAGGGATCTGCAGCTCCTCCTGAGGGCAGCTCTGATCTCTGCTCTGGGACAGCAACAGCACCCAGGGCACGGCTGGAGCTGGGCCAGGGCAGGTCAGGCTGGAGATCAGGGAAAGGTTCTTCCCCAGAGGGTGCTGGGCACTGCCCAGGCTCCCCAGGGAATGGGCACGGCCCCGAGGCTGCCACAGCTCCAGGAGCGTTTGGACAGCGCTGCCAGGGGTGCACAGGGTGGGACTTGGGGGGTCTGGGCAGGGCCAGGGGTTGGTCTGGATGATCCTTGGGGTCCCTTCAGCTCAGGATATTCCATGATTCAGCCTAAAACAAGCAGGAACCCTTGGAACCACCACAGGCACCAGAACCATCCCTGAACCATGGAATCACTAAGGCTGGAAAGGCCTCCAAGGTCACGCAGTCCCAGCGCTCCCTGGGGATGTTTGATGCTGAGGCAGCTGCTTCACCTTCTGGCTGGACACCCTCCCTCACCAGCCCTAGAGGCAAAGTGACTTTTTCAAGTATTGTTTTCCCTCAGGAACTCTTCAGCTCGGGACAGAGCTCTCCGAGCTGGGTCAGTCCAAAGCCAATTCAATGGCTTCAAATTTTCAGCCAATTGCAGGGTTCTCACATCCCTGAAAGAAACACAGACATTCACCCCCGGCCCCACAGCCCTTGGGATCTTTGCACATCCCAAGGTGTGCTGCTCAGGTTGGTGCCTGCTCAGCACAGGAGGGTTTTTCCTGCAGAAAAAAAAGGAATTCAGGCTCCCTTCAGCAGGCACAGATGAACACGAGGGCGTAACATTTGCTCCATTTTCTGTGGCAGTGTCAGCCCGGTGGGATTTATGGGAAATGAAGAAAGCAATTGAGAAATCTTTGGATGAAAGGCCTGGTTTGTAAAGATGTTTTTGCAGCTGGCACGGAAGGCAGATACCAGCAGACATCTGGGCACCTCCAGCCCCCCACAGATTGCAGACAGCTACGTGGAGCTCCAGGTGCTTCTTGGAAACGTGAGCTGGGTGACAGAGCCCTGGCCACAGACGCTGGAGGAAATTCCTTGCAGCCAGGTGCCCAAATCCTCTGGTTAACCTGAGCCTCTCGCTCCTTGCCCTGGCAGCGAGGGCAGTGTGTGGCAGGGCTGATCCCTTCGGCAAACCAACCCTGCAGGGCGGCAGCGCCGGGGCACCTCCGCGGAGAGAGAGCCCCTTTTTGTGTCAAATGATGTCATTGCTGTGCCAGCCTTCCCTCGGGGTGAGCAAACACGGCTGCGTTGCCTTCCCCACGTCCAGGGGATCGTCTTTCACCCCGCGGTGCCCGGGATGAGGAGCGCAGGAACGGGAGCCAAGGGAGATTTATTGTATCACTGGGCTGGCATCTGGAATGTCACCCAGCGCCCGCGCTGTGACATAACTCTGAAACTTGGCACAGCTGGAATCGGGGCTCTAACAGGTACTGCTGCTTTTGTGCTTCCCTGTTTTCTTTAGAATAATTGCTGCATCGGTGCAGAAGTTAAACACTTCCCTCTGTTTGCTTTATTTTATGAGCTCTATCTTTATTTTCTTATTATTTTATCATTTGCACTCTTCCTGATTGCCTCTGCCTGACACGTCCTCTACTCTGCCATTTTAATGGCATGCCCATATATACATTTTCCATCTGCCCATATATACATTTTCCATCTGCCCATGTATACATTTCCCCCTCACTTCAGGCCCTCTGTAAATGTCTGTGCTCTCCTGTGAGGTTTTTTTGCTCCCACTATTTTTTCCCCTGCACACATCTCCTGTGAGCACTTCCCATGAGTGCAGAGAGGAATTCCCACTGCTCCTCGGACTGAGGGAATGTCAAATCCTCCACTCCCTGCTTGCAGTCATCACCTGTTTTACTCCCAGGAGCTGCTGTGAGGCAGTTCCTCTGCCTCAGGAACCGTTTTCCTCACTCTCCCTCGCTGCACTTTTCCTCATTTCCCTTTCCTTTCCCCCATGCACGTGTCCCTGTGCATGAGCCCTCACCGTGGCTGTAATTGCCACCACCTTGCATCTGCCCATGCCAACAGGGCCATAAAAAGCTGAACTGTTCGTGGTAAACAAATAAAATACACTCCCTTCCCCAGGAAGCTTTCGAGAACCTCTTGCAAAAGGCAAATGCGGTGATTTCGCTTTTTTAAACTGCTTGCAGGATTTGCCAGAGCGTTGTGATGCCTGGAGCTGCCTTTCCAAGCTGGAACGGTGATCCCAGGGAATTCAGGGTGTCTGGAAGTTGGGATCCATCCCTGGCATGGTCAGGACTTCTCTGGAGGAGTTTCCTGCTTCTGCCTGACACACCACGGGCAAGGTGAAGGGCTTGGACTCCCTCTGGTGCATGCCAGGAGGTGACTCTGCTTCACATGATTCGCATCCTAAAAATGTGCAGATAATGGCGAATTAATGCACCACATGAAAGCTGAAGTGAAATCAGTCAGCACTCGGGTAGATTTATTGCAAGAGATGCCAATTGCTCAACGTAGAAAAAGATCTTTAAATTGATTTAGAGAGGGGGGAAAAAAAAAAAAAAAGGAGAGAAAACCGAGACTGTCACTGCATGAATTGAGCAGCAATTTCAAGTAAGTTTATCAATATAAAGTTTATCAATGAGTTTTTTATTAAAATAAAGTAAGTAAAACTAAGACATTTCTTGTGAAAACCTGAATTTATATCTCGAATTCCGCCCAGCTGTGCAGGTTAAAGCACCCCCGGGGGCCGGGGGGCTCCCAGGGGAACACTGCCTGCAGACCTCCCCCTCAGCTCTCTGCCTTCCCCCGCAGCCCCAACGCCCCCGGGACCCCTCGGGGCACACTCCGCACAGTCGCCGGCTACTTTCCCTGCTCTTTCCCCATCCCCTCTCCCCCCCGGAGCAGCCCGCGGTGTCCCGGGGAGGAGCGGGGGGTCCCGCCCGCCCCACGCGAGCCCGGCGTTCCCCGGGGGCGGAGCGCCTGACGCGCCGGGCCGGGGCTATAAAGCACCTGCCGGGCGCCGCCGGCTCCAGACACAGCGCGGCGGCTCCGCTGGAACGGCAGCGACGGCAGCCAGAGCAGGAAAAGCCCCGGAGAAGCTCAGAGCCAGAGCCGCGGTCATGGGCAGCCACCCCGGCGTGCTGCTGGCGCTCGCCCTGTGCGCCCTCCTGGAAGCGGGTGAGCCCGGGCTGGGGACTGGGGGACCCCTGTGCGCCCTCCTGGGAGTGGGTGAGCCCGGATTGGGGACTGGGGGACCCCTATGCGCTCTCCTGGAAGCGAGTGAGCCCCGGGCCGGGGGGCTAAGGGACCCCTGTGCACCCTCCTGGAAGCGGGTGAGCCCTGGCTGGGGACTGGGGGACCCCTGTGCGCTCTCGGCGCGGGGAGCGGGGCCGGGGGTGCCTGGGGTGTCGCCGGGTTGTGCGCGGAGGGCGCGGGCGCGGTGCGGGACCCTCGCTCCGGGGAGCCCCCGCGGTCCCTGGGGAGCCGCAGCCTCATCGCGCTCCGGTGAAGCCACGGTGACATCGCCGCGACCCCCGGAGGGGACACCCGCACCCGCTCATCCCTCGCTCCCTGTGCTGCAGGTCTGGGCCATCCCCCGCCCGAGCCCCACCTGGCCGCGCCGCCCAGGACCAAGCGATGTTCCTGCAACAGCTGGCTGGATAAGGAATGCATCTACTTCTGTCACCTGGACATCATCTGGGTCAACACACCTGGGTGAGCAGCGGGCAGCGCTCGGGGGTGGCTCTGGCTGTACGTTCTGCCGCAGGACAGGCTCAGGCTGCAGGGAGGGAGGTGGCACAGGGTCCCAGCGCCGCGAGGCTCTGGCAGCACCTGCTCCGGGCTGCACGTTCAGCCGGGACAGGGACAGACTGTGCTGCTGCTGCTGCTCAGGTGTTTGTCCAACCCCAGCGATCGTGCTGAGAGCGCAGGGCGCTGCTTCCTCGCGGGCAGGGCTTTTCCTGAGGTTTGCACCTCTGCAAGCCCAGAGCAGCAGCGAGATGTTGTAGCTGCAAGTCAGAAAGTTCCTCTGCCCGCTCCAAACTGCAGCCCTGGCTGCTGCCTGCCAGCATTGTTAATGAGACAGTGGTGGGCTGGCACTGCGGGCCCGCGGCTGCCAAGTCCTGCCCTCAGGAATGCTCGAGCAGCTTTCCCAGCGCGTTCACACCAATGGCCATCGCACCGGAGCACAACACACGCGCTCAGGTGTGGTTAGGATCGCGCTCGCTGACATGCATTTACAACTCGCTGCTTGCTCGGGGAAGAGCTCAGCCTCTGCCAATGCCGGAGCCTCTGGGAGAGTAGATTGCCATCAGAGATGGAGTGGGAATGTGCTCGCAGCTCCGGGAGCAGGCTGTGAGCACAACAACCTGTTCTGGCCCCGGGACGTCTCGGGCTCTGCGTGTCCTGTGTGTGCTGAACCCGCGGGTAGGGAGAGCGCTGACCCCCCAGCCGTGCTGGGGGGACTGGGCCAGCCGTGCCCCTCAGAGGCTGTGCCACCCGTGGGGGCTGCCAGCTCGGTTGCAAGGGCCCCTGGGCTGCCACAAGGAGAGAAAACTCCCCTTGCCAGCATCTCCTGGGAGGGAGGGCTGGGGTGGGGAAAACAGCCGCTGGGAGAGGAGCTGGAGTTTCAAGGCTCAGACCTACCAGTGACCTTTTCACCTTCTGTCTATAGATGAGTCTTTTATTATGCTGGCACTGGCTTGGCTGCCTCCCAGGACCCTGTTATAAACCTGCTGGCCAATAAAAACTCGGTGGCATAGCTGAATTCCTTTGTTTTTCCCAGGCACACCGCTCCCTACGGCTTGGGCAGCCCGCCAAGGCGGCGCAAGAGGTCCGCGGGCAGGTGCGAGTGCTCCCACTCCAGGGACAGCGTCTGTGCCACCTTCTGCCAGGGCAAGCCTGGGTGAGTGCTGGGGATGTCCCTGGGGGCTGCTCCGCCGGGGTGAGAGACAGGCAGCGCGCAGGAGCTCACAGCTCCCTGGGGACAGCTCTCTGCCAACAGCCGGGATGTGTCTGGTGGCTTTTTCCTGCCCTCCCCAGAGCCCTAGTGGTGTCACTGGGTGGTTTGGGTACACAGCAGTTGTTTTGGCAGCTGACAGGCAGCACTGTGACCTCCATGCCTGCTGCTGCTGCTGCCAGGAGGCTGAGGAAGTGCGGGGTGGGGAGCGGTGGCAGTGCACTGGGAATGGGGACAAGTGAGAGTGAGGGCTTTGGGACACCAGTGTCCCCTGCTCAGGAGGGAGAGCTGGCAGCATCTGGGAATGGGGACAAGTGAGAGTGAGGGCTTTGGGACACCAGTGTTCCCTGCTCAGAAGGGAGAGCTGGCAGTGCACTGGGAATGGGGACAAGTGAGAGTGTGGGGTTTGGGACACCAGTGTTCCCTGCTCAGAAGGGAGAGCTGGCAGTGCACTGGGAATGGGGACAAGTGAGAGTGAGGGCTTTGGGACACCAGCGTCCCCTGCTCAGAGAGCTGGCAGCACCTGGGAATGGGGCAAGTGAGGGTTAGGGACACCAGTGTCCCCTGCGTGGCTCAGAGGGGAGCAGAGCAGGACTGCTGGGAGTGGGACTCACAAGTCAAATGCCCTCTGTTGATGGTGCCTGTGGGGTCTCGGTTGTTCAGCTTCGCTGCTGGAGGGAGGTGGGGCAAAGTCACGGTGGATAATCTGTTATTAATTCCATAGAGGCAATAGTTAAAATCCCCAGTCATTAAATACCCTGTGAATAGAGGAGCCGTGGCAGAAGGGAACAGCAGTCAAAGTGAGCCGTGAATAGCTCTCAAATAGCTGCAATTAACCCTTCAAAGGCGTGCATTCAGCTGTCTGTCACAGGGCAGGGCCCCCCCTGTGCTCCCCGCGGCCTGGCTGTGGGTGGCTCAGGCTTCTCCTCCTGCTCTTTAGGTACCTGCAGAGTCTGAAGCTGCCCACGAGCTCTGGAGCATCAGCCAGGTCCGTGCAGAGCGCGGCCACGAGGCCTCCCCACCACAGCCTGCTGAGAGCTCTCAGGTGAGCACCTAAACCTCTCTGAACATCCCTCAGGAGCACTTGAAAATCAGTGCTTGTGGCCCCAGGCTGCAGTTACCCCTCGGATCTGACCTCTTTCAATGAGGAGAGCTGGCTGTCCCTGCTCTCTGTGGCACTGAGGGAGCCAGGGTTGTCTGTGTCCTTTCCAAAGCAGAGGAAAATCACATGAAATGTCATTCTTGATTGGAGTTCCTCTGAGGTGGGACAGGGCAATGTGCAAGGAGGGTGAGGGGGAACGGCATCGTGTGGGAAGATAATTTATTGGGCAGCAATTTATAATAATAGATAATTTATTGGGCAGCAATTTATAATAATAGATAATTTATTGGGCAGCAATTTATAATAATAGATAATTTATTGGGCAGCAGCTTTGGATCAAAGGACAGAACTCTTCTAACCCCACACTGGGGAATTGTGGGGAGAAACAGCAGCTCCAGGAGTGTAACTGGTTAAAGGGGGTTGGCAAATCAATGAATTGATTGGTGGCAGCTAAATGAGAGGCAAGGGGAATGCTTTCTGAAAGGCAGATCTGGGCCAGCAGCACTTTGGTCATCCTTGAGTCCTCTGGTTCCCCAATCCTTGCTGGGTTTGATGGAGCTCCACTCAGGCTTCATCCAGCTGCAGAGAGAAATTCCTTCTCTTCCTCCATCTGCTGCCTCGCCACCATGGTGGGCGTGGGTAAATGTCCCACTGTGGGGTACTGAGGAGTGGGCAAAGGGCTGGAGAGTGACCGCAGTGTCCCTTCTGTCCCCAGGGACCTCAGGGTGTCCAGCCCGCGCTCCGGCAAACACCAGCAGCGCTCCCGCAGGGACGCACAGCCACCGCTGCTGCCTTGGGAGAAAAACATCTGGAAGAAGAAGAGATAAGACCCAGGTGCACACCGAGGTCACCAGAAGAATTTGGAGTCCCACGGGTGCCACCAGCTCCGCTGTCGGTTGTTAGCGCTGAAGGAAAGGCCGCGAGTGGAAGGAAAGGAAGTGGAAGTCTCTGTGTTCCTGCTGCGTGAACCAGCACTCCAGGGACTGATGTACAGGGAAAACTCTCCATGCAATCAGAGAAGTGTCCTGGAGCTGAACTGTGCCTTTTTGGATCAGACAAGGGTCGTGCTGGAGCAGCACCCGCTGGACTCTGCCCTAGAGCCCTGGGCAGAGGCTCAGCCCACGCTCCGTGGGTGAATCGTGGCCAGGGGGTCTGGGCAGTGCTGGACGGGGCAGCACCGAGCCCCTGGCACTGCACTGGCCTGGGCTGCTCTGCCTCGGAGCTGAGGCTGAGCCTGGCCCCATTCCGAAGGGCTTGGCTGCTCCCTGCAGTCAGGGCTGAGCCCTGAGCCCACCTTTGCACTATTTCTCTTGTCAGTCAGTGCCTATGGGTGAGACTCCCGTGCTGGAACAGCTCCCAGTTTGTATTAGAAGTCTATATCCTCACCATCTGGAAGGCAGCTGAGCAGTCAGGGGCATTCACTGGGGTGAATTCCCTGAGGTCCTGCAGTTGAGGTGGAGGATCAGTGACCCCAGGGCTGGCACCCTGTCCAGGTGTCCCCTGCCAGCTGTGGGGTGGGGAGGCTGCCGTGGGGCTGGCTCTGTGCAGGACCCCCAGCCCCCATGGCCCAGGGAGGGAGCTGAGCCCTGCTCTGGCCCAGGGACCCCAGCCCATCTCCTTGGACATAGCTCCTGAATATTCAACTTTCCTCCAGCCCTGCCTGGAGGGAAAAGCTAGGGCAGAGAGAGCACCCAAAGCCTGGCTTGCTGCTTGGCTTAGTGGGGTCTGGGCCAGGATCTGCACAATGAGTGACCAGGCAGGGCTGGCAGGTCAGCCTGGCAGGGGAACCTGGTGGGGAATACGTCAGGAGAGGCACAGCCAGGGGGGAATGATGAGGGCGGAAGGACTGGCAGGGAGAGGGGCTGGAAGTGGTGATCTTTGAGGTCCCTTCCACCCCCAGCCTGGTGTGGTTCTGTAAGAGAGCACAGCCCTGTGTGTGCTTGGGCTCGGATTTAAACCCAGATCTGCCACCCAGGAAAAGGAAGAATTTGGGAAAAACACTGATCCCAGGCTCTAGAAACCAACCTTGCAGGCAAACACAGCCTCAAGGCTCCAGAGCTGGGTCACAAATGCACTTTTGTTTGCCTGGGCAGGGTAAATTCTGTAAGAAATTCTCTGAGAAGCTGTGGCTGTCACCTGGGCAGGGCAGGCAAAGAATTGCTCTCCTGGAGCCACTGCTGGGTCCCTCTGCTGCCCAGGCCAGGATCACACAGGAGCTTTGGAAAGGCTGCTTGAAGTTGGTGGTGGACCAAAATCTGTGGCTGTTGCAAGCATAGTCCTGATGGACACAAAAAAAAATTCTTTGATTTTGCTTTAACCCCGGTGCGGGGAAAAATAAGACCAATTGATTATATTGTGAATGAAACAGCAGATGAATCATTTGGTCCCTAAAGCTGCAGAGAATCTGGTTTGTATTTGATCTTCTGCAGGGTGGAGTCATTCTCAAAAAACAAAAAAAGAAAATCCCGAAAGGATTTTTTTCCAGAGGAAACTTTGCACATGGTTTAATGTGAGTAATTTAAAATAAAACTACTGCTGTAAAGTGCTATGTCTATCTCCTCATGTGTCTAATGTCCCCTCCTTAAGTGATTATTGCACACTTGCCATATGTAGCATCCTGAAATCTGTATATTTATTTAAATCTATTGATTTTTTTTTTTAGACAGTAATTTTCAAGATATAATTTGTAATAAATAATGACAACAGTCAATGGCTCTTCCCTCCCTTATTTGGTGGCTGAAGTGAAAGAAATCCAGGGTGGCCAAAAGAAATGGGACTGGGGAGGCTGGGAATGGTCCTGGGCACATTTCAATCCCAGGTGAACCCATCTAGGACCCATCTGGCTGATTTAAACATTCCTTACCTTCAGCACCTTCTTCCTTCCTGGATTTCTCTGAGAGCAGGAATGTGAAATTATCCCCAGGTTGTTGTGGGGGTGGGACCGGTTTGGGTCCTGGGGCTGTTTTCCCATGGCTGAGTCCAATCCTCTGTGGGGTCAGCAGGGCATGGACAGAGCTCCAGATCTGGGCATGGCTCTGTGGTTTTTATCTTATTGTCATTTTTTAAAGTGCAGTTCAAAAGCCATAATCCAAAGGGGGATTGTGAGGATGCTGAAGGGCTGGGAGAGGCCCCATCCTTTCCCATTCCCTGAATTTCGGGGCTGAACTGCATCTTCCACGGCCAAGCCTCCATCCTGGGACTTGGTGTGCAAACCAGAGTCCTTCAGGTGTTTCTGTGGTGATAAATCTTTGTTTCTGGGACTTTAATGGAAAAGGTACATGATAAAAAGGACCTGGAATGACAGATAAAAGTGAGAAAAAAGGACTCCAAAACACTGCAACTGTCCTGTCTAGTTTTTATTATATCTGAGGTGAAATTCTCCCCTCTTCTGCCAGAACAGCCCTGAAACTGTGCCTGTCTGGGTTAATTTCCACAGGGCTGATTTCTGTGGCGTGAATGAGGGAAATGAGGGCTTCGTGCACTTCCCAGGGAAGATCTCCCCACCCTCTGCAATGTCCACTGAGCCAGCCTTGGCCTCAGCTTTGTATTTATCTTCTTTAAGTCCCAAAGGAACTACGACCTTGGTCTCAGAGGGAAAATATCTCTTTGGGGTGCTCAGAGGGTCATGGCCGCATTTTGGGAGGTGGGACCACGGGAAATTCTCTCCAGCCCTGCCCCAGTGTCTGGGCTGGGAGCAGAGACAAAATCTGAACTATATTTCGGGGTGGATTGATAGGGTTTTTTGGGGCCTTAAGATCAATTAACAGAAAAAAATTTGACCTAGGGCTGAATGAGGGGAAGTCTTCAGGGCAGGCTCCACACATTCAAATGGAGGAAAAATTGAATCAGTGAGAACCACAGAAGGAAATCCTGAAATGCTAAACAGCCAGAACAGTTCCCTGATCCCAAAAGCTCAGCAGGGCCCCTGGCTGGGATGTCCTACAGAGCCACCAGGGGCTGAGGGACACCCTGAGCCTGGCAGGAGCCCCGTGGTGGGGCCTGGACTGATGCCAACCTCTGAGCAAAGCCTTCGGGCACAGCTTTAATTACAAGCCCTAATTAGGTATCACCCCAGGGAAGAAGATGCTTAAGAGCATCTTAATTAGGGTGAAAAGGGATAAGAGAGGACGGTGCTTATTCCTGAGGTTATTGAATTTGCTGATAAAGATTAGCTGAAGGAGGTGTGTTTTATAAATACTCACAGGTAACAGGGAAGAGCAGAATAATAAAACTTCATTTAAGTGGAAAACCCAGGAAATCAGGCAACTTCCAAAGGCAGCTCTGAACACAAGTGATGGGACATCTTTAAAAAGATACAGCTTTTTTCCTATTGACAATTCCCATCAAAATGGACCTCTTGTGCCCTGCGTGTGACTCTCCCATTTTTCCAGAGATCCTGGAAAAAAAAGCACTTCTTAAATGGCCCACGGGCAGCAAAATTCCCTTCTGCAATTCCTGACAAAATGCATGGGTGTTCTGCACCATGGGACAGCCTCATCAAGTTGGGCAATATTTTGTTTTTCATGGGGTTTTTTTCCCTTCCCATATTTGTGGAACTGGCAGGTTCTGCCCAGGAGAACCTGAGGTTCTCCTGAGATTTGTGGGGTGACAATAAAATAGGATGAGGATGAAAGATGAAGGCCCAGGAGCAACTAAACCTGGGGCTGAGACTCCCACAGGTGAGAGAGCACCTCAAAATCATGGGGATTTTGCAGGCAGAATTTACCACAGAAATGGCTTTTGGTGATTTTGGCTTCTCATCTCAGGTGGGCAGGGGGAGGGGAGGAGCTGGAGGAGAAAATTTAAATGGCCACTGTCCGATTAAGTGGCCGCATAGTTTATAATTGCGTTAATTAGCTGTGCTGGGTAATGAATGAGCTCCAGGTAAGCCCATCCTGGACCCCACAAGGAGAAACTCTCTGTGCCCTGTGCTGGGGACAGGGAGGGAGGTGCCACTGTGCTGGGAATTGTCATTCCCGTGGTGCCTCTGGACAAGGCTGGGAGCCCAGCCTGCAAAACGGGGCAGGAACACCTTGCTGAGCAGCTTTCCCCAAGAATTGTTGGGAAAACTCCTCCCGTGCTGCGTTCCAGGGGAGAGAGGGACAAGGCTGATCTGAGAGGCTTTCCCGAACTCTGGGATCTCTTCCTGCCTGTGCTGGGGTTGTTCTGGCAGCAGCCATAGCTAGGAGAGACCGCAGAGGCTGGAAAATCCAACTGGGAGTTGTGAGAGCCCTCAAAGGCTGGAAAATCCAACTGGAAATCCAGCTGGGAGTTATGAGAACCCAAAAAGGCTGGAAAATCCACCTGGAAATTCAACTGGGAGTTGTGAGAACCCAAAAAAGCTGGAAAATCCAACTGGAAATCCAACTGGGAGTTGTGAGAGCCCTCAAAGGCTGGAAAATCCAACTGGAAATCCAGCTGGGAGTTATGAGAACCCAAAAAGGCTGGAAAATCCACCTGGAAATTCAACTGGGAGTTGTGAGAACCCAAAAAAGCTGGAAAATCCAACTGGAAATCCAACTGGGAGTTGTGAGAGCCCTCAAAGGCTGGAAAATCCAACTGGAAATCCAACTGGGAGTTGTGAGAGCCCTCAAAGGCTGGAAAATCTAACTGGAAATCCAACTGGGAGTTGTGAGAGCCCTCAAAGGCTGGAAAATCATCTCCCATCTCCCTCCAGACACAGGGACCACCCCTTGGCATCCCCCCTCCTTCCATTCTGACCCCATTATTTGCAGTTTGTGGTGCCCCATAAGTCACCCTGATGACTTTTTTAGTTTTCATCGATGGAAATCTCCAAGCCTTCATTTCAGCAGCACAGCTGTGACAGTTTGGAGAAGATCTGGGGTGGGGAATGAGCCTCTCCCCGGGGATTTGATGGCAAATCCGAGGCGCTGCTCTGTGACTTTGTTATTAAAAGCGAATAATCTCCCTCCAGCTCTGTTTCAGGGGGAGGAGGAGGGAGCACTCATGGAGCAATTAAGAAAAATGTCTTTGACCTTCAGCAACTTAATCAGTTGCCAGTGTTCCTCCTAATAGTGTGCTAATGGTTAAGTTCTCCTGGCTGCCATAAAAAGTGCTATAACTGGAGGCTACAATAAAGTGCTGATCAACCCATCAAGTGAGTCAATCCAAAAGTAATATCTGTCTTTGTAATGACTGTAATAAAAGCCATGCCAAAGCCAGGCGATGACGTGAATAAGAATGCTGCTTAATTATGCCCGGCTGCACTGCTGGCTGCGTTTGCCACACTTCCACCGAGCTGCTCCGGGGTGACATTGCCACCCCTGCCCGGGGAAAGCCAAACTTTGTGTTTGTGTGCTCCAAGGATGGTCCTAAGAGGTTTGGACAGGTCTCCCTCCAAGCCAAGATAAGTTTTGGTGCAGGAATTTGGGGGGGGGCTGTTCCTCCTGACAAAATGCAGGGTGGAGGCAGGGCTGTGATTGCCTTCCTGAGAGGCTGGGGCTGGGGAGAGGAGAAAAGGTGTTGCTCTGATTTTCTGATATTCGTGGAGATTCGCGGAAGCTCGCAGGGAAGTCAGGCAGGCAGCACACAAGATGGTGAAAAGAGAAACTTTATTTACAAGAACTTCTTTATATATTCATTAATAATCTAATAATTATTGGTCGACAGTTTTTCCACCCCGTATAATGATTGATTACAACTCTAGAGCATCCAGTACCAAAACAAAGAGATTAGAAAGCACAAGAATGCAACTTATCTCTATTCTCCATGAGAAAGAAGAGAAAGATTTTAAAACAGTGCAGCTACAAAAAGGGTTTATAAATTGTGTGTATCCTGGTGTTAAAGGCAGGCTAACGTTTAACACCGTGGCAGTGGAGCAGGGCAAATTCCCTGAGCTGCAAAGGGGGGGATGCAAGGAAGCAGAAGGAGGGAAAAGCCAGGATCAGTCAGGGAGATCCTTTAGGGCACTGGGATGGAGCTGAGGGCTGGCAGAGGTCACACCCCATCCCTGAGGGTTTGCCATGGAAGGCAGTGACCGAGTGCCCTGCAAAGGTCCCTCACAGGCAGAGGAGCAGAGGGACAGGAGGATCCCTCCCTGCCTGATGCCTTGTCTCGCTTTTCCTGGGGGCTGGGGGCTCTCGGCACCCCCAGGCACTGCCCAGGGCAGGGTGGAGCTAAACCCCTTCACAAACCACGACTTGTGTGTGCTGCCCTTTGCAAAGGCACAGGTGAATAACAGGGCAGCGAGCAAACCAGCCCTGGATCTGGAATTTGGGATCATCTCCCTGCTCTGGGAATTGTCCCGCTGTCCCCAGGAGAGCTGGACAGAGCACAGAGGGCCAGCAGGGCCAGCAAATAAACCAGCTCTGGATCTGGGATCCTCTCCCTGCTCTGGGAATTGTCCTGCTGTCCCCGGGAAATTGGATGGAGCACAAAGGGACAGCAGGGCCAGCAAGTAAAGCAGCCCTGGATCTGGAATCTGGGATCATCTCCCTGCTCTGGGAATTGTCCTGCTGTCCCCAGGAGAGCTGGATGGAGCACAAAGGGATGGCAGGGCCAGTGAATAAACCAGCCCTGGATCTGGAATATGGAATCTGGGCTCATCTCCCTGCTCTGGGAATTGTCCTGCTGTCCCCAGGAGAGCTGGACAGAGCACAGAGGGACAGCAGGGCCAGCGAATAAACCAGCCGGTCTGGAATCTGGAATCATCTCCCTGCTCTGGGAATTGTCCTGCTGTCCCCGGGAGATTGGACGGAGCACAAAGGGACGGCAGGGCCAGCAGCACGAACACCTGCTGGAGGGATGGCTGCTGCCTTCCTCCAAAACATCCCGGTGTTTTGGGATCCCTGGGAGCGCAGAGGATGCTGCGGAGCAGGAACTCGATTCACGGGCCCAGCATGGAGCTGGTGGCAAACACGGCGCAGCCTTTCAAGGAACGGCCGAGCGGATTCCTCCCCCGGCAGCGAGGAAAACAGGATGCAGCCACATTCCTGCTCGCATAGACAAGGCTCTCCACAGCAGCACAAACACATTGCTCACTTCCAATTAAACCCTGGCTTTATATCACCTTGCTACTGATAAGGCTCTGATTAATGGAAGAATTGTCTTTTTGTATTTTTTTTTTCTTTCAATAAAGTCCCTGGTGTTAATTGTTTTTTCCCTCTCGCATTTCTCGTTTCAAAGGCGCTTTCGAGGAGGGCTGCTGATTGTGCTGGAAGTTGTATGGGAACACTTAGTCTCTTCCTGGTTTTGTTTTTTGGGGCTAAGCGCTGCCACGGAGAGCAGCAGGTCCGGCAGACAAATCAGCCCTGCGGATACCCAGCGAAATCCTGCCCCAATAAACAAGGGCAGATTCATGTGTTTGTCCATGACACAGAAAGCGCCAGAACAATGATTTGGTGCCTTTTGCCAGGGCTGCTTCCTCTGCAGAGCCTCAGGTGCGTAGCAACAGCTCAGCAAAACAAAAGCCATGCACGGCGAGGCTTTGGGAAAACATTATCCCGGTCCGGAGGGTGCGGCTGCGCTTTCCATCGGGGCTGGGATGGGCCCCGAGGCCGGGGCTGCCTCCCCAGAGCAGCGCTGGGAGAGGCAGATGCTGCTCCGAGCCTGGGGTGATGCTCTCGGGTGTCACACCTGGAGCACAGGGATGGCTTCTCCAGCTAAAATGGGGGTCCTGCAGTCATCCAGGGGTCTTCCTCTCTGTCCTCCTGGGTGCTGGCAGGTGGGGATGGCTCCATCGTCTGCTCAGCCCCTGAGGGCAGGGCTGTGGGCAGAGGTGTGAGCATGGAGCCATGGGGTCCCTGCTCGGGGAGACACTCCTGGTCCTGCCTGGGTCCTGCTTCAGGTGAGAAAGCAGGTGAGAAAGCAGGCCCTGCACATCCTGGCTCAGGTAGGAAATCAGATCATGCAGACTCTGATTCCAGTGAGAACTCAGGCCCTGAAAATCCTAACTCAGGTAGGAAATCAGGTGAGAAATCAGGTGAGAAGTCAGGCCTTACAGACCCTGGCTCAGGTGAGAAATCAGACCCTGCAGACCCTGACTCAGGTAAGAAATCAGGTAAGAAATCAGACTTTGCAGACCCTGGATCAGGTAAGAACTCAGGTAAGAACTCAGGTAAGAAATCAGGTAAGAACTCAGGCCCTGAAGACTCTGACTCAGGTAGAGAATCAGGTAAGAAATCAGACTTTCCAGACCCTCATTCAGGTAAGAACTCAGGTAAGAACTCAGGCCCTGCAGACCCTGGCTCAGTAGGAACTCAGGCCCTGTAGACCCCAAGCCCAGCAGAGCTGACACCAAAACCCAGCCAGGACATGTGGCCCTCAGCCCCTGAAGTGTCCTGGAGCATCTCTCCAGACCCTGTCCCCACTCCTGGGGACTCTCATCAGGAGGCAGTGCTGATAGAGACACACCTGGGAGCCAGAGCTTCTCCCCAGCCGTGCCAGCAGGGACAGGATTTGGGGGAGACCGTGCAAATCAGGGTCTGATAGAGCAAGAGGAGATGGTGGCCATGGCAGGGATCAGCCAGTCTGGGCCAGGGGGGAAGGTGTCTGAGTTAACAGGAAATGCTCAGCAGGAGCTCCTCGTGCTCTCTGGGCTGCTCCCACCTGGAGGGAACTTCCAGACCTCTGTGCCCTGGGCATCTCCTGTTTGGTGGCAGCCACTCCACACCATCACATCTGCTCCAGCTGTGCAGTCCTGTCCCAGTTTATTGCTCCCTGTCTGTGCTGGTGGATCAGGGTGTCCTTTTCCTTTTCTCTTCCCACATTTTTCTGTCTGAAGCTTTTGCACTTTCTTTTCCCCTCTTTCCCCATTTCCATCCCACTGCTGAGCTCTCCTGCTCCACTTTTCCTTCTCCTTCCTTTATCTTTCTGCCTTTTCCTTCCCCTTCCTTTATCTTTCTGCCTTTTTGTTGTTATGACTACACCGTGATTAATTCAATTTCCTTTCTTTCATCTTGTCCTCCCTGCTTTTCCTTGCATTTTCCACAGTAGGTGACCTTTTAGATTTAAGTAAAAAAAAAATAGGGCAGCAGGAAAGAAAAGGGATGGGTGAGAGAGGTCAGGACAGGAGATGTGGAGCAGTGAAAGAGAAAGTGGCAGCAGGAAAGGGCATCCCAATGTCACCTCACACTTCTGGGGTGGGCAGTGAAGTGAGTTGGTCTCATTTATATTAGATATTTTTATGTGTGTGTATGTATGTGTGTATATATATATATATATATATATAAAAAAATAATATTATATACTATTGATTTATATATTAATATATTAAATATATTAATTATTATATTTAATATATTGTATTTTAATATGTTCTATTTCATTATTTATTATTTATTCATTTTATTTCTTATTTACTATTTATATTTATATAATTATATTTTATTATATTTAATAGATTAAATTTAATATATTAAATTTATATTACTACAGGCACCCACCCCACAGGCAGAGCCCATCCCCAGCCCCCTGGGCATGAGCAGTTCATGTCCCACTGCTCAGGGGGGCTCCTCCAGGGCACAGGGCCTGCGCCCAAGCTCTTTGCTGAGGTTTTTTGGAACTCTCATTGGTTTTGTGGTGGTTTCCCAGGTCCCAGCAGGATAATCCAGCTGGGAACAGCCTCAGGGGATGCTCTGAGGAAGAGCCCTGAGCAGCCAGGGGAAGGTGACACTGACTCTGTGTCCTGCTCTGCACAGCTGCAGCCCCTGGGGGTGGTGGATAGCAGATTTGGGCTGCTCATGGAGATGTTTTTTGGCTGAAATCTCCTTGAGGTACAGATCTGTGGCAAATGTTGGGTCCAGCAGTGAGAGAAACTATGAGAGAGGACAGAGAAAATTCTCCAGGCTGAACTGGACAAGGTGTCAAACCAGATGGGTCCTTCCAACCTCACAGGAAAGAGGGAAGGGGAGAACGCAGGAGAAATTCTGGGGATGATGGAGAGATTTGGCAAAGAAGAGCCTTGGGCAGAGGGGTGGGTGCTGGAAGGGAAAGGCTGGACAGTCAAATCCTGCTCCTCGAGGGTTCGTTCCTTCCCAGGTTGTTTTATGATGTGCAAAACCTCGGGTAAAAGGTGATGAGCAAACACAGAGCTCCCAAACATGTCCTAAATACTGACAGGAGTTACCCTTTTTGCTGCCACGGGAATGTGTCACTCTTGGGGAGGGAAAGAGTGGCCCAGGAGTGCTTCACACAGCCCTGCCCTGGAGATCTGTGGGAGCCATCCCTTGGCAAAACAGGAGCCAAAGTTGCCCTTCTCACCCTCCTCCTCTCGCCTTTCTCCTCAACCACACCTCGAGCTGCTCCTGCAAACTCATCCCAGCCCTGCTGCTGAGAGAGGAGCTGGAGAGCTGCCATGGGGCAACTGGAGAGTCCTTTGGGCCGTGACTCACGGCTTTGGGAAAGGTATGAAAATTGGGGAGCAAATGAAGTGCAGCTACTTAAATAAAGACACTGCATAAGCTTCAGTTCCTGAGAGTCCACGGTTCAGTGACTCTTTTATGGGTCAGATCCCCAGAGGGGTTTGTAAAGTGCTTTTTCTCTCTTAGCTCAGAAATGTTAAAGATCACGGATCTGTATGAAAATGACTCCAGTTTAACACTGACTTCAACATCTGGCTGTGCAGAGAATGTCAGTGTGGGTCTATTTAAAGGCTTTTTTTTGATACTGAGCCAGCAAATGTCACGTTTGAAGTGTGCTTTTCAACAGGGAGCCTTTGTGGGGAGAGCGGAGTCTCACATCCCACCATCCATCCGGGAGCTGCGATGGAAGGGAGATGTCAAACACAGGTCGTAACTCCAATTTCTACATCCTGGTTTTGGGGAGGGATTCGCTTTCCTAAATCTGGAGTTTTAGCCCACCCAGGCACGGTGCCAGGCTCTGTTCAGGGGTGCCCAGGACAGGATGAGGAGCAATGGCCCCAAACTAAAACACAGCGAGTTCCACCTCAGTGTGACAGAGAGCTTCTTTCCATGGAACACAGGAACAGTTCCCCGGGCAGGATGTGGAGTGTCCCTTCTGGGGACACCCCAAACCAATCTGGTTGCATTCCTGTGTCACCTGCTCCAGGTGGCCCTGCCTTGGCAGAGCTCTGATGTTCAGAGGTCCCTCCCAGCCCCAACATTCCATGATTCTGGGGTTCTGTGGGCAGCTGTTTATGACATCTTGAACACAAACACACTTCTGTGCCCTGCAAAGTCCTTCAGCCTCATCCAGTGAGAGGACGAGGAGCAATGGCCATAAACTAAAACACAACAAATTCCACCTCAACAAGAAGGGAACTTCTTCCCAGGGAGGTGGCAGAGCATTGGAAGAGCAGCCTGGGGAGGATGTGGAGTGTCCCTTCTGGGGACACCCCAAACCAACCTGGATGCATTGCCATGTCACCTGCTCCCGGTGGCCCTGCCTTGGCAGAGCTCTGATGCTCAGAGGTCCCTCCCGACCCCAATATTCCATGATTTTGGGATTCGGTGGGCAGCAGTTTGTGCCATCCTGGACAGAAACCCATTTTTCTGCCCCGTGAAGCCCTCGAGGCTCGTCCGTGTGTTTTTGGCACCCTGGGAGCACAGCTCGCACTGCCTGGGCCGTGCTGGAGGTGCCCTCTCGGATCAGGAGGAGCAGGAGGGTCTGGGCAAGCTGCAACAGCACCTCCACCTCTGATGCTTTGTTCAAGGGCTGCTCTCTCTGTGTCACCTTTGAATTTTTGCCAATTAGCCTCTAGAGTGTGATTTAAATATTGTTGCTAATGTTAATGGAGGGTGTGCATGTTTTTGGATTTACAGCTTGCCTGAGGGCTTGGAATAACACTTGTCATCCAGACAGGAGAAGGAGCAGCAGGGTCACAGAGCTGGTGGTGGAGGGGAGAGGTTTGCTGCCCACCAGAGATGTCCAGTCCTCCTCGAGGTCCTGTTTAATCACCTGAATTGGTAATTCTGTAGCTCTTTTTCTGCAGAACCCTTTGAAATGGATGTCAGAACATCATCTCTGGTGTGAGTTTCCAGCTGCCCCCAGGAAGCCTCTGATGGGAAAGGAGAATAGGACAGGTCCTGCTGTTCCCAAAGGACAGGTCCTGCTGTTCCCAAAGGACAGGTCCTGGTGTTCCCGAAGGACAGGTCCTGGTGTTCCCCAGAGGACAGGTCCTGGTGCTCCCCAAAGGACAGGTCCTGGTGCTCCCAAAGGACAGGTCCTGGTGTTCCCGAAGGACAGGTCCTGGTGTTCCCCAAAGGACAGGTCCTGGTGTTCCCCAAAGGACAGGTCCTGGTGTTCCCGAAGGACAGGTCCTGGTGCTCCCAAAGGACAGGTCCTGGTGCTCCCAAAGGACCTGGTGTTCCCCAAAGGACAGGTCCTGGTGTTCCCGAAGGACAGGTCCTGGTGTTCCCGAAGGACAGGTCCTGGTGCTCCCAAAGGACAGGTCCTGGTGTTCCCAAAGGACAGGTCCTGGTGTTCCCGAAGGACAGGTCCTGGTGTTCCCCAAAGGACAGGTCCTGGTGTTCCCGAAGGACAGGTCCTGGTGTTCCCCAAAGGACAGGTCCTGGTGTTCCCAAAGGACAGGTCCTGGTGTTCACCAAAGGACAGGTCCTGGTGTTCCCGAAGGACAGGTCCTGGTGTTCCCCAAAGGACAGGTCCTGGTGTTCCCCAAAGGACAGGTCCTGGTGTTCCCCAAAGGACAGGTCCTGGTGTTCCCAAAGGACAGGTCCTGGTGTTCCCGAAGGACAGGTCCTGGTGTTCCCCGAAGGACAGGTCCTGGTGTTCCCCACTCTCCGGGGTGTGGAAGGAGTCACTCATGACTGGAATCAGGGCTGGGATTTGCTCTGATCATCCCACGCTGTGCAGCTCTCAGCCAAAGCTGAATGATCCTCTATTCCCAGCGTGGGGAAAACCTTCCCTGGCTCGCTGGGGTGGGTCAGGGGATGGTGCTGGGGTTTGCAGCACAAGCAGTGTCAATTAAAGATTTCTCTGTGGCTCTTGGTGCTGCTCCAGGAGAAGGAATTCGTCCTCCTGAGGTTCAGGGCTGCACTAACAGGGGTGGGAATCAGGTACTGAGAGAGAGGCGCTGCTCCCAAGGCCAGGGGTGACAGGGACACAGCCGCCTGCTTGCTCTGCCCTGGGGCTGGGAAGACCTGGTGACGCTGGTGGTCACCGGCAGGAGCTGTGTGGGGACACCTCTGCCTGAATTTCTCTCGGATAACTCAAGGACTGTGACCAAGCAAAGCTTTCTTGGATCACATTCTCCGTTCCATAGGTGCATTAAGGTTGGAAAAGACCTCCAAGGTCATCAACTCCAGCCTTTGACTGAACCCCAGCGTGTCACTGAACCAGGTCATGAAGTGCCACCTCTGCTTGGCTTTTGAGCTCATCCAGGGACAGTGACTCCTCCGTGGCCCCGGGCAGGCTTTTCCAATTCCTGACTGCTCTTCCAGGGGAGAAATTTTTCCTGATGTCCAACCTGAACCTTCTCCGGTGCCTATCTAGATTTTCCCACCTATTTCTGCCCGTTAGGTGTGGCATTTCCATTCCATTCCCTTCTGGATTTCACTTTCACTTTCACTGTGAGCAGCCTGGCTGGTCCTGGGGAATCAGAACAGCCTCTCTTCATCCTCACAGGTGGATGCATCAGTTCTGTGCTCCAGTTCCTGTGTCTCCAGAGGCAGGAGGGCAGTGCTGGGCTGGAAAAGAGGAATTCCAGTGCTGGAGAAGAGCGATGCTGGTGCTGCAGCCCTGGGATCCTTTGTCTAGGAAGCAATTCTGAAGCTGATAAGAGAGTTTTGCTTACAGGTGTAATCAGGCAGGAATGGAGGACAATCTGTCCTTCTGGTGACCTACCTGTGACACTGATCTAGAAAGTTATCTGGCGTTTGAAGAAGTCACTCTGGAATGAAGGAATGGTGTTTCAAGGAAAGCTGTTGTGGTTTATTGTCAGTGGAACTCTCGTCCTGTACTAGGACAGTGAATGATTAACTCCATTGCTGTGGCATGAATGAGTTTTATGCATGTTTTTAACTGCATTTGTTGCTGGAGAAGCCAGGCCCAGCTCCTCAGAGTGGAGCCACCTGCAGCTGCTGGATGGACCCCCCAACCCAACCCAACAGAACAAACTTGGCTGGTGCAGAAGTTCTCAACCCAAGCGTGATTTGCAAGCAGCAGTGAACAAGCCGTGATGGAAGGCAGAACTCTGAGAGCTCCTGGGCACTGAGCAGGCTGAGCCAGCCCTTCTTCCCAAAGGAAAAAGCACTTTCATGTCACTTTTAAAGTTTCAAATGTGTCGAATTGGTCTTTCTTTTACTCTCTTAAAACTTGTGACATCACTGGGCAAGGAGACATCAGAGGTGGTTCCCTCTGATGAGTGAAAAGGGAGGAATTTCTCCAGGGAGAAGCTGATCAGAGACATCTGATCAGGACAAGGACAAGGAAAATGATCTTGATGATCCCCAGTTCTGCTCCTGCCCACACAGAGCCATGCTCTCACTCCAAGAATATCAGACCTGCCCTGGAAATCAGGGGTGATGGTGGTGAGGAAGCTGCAAGGGCACAAGAAATGTGGGATAGTGAGCTTTGACCCTTTCCCGGAGTCAGGATGGAAATGTGTCAGTCATGGAATTAGGACAATAATGCCAAGATTCTGGGTGATCCATCTGGAGGAGGGATGTGCAGAGACCACTTCAGTAATATTTTAATTTAACTGTGCAGCTACCTGAGACCTGCTGAACTCTGAGGCTCAAGGAGCAGGACAGCAGGGTGCTTTGGGGTTAAAAAAGAGTGCCCAGGTTTGTCTGTAGGAAGGAAAGGAGCTTGGCTTTGGAAAAAAGGAGTTTTCTCTTTGATAACCCCAGACCTGAGGAGCTGCCTTGGTGCCATGGGTCAGTCCCTGAACATCAGGAGGTGTTTGACAGAGCAGCTTTTGCCCTGGCATTGGTGTTGGGGATTTGGACAGGGTGGAATATTCAATCCCTCCTGGAGGAAAGGGGGTTTGGTAAAACAATAATTGTTCTTTCTCTGGCAAAACAATGATTCTGCTCTAATCTTGTGCTGCTGATTTGGGACTTTGCTGCCTGAGGGTTCTGAATTCCATTTTACCTCCCCTAGGACACCCCAGATGAGATGGGATTTTGTACCAAGGTGGGACAGAGACCCTCCAGCACCTCCTTACCTGCCCAGGGCCCCACCTTATCACCAAGTTCGGGGTAAAAAAACTTTTCTAAGCTGAATTTGGCATCTTTCCTTTGCTTATCCTGAAACACACAGAGACACAAGAGTTTCTGGGTTCATCCCTCACCCAAGCCACGTCCTGCTGTTGCAGAGATTCCGAGCTGGCCAGACTCTCAGAGGTGCTGAGCACAGCACCCTGTGGGGCTCTTCCCTAGGAAATGTTGACTGAGCCCTCTCAGGACCAGCCTTGCTCAGGGCAGCGCTGCTTTGAAGTGGTTAGCAGGTAAGAGCAGGGCGTGGCGTGGCTCTGCCAGCCCGGCGTGCCATTCTGTGTCCTGGGGACCCAACTTTAATAGAGGGAGTTTCCCTCCTCGCACTGGGCAGGTGTGAGGCAGCTGCTGCTTTGGGGAGCCGGCTGAGAGGCAAAATTTGGAGAAGGCAGAAATGCTGCTTTTCCTTGAGGCCGCTTCACACTTGAGGGGCCAGTTCAGTGGGACACAACATTGTTGAGTGGTTCCAGAAGTTTCCTGGTGCTGTTCAGGACTGAACGGGACTTGCAAACCACCAGCACCCCCTGATTTCCAGGGTGGGTCTGATATTCTTGGAGTAAGAGCATGGTTCTGCGTGGGTTGGGAGCAGCACTGGGGATCATCAAGATCATTTTCCTTATCCTTGTCCTGATCAGATGTCTCTGATCAGCTTCTCCCTGGAGAAATTCCTCCATTTTCACCCATCAGAGGTAAGGGATCTGCAGTGATGCTCACTGACGCCAAAAGGTTAATTCAATTTCTGCTGTGCCTGTGGCCTTTTAGCAGAGAAAAAAGGTGTGCAAAATTTAGTCACAACCACCTCTGGGGTCTGTGGCAGGGAAACACCTCAGGTGTGATGCTGGAGGATGAGCCAGGGGTTGTGCACGGGGATAGTTCCATGGACAGGGTTTTGTTGCTCTGATTTTCTGATATTCGTGGAGGTTCGCGGAAGCTCGCAGGGAAGTCAGGCACTCAGCACACAAGATGACGAAAAGAGAAACTTTATTTACAAGAACTTCTTTATATATTCATTAATAGTCTAATAATTATTGGTCGATAGTTTTTCCACCTCTATAACGATTGGTTACAACGCTGAAGTGTCCAGTACCAAAACACAGAGATTAGAAAGCACAAGAATGCAACTTATCTCTATTCTCCCTGAGAAAGAAGAGAAAAATTTTAAAACAGTGCAGCTACAGGGTTCTGTGGTGGGAACACAGACATTTTCCAGGGGATTTTTCTCCCAGTTTTGTCCCACCAGCACTACATTTGGTAAAACAGCTGCCACCAGAGGCAGAGCTCCAGCTCAGGCCTGTTGCAAAACACCAGGTGAGGTGTGAGATGCTCGCCGCCCGTCCCGCAGCCGCTGCTTACTCACCCGCCGGCTGCAGAGCGGGTCCTGGGCATTTGTGTTGGCAGCGCTGCTGGAACACCTTCCCTCTTGGCAGTGCTTATGTAAGGAGCTAAAAATGCTGCTGTGACTCACGGCTGTCTGAGCTGAGCTGTTGGAACAGGAATGAGCGCTGAGCTCCCCAGCCAGGGCTGCACAGAGCCCCTGGAGGATTTTCCCGCTTGGTGCTGCCCCTGCTGAAGATCCCCTGGCTCTGGAGGATCCTCTTTGCTCTTATTCCCTCTCCTGTTCTTCTAATGGTCCTGGAGCCTCTCCAAAGCTCGTCAGTCACCGATCCCTCCAGCACACTGGAGTTTTTACTGGGCACATCCCAAGCCCCTCTTATCTCCAGTCCTCCTGCATCTCCCTTTATTATTTATTCTCCTTTTCCATTTCCCTGCTCTCTTTCTGAGGAAAACTTCAATCCAGAAGCCCCCGGAGTTAAGGGAGGCTGGATCCATCTTATTGTCATTCTTCATGGTCTGCTGCTGTCTCCACTTGTGGACACCTCTTCCATCCTTCCCCACCTGACCTGCTCCTTGCCTGATCCCTGTTGGGGTGTCCCTCTCCAAAGGAGACTCAGATCTTCTCCCAGGATCTACTTTTCCTGATTTGGGCTCATATTTTAGTTCTCCATCAGATCCAAGAGAGGTCTCCACCAAAGAGGCAAATTTGTACTTGCTGTGACTTTTGTGGGCTCATTGTGCCACCTCAGAGGCTTTGTCCCACTGGCCCAAAAAGATGTGGTTTCTCCAGAAATGATGAAGACGTAATTGTATGTGGGTCCTGAAGTTTTCAGCCCATTGTGCTTCACCAGCCTGGACTCCACACCTACATGAAAGGAGGTTCAGCCTCTTCTCCCAGAAACTTGGTGAGAAACAAGGAGAAAGAGCTTCAAGTTGTGCCGCGGGAGGTTCAGGTTGGATATTGGGAAGAATTTTTCCACTGAAGAAGTGTTAAATGTTGGCAGAGGCTGAAGGGCAGTGTTCAAAAACCAAGCAGACGTGGCGCTCGAGATGTGGTTCAGTGGGCACGGGGGGATTCGGGCAAAGGTTGGATTTGGAGGTCTTGGACTCTTGGAATTCCTTTCCAACCTTTCTCTGATGACTAACACATCCTATGACATAACCCATGATCCCTGTGGTGCCATTGTCACAAACAGAAACAAGTCAGGGAGCAGGATTGGTCCCTGTGCTGTTGCTTCTCCTCTGAGTGCCCTTGGTTTCTGTCCAGAGGTCCCCATCCCAAAAAAATGGGTGGGAAGAGACCTCCCCTCAGCCCCCACGGAGCCAGGAGGTGGAAAATCTCTGTGCCTCAGCTCTCTGGAGGTGCCTGTGGTGCTGCAGGTGAGAAGCCTCAGCTCCAGAGGGAGCTCCAAACTCTGCCTGTGGCCTGGGAATGTCCAGGGCCTCCTCAGCAGCTGGACACAGAGAGGACACAGAGAGGACACAGCCAGCTGGCCCTCCCTGGGACAGGGCTCTGGGTGGGACCGCCACGGCAGGAGGTTCCTGTCCCAGTCCCGGTCCCAGTTCCAATCCCCATCCCAGTCTCAATTCTAGTCCCAGTTCTAGTCAGAGCCGCAGTCCCAGTTCCAATCCCAGTCCCTGTCCCATTCTCAACCCCAGTCCCAGTCCCAGTTCCAATCCCCATCCCACTCTCCTTCCCAGTCCCATTCCCAGTCCCAGTCCTAGTCACTATTCCAGTCCCATTTCCAGTCTTGGTCCCAGTCAGACTTGCAGTCCCAGTCCCATTTGCAGTCCCATTCCAATCAAAGTCCCAGACCCAATTCCAGTTCCAGTCCCAGTCAGAGTCCCGGTCCCATTCCCAATCCTCGTCCCAGCTGCAATCCCACTCCCACTCAGAGTCCCAGACCCAGTTCCAATCCCCATCTCAGTCTCATTCCCATTCCCAGTCCCATTCCCAGTCCCATCCCCGTCCCAGTGCTCCCCTCCAGTGTCTCTGTGCTGGTGTCTAACACATTACGGAGCTTTCTCCTCCTGGGTCCCCTTGTGCTTCCCAGTCCCTGCTCCCATGGGATCCTGGGTGCTGGAAGTGCCCCAGAGGGTCACCCAGTCCTGGAGCACCAGGGGAGGAGGCTCCACAGCCTCCCTGGGCAGCTCTTCCACTGCTCTCAGTAAAGAGTTATTTCCTCATGTTCCGGTGGGATCTCCAACCTCTTCTGTGTGTGGAAAGGTTATGGAATCGCTCCTGGACAGAGCTACCCCAGCAGAGACTTTAATCTCCTGATTCCAGGCTGACTCCAGGCTTGATTTTCCTGGTGACCCTCAGAGGAAGGGTCAAACCAAGAGGAAAATCCGTGTTAGAAGCGGAGGCTTGGAGCACACGGCATCAGTCACCATTGTTTTTAACAAGAGGACACTGACAATAGGATGCAGGTGCTCAAATATGGAATCCCAGAATGGTTTGGGTGGAAAGGACCTCAAAGCTCATCCCATTCCACCCCTGCCATGGCAGGGACACCTTCCACTGTCCCAGGGTGCTCCAAGCCCCATCCAGCCTGGCCTGGAACATTCCAGAGGTTCCAATGGGTGACCCACAGAGCACAGCACAAACTTCAGCTTTCCCAGTGCTGGGCAACATCCAAATCCCTCGGAATTTTGTCTGTAAGACCCAGGATCAGTTTTCCCTTGTCAGGAAGAGAGCAGGAGCACTGACTCTGCTCCAGAGGCACGGATTGCTCTCAAGGAAAACATAAGAACCCAACCCAAGCACGGCACCAAAGTGCTGGTTAGAGATTAAAGGGAGAGGGCGGGAGCTTGGAGGAAAGGTCAGGCACACAAAGGAAAACATCTAAACCGAAAACTTGGAAACTTTCCTGCCAGTGGAGACACTTGAATTACCTCAGAACAAAGGCTGTTGACTTTCCTTATAAGGAGAGAAAGTCTTGATTTAAAAAAAAAATAATGGAAAAGCTTGGTCAATAATTGTTTTCTTCTTTATTGATTTGTTAGGAGTTTAAACAAGCTAAAATAGCCAGTTTGGAATGAAGGAAATGCTTTGTTTCAGCAAAAGAAATGGATAAAATTCCTGTTATTTCACCCATTTTAGAGCGGATTATTTCCCTGTAATTTATGCACTTCTTTGCGCTACAAAAAGAAGTTCGGAACTGGAGTAATTAAATACTTCTTTTAGTTCATGACTTGAGACCTCTCTCTTCCCACTCCTGTGCAAACAATTTCTGAGGTAGGGATGAGGTCACAGCTCCTCTCACAGGGCCAGCTCAGGGGCTGTGGCCACCTGATGATGTCATGGGGAGTCTTGACACACAAATCATGGGGAAAATCTCTTTATTCCCATGCAGAACACAAGCAGAGGCCATCGAAACATTCCCTCTGGATTTCCACACTGTGACTCCGTGAGCAAACCTCACCAATTGAACCACAAAACAAAGGAGCTGTGAATTACTGCTGAAGCCACGAATAATAACTCAAAACCCCTGCCTGAGGAGGGGTGCTCAGGGCACTCCTGAAGGGTGATCAGGCTGGCCAAGCTCCAGGGTGTCCAGGAGAGCTGGAGAGGGACTGCTCATCAGGAACTGGAGTGATAGGAAAAGTGGGAATGGCTCCACACAGAAAGAGGGGAAATTTTGGGTTGATATATGGGAGGAATTGTTCCCTGGGAGGGTGGGGAGGGCTGGGATGGAATTCCCAGAGAAGTTGTGGCTGCCCCTGGATCCCTGTGAGTGTCCAAGGGCAGGCTGGAGCAGCCTGGGACAGTGGGAGGTGTCACTGCCATGGCAGGGGTGGATGGGATGGGATGGGATGGGATGGGATGGGATGGGATGGGATGGGATGGGATGGGATGGGATGGGATGGGATGGGATGGGATGGGATGGGATGGGATGGGATGGGATGGGATCCATGGGATGGGATCCATGGGATGGGATGGGATGGGATGGGATGGGATGGGATGGGATGGGATGGGATGGGATGGGATGGGATGGGATGGGATGGGATGGGATGGGATGGGATCCATGGGATGGTGTCTTGGTTTGAAAGACAGGTGTCTTGCTAAGGAAGCTGAGAGCCTCCCTTAGAATGGATAATGTGACCTCCTTCCCTCTGAATTATTAGAACTTCGGAATCAAGGGCTTTCAGACTAAGATATGGGAGAAGGAATAACAGTTTTTACACTAAAATTTAGAGCAAGGCAATAACACAGAAACAACAGTTCAGACAGACAAAGTCAGAATCCAACCTGCACCCTGTCAGGGTGGTGCTGCAGTGCAGTTCAATGGTGCTGCAGTCCCGTTGGAGTGATGGATGTGCTCTTGTTGGAGTGGTGATCTTGTGGAAAGGTCTCGTTGCTCTCTGGAGGTCCAGTGGTGGCTCTGGAGCTCTTCTCCTCTGGGAATCAGTGGGAAAGGTTCCCCGGTGTTGCAGGGTCTCAGTTTCTGTGCAGGTGGCAATGTTCAGCTCCTCCCCTCTGGGCAGGGCATCTCCCAATGGCTGATGGAATCTGTGAGTCACTCCTGAGCCCTCGATGGCCATGAGCAGAGCTAGCCCCGATGGTGTTAGCAGGGCTGGGTCATGCTGAGCACAAAGAGCACTGCCCCAGCTGTTTGAACAGCTATGGAGATGGGAATGGAATACAGGCTTTGGTTACACCTTCCATGGAACCTAGGACAGATGGGATCCATGGGATGGGATGGGATGAGCTTTAAGGTCCCTCCCAACCCAAACCATTCCAGGATTCCGTGGAGGAGCTCAGGACATAGCTCACAGGCCCTGGGAGCACTTGGGAGGAAGGCAGATGCTTTGGGAGGGCAGAGCAGCAGCAGGAGCTGGGGAAGGGATGTGATGGAGCCTCCCACGAGCAGGGCAGAGGCAGCACTGAAAGGAAGAGCAGGAGCCCGTCTGGACAGATCCAAAGGAGCAGGTGGATGTGGGACCTCATGGAGTGGCCAAAGGCTGGCAGGGGAGGGACACACTCTGCTGCCAGGTCAGTGGATGGAATCGAGAGAAGGTTTTGGAGTCCGCTGGGTGAGGTGGGCGCTTGGATTGAAGAGAAATATGCCGAGGAGGGCCAGGTTTTTGGTAAAATGAAAAATCAGGCAGCCGGTCAGAGGGTCAAGTTTTTTGTGAAATAAAAAATAATGCAACTGGTCAGACGGTCAGGTTTTTGCTTCCAGAACTCAAGGAGGTCCTTACCCAGCTCCAGCTGAATCCCAGCACAAACTCTGCTCCCCTTTCTTCCCTCAAATCATAAGATAGATATAAAAAATAGAGCCAGGCAGGAACTGTGGCTTTTACTCTCTCCTACCACTCACTTTTTTCCTTGCTTTTGATTATGTGCCTTAAATTCCCACCAAATCCACAAGAAAATGCATTTGTGAGTCCTGCATTTCTGCACTTCACTTGTCCCACCAAACCCACAGTAAATGTGAACACAAGGACCTGTTCTGGTGATCCGCTGGCTGTCTGAGGTCAGGGTATGAAATCCCTGGAGACAGAGACCAGAGGGTTTTTCCTTGGATGAGCTCAGAACCCCTGCACAAGCAAAAATTCATTATCTCCAAAATTTATTAGCTCCAAAATGTATTATCTCAAAAATTTCTGGAAATTTATTATCTCTTCTGAGTGGATCTTTGTTTCAAAGTTTGTGATGTTCATATTTTTTTCTCCTTCCACTTGTAGATTTTCTGCAATGGATTTTTTCCTTTCATTTTGGTGGAGATAACACAGAAATATTTTGTTGGATGATCTGAATTTCTTCATTGCTGGGAGAGCCAGCAGAGCTGCTTTCACTTCATGGTCATTATTCTTCCAGCTCTGTTCTCAGCCTCTCCTCTTGCTTCCAGGCAAGAATTCTGATTTTCATTTCCTATTTCTGGTGGGTCAGCTGAGAGATCACTGACACGGCACCACAAACACCCAAAATGCCATTCTGGAACAGAAAAATGGTTTTGATGGTTCAGAGAGGTGGGAGGGTCAGGGACCAAGAGGGAGTGGGTGTAGTTGCACTGTTTTAGAAATCTTTCTCTTCTTTCTCAGGGAGAACAGAGATAAGCTGCATTTTTGTACTTTCCTAATCTCTGTGTTTGGTACTAGCTGTTGTATAGCTGTGACCAATGGTTTTAGGAGGTGGATTCCCTGCTGACCAATAGTTGCCAGATTATTAATGGATATATAAAGAGGTTTTTTGTAAATAAAGTCTCTCATTTTGCCATCTTGGTTTGGTCTGCCTGCTTTCTCTGCCAGCTCCTGCAAACCTCGGGAAATCTAAACCCACAAGTGGGGACCAGGACTCGGCACTTTGTTGTCACAATACACAAATTATTTGCATAATTAAGGCAGACAAAGACATTTCTGGGCTTTGTGAGCTCCCCAGAAACCCTCCAGGCTTGAGAAGAGCTCCAGAGAGCTCTCAGGAGAGCAGGAGATGGCTCAAGGGTGGGAGGGCAAGGCCATCCCTCCCTGGCTGTGCCAACTCTGCCCTTCCATGGCACAGTGTCCCCTCTGCCCTGTCCCCTGCAGCTCCATCGGTGCCAACTTAACTCTTTCCATGCCGAAATTCATCCCCATTCGGGAAAAACAGGCAACCATTAACCAAAAGACCCCAAAATAATGGATCAAACTGAGGATGACTGGGGAATAATTCACACACAAGCTTTCATTTCTCAGCTTCCTCTGCTGGCTCTGTGCATGGCCATAATTCACAGCTTTGGGCAGGTGCCACTTCACATTTCACCCGTGAGCCCCACACTGTCCCGGGCGGCCTCGTGTGTGATCTTGAGAGGAAAGGGAACAATGACCCATCCACAGATCACACGGCATTGCTGAGGGCAGCCAGCACCTCGGGAGAATGGGAAAACCTCCAGCTGGAGCTGCCAGAGGAGCAGCTTGGGGTGGATGAAATGTAAGGTGGAAAGCCACCGGGTTTGGAGGGATAAACTGAGCTTTTTTTTTGGCTGGGCAAGAAAAGCTGCAAGACACCTCCAGCAAAATCTCAGGGTAGCAGGAGAGAAAGAATGAAGGTGATGCTGGGCTGTGGAAAGGATCAGACAGAAAAATGGCCCTGAAAAATGCAAATATTTGATCAATCAGTGCCATGCACTTGTCACCTTCCTTTAGGGACAAAAAAGGAGTCATTTCAGAGAAAAGGAAGGGAGAGAAGTGACTTGAAGGAATTTCTGCGAGAGGAAATGCTGAGGAGCTCCTTCCCCACCTCTCTGCTTTGTGCCACAGCCTCCATTTATCTTCTCCCTTTGCCTCCAAGTCATTTTGTTCTCCTCCTGCTCTCCAGTATTTTGATTGAGCACTTTTGGGGGCTCTGATGGATGAAAGGCTCCATGTGAAGTGCACTGGACCAGCATTGCCCCTCCAGTTCCTGCTTTGCCTTAATTGTGCTCTGAGCCCTTTGTTTGGGCATCCACTTATTTCATTTGTCAGGATGTTGGAAAGTAGCCTTTTCTTTGAAATTTTTTTTCCAGCTAATTTTAGTTTGTTTTATTACATGCACACTGTCCAAGGAGGTGATTAATAATACTGCAGTGCTTGCTGAAAAGCTTAGGCTGATTTTTTTTTTTATTTTGACAAAATAATGAGCCTTGGAGTTTATAGACCCTTGGAGTTTATGAAGCCTTTCCCAGAAGCAGTTGCTTTCCTCAGAAGTTTGACTTTTGTTTTTTTGAATTAAAAACCAAAGTGCCTGAAAACTGCAAATTTTCTGTTAATTTGGAAGTATTTTTATTATGATACCTCAAAGAAATTTTAACCTTTTTTTTCATTAGCTTTTTCCAGTAAATCTCAGAGATTTTGAAAACAGATAATGACATTTGGGATCAGACTCCAAAACTGGAGTTCCTTGTGGCGTTACTGCCGAGGTGAGAAACAAAGGAGGAGAATGGAGAATGTGACAGCAGAGCAGGGCTGTGTTGTTGTGTCACCCGAGGTCAGATCCCTCCCTGTCGGAATTCCAGTTTGCCTTTCCATGGAAATGCAGAGGATGATGGTAATGAGGAAAAAATCAGTTCCACCAGAAACGCTGACCTAGTGTCTGTCACAGCGAAAATGAGGACAAAGTTCCGTTTTTATTTCCCCTAAGGGCAGCTTTGATCCTCGGGGATGTTCATTGCCAAGGGCCTCGAGCTGACCTCTCCTGGGCCTGGTTTTAGTGCTGCTCTTCCTCTGCTCTTGGCTGATCCTGAGAAGAGTCACAGATCCCCTTGGGCATTGACTGAGAGCTTTTTGCTGCCCGTGGGGTTTGTTGCAGCAGGATTTGGGGAATGCAGAATGGATTCGCTGGACTCAGCCTCCCTGGGGTTTGTGTCCTGCCCCAGCTCTGACCCCTTCAGCCACAGCCTGGCGTGGATGGGGTGGGGACATCTGCACACAGCTCCTGTGGGCAAGAGGAAAACCAGCCTGGAAAAATCCCTGAGAAATATGGAGGTGGCATCAGATTCACAAACCCTTCCCAAGTCCACAAACCCTTCCCAAGCCCCACTGCTCTCCCTCTTCCTGCAACAAGAACATCCTGAGTGTGGAACTGAGAGCAGCCAGCACCAGGCTCCAAAGGAAGTTCCAAAACAGCTCCAAAGAGAATTCCCTGCTCCGAAGAGAATTCCCTGCTCCGAAGAGAATTCCCTGCTTCAAAGAGGACTCCCTGCTCCAAAGAGGATTCCCTGCTCCAAAGAGGATTCCCTGCTCCAAGGAGGATTCCCTGCTCCAAAAGGATTCCCTGCTCCGAAGAGAATTCCCTGCTTCAAAGAGGACTCCCTGCTCCAAAGAGGATTCCCTGCTCCAAAGAGGATTCCCTGCTCCAAAGAGGATTCCCTGCTCCGATGAGGATTCCCTGCTCCAAAGAGGATTCCCTGCTCCAAAGAGGATTCCCTGCTCCAAAGAGAATTCCCTGCTCCGAAGAGAATTCCCTGCTCCGAAGAGAATTCCCTGCTTCAAAGAGGACTCCCTGCTCCAAAGAGGATTCCCTGCTCCAAAGAGGATTCCCTGCTCCAAAGAGGATTCCCTGCTCCAAGGAGGATTCCCTGCTCCAAAAGGATTCCCTGCTCCAAAAGGATTCCCTGCTCCAAAAAGGATTCCCTGCTCCAAAGTGGATTCCCTGCTCCAAGGAGGATTCCCTGCTCCAAGGAGGATTCCCTGCTCCCTTTGTCGTGCATACTCGGAGGCCTTCACGATCCCGGAATCCAGAGTGTCAAAAGCTCTGTCCCTTCGTGGTCACCAAAATTGTCACCGAAACTGTGGAAAAAACAAAAAAGCTCCAACAACATTTTTAATGTTAGAGAATCAGGGCATTACAGTATTTTCTGGCCAGGATGTTGTTCTGTCTGCAATGATTCTCTCTGCACACCAGGGCTCTGTGTGGATGAGATGATTTCTGTGGCACACCCTGGCCAGAAATAAAGCAATGCCTTGACTCTCTAACATTAAAAATGTTTCTGGAGGGTTTTTGTTTTCCCTGCAGTTTCGGGGCCACCTGTATCCGTATCAAAGATGGGAATACCTGAACCTGGCTGCAGACTGCATGAGCTGGAAGAACTTCTCTCAGCACCATCTCCCACCCCAAAAGGAGGAATCTGCGGTCAAGACAAAAATAATTTCCCCTGGCAGCAGCTCTGTGGCCCACAGGCTCTGCTGGAAGGTGACACCTGCATGTCCCTTCGGGTGGGGGAGGCTGCAATGCCACCCCACCACGAACGTCCCAGCCCGGGGGTTGCCTCCCTCCAAAGTGCCTTTCTGCTGATTCCACCAGACCTGGAATGTGGCAAATCCCTGCCTGGCCCAGCACTCTCAGCAGCTCCAGGACGATCCCAAGGGGTGGCAGCTCCCAGGTGTCCCCACTGCTGTGTTTGGAGGCATTGTCTCGCAGCAGGGAACGCTCATCCAGATTTCAGAGCTTCACCTAGACTTGCCTTTAATACCAGACATGCTTAAGGGTGAAAACAAGTTTATTCTGGCAAAACAAGAGGTTAAATTCCTCATTCCGATAGTTCGAGAGAAGATTACAAAAGAGAAAATAGAACAGGATTGGTGATCACCCTCTGGAGCAGGATTGCTCCTCAGCCCTGGTATCTCTCACCTGAGATCTCTGGGGTGTGTTTGCAGCTCTTGGCACGAAGGGAGGAGCTGCACATGGCACATGTGGCTTTTGGACAGGGATGGGGAGAGATGTGGCTCCAGATAGGGCTGGCAGCAACAGCCACGGGAGCTGCTTGAAAGAAGAGGGAGGTGTGCCAGGCTGGTAATGGGAATTGCAGCTCCTCCTGGAGAGGAGGAGGAGGTGGGAGATGGGGAATGTGAAATCCATGTTTGTGCTGGGGAAAGGAGCATTATCAGAGGGGTTGAAGCCACAGCCACAGGGGGATTGACCCCAAAGACACTGAGGGCACACAGGTGGCCTCAGCTCAGATCTGGGGACAGCTTTGGGTGCCATAATTCGAGAAACAAAGCAGTGCAGGAGGTGGTGGGAGCAGGAGGTGACACAGGTACGTCCCTGAGTGCCACACGTGAATTTATGGGCTCCCCTTGTACTCTGAGTGTGTAAAACAAGGATGCAGCAGCTCCTTGGCCAATCCAACTGCTCCCAGCAATGCTCTGGGTGCTCCTGCTGTGCCAAGAAGGACAAACACACTTCCCTGGGCTGAGCTGTGTACGAACAGAGGACAAAAAACGCCCCCCAGAAGCTGTGGAGTGGCTCTGTGGCTTGGCCACGTTCTCAGGCAGGTGCCACACACTGCCAGGCTCTCTGCACAGCAGCGCCCATGGGCACAGCTGGCAAAGCCCAGCCTGAGGCTGCAGGACATCAACCTCCTGTGAGCAAACCCAGGGCTGTCCCAGCGCTGGAGTGGCTCCTGGGCAGCTGTGTGGGGTCAGGAGCAGGAGATGCTCAGAGGAACGGTGGGGCCCGACTGCCTCAGCTCCCAGGAGCTTCTTCTGAGTTATCCCAAAGAGACCCTGACCCTTTGGAAAGCTCCCAGTGAGGCTGTGCAGGTCCTGGAGAGCTGAGAGCTGTGTGCTCAGGTCACCCACAGTCACCCATCAGCAAACTGTGTGGAAGAGGCCAAAATTCCCTTTCCAAGCCCAAGGGAAGGCAGCAGATGCAGGCACAGAGAGGATGCAGAGGAATTGCCATCGCCTCTGTCCTGTGCAGCATCCCTAGCCCCTGCAGAGGTCCCCTGGGAATGGCCAGGCCCAGGCTGGTGCTAGGACACGACGGAAACACTGCCACTTGTCCCAGAGCAGGGGACAGCCACTCTAACTGTTTGTATTTTTACTATGAGATGGATGGTGTCAAGCTGAGCTGTTTGTGTCATTCTTGTAAGCTCTGTACAAAATGCCCCAACTGACTCAGCTGCCAGGACCTTACAGGTACAATCCCTGTACAAAATATCCCAACACTCAGCTGCCAGGGCCTTGCAGGTTCAATCTCTGTACAAAATGCCCCAACCGACTCAGCTGCCAGGACCTTGCAGGTGTAATCTCTGTATGAAATACCCCAACACTCAGCTGCCAGGACCTTGCAGGTACAATCTCTGTATGAAACACCCTGACTGACTCAGCTGCCAGGACCTTGCAGGTTCAATCCCTGTATGAAACACCCTGACTGACTCAGCTGCCAGGACCTTGCAGGTACAATCTCTGTATGAAACACCCTGACTGACTCAGCTGCCAGGACCTTGCAGGTGCAAACTCTGTATGAAATACCCCAACACTCAGCTGCCAGGACCTTACAGGTGTAATCCCTGTATGAAATACCCCAACTGACTCAGCTGCCAGGACCTTGCAGGTGAAATCCCTGTATGAAATACCCTGTCTGACTCAGCTGCCAGGACCTTGCAGGTGCAATCTCTGTCATTCTGCACCACCAGCAGCTATTGCCCTGTCCAGCAAAGCCGATCATTCCCCGTGTGCTGCACACTGCAATCCCCCTGGCAGTGGCAGCAGCGCAGCCCAGGCTGTCCCAGCTGCTCCCAGCAGTGTTTGTTGTGGAGGACACACACCTGGGGTCTCTCTCCGTGGGAGATTCCATTGTCTCGCTGTTTGTTCCTCTCCTTTGAAGCAGAGCCTGGAGGTTCTGCCTCTGCCCAGAGCTGAGGTGGTGTCTGCACTTTCTGCTGCACCAGTGAAAGGCTGGACCTCCCTCCACTTTGCCTTCTATTTTTAGCTGAAGACAGAGGCTGTTTTCCTCCCCCAAATATCAACCTTTGCATTCAGCACCACGGCTGTGCCTCACCCAGCCTTGGGCTCCCATTTAAAGGTCACCTGGGCATGGCTTTGTGGCAGGGCTCTGCAGACACCTGGGCATGGCCACAGCGGACACAGGTCCTGCTGCCCACGGATGGAATTCCTGGTTGGGTAAACCCACCGTGGCTGTGTGTCTGTGCTGATCAGTGTCCAGCCCAGCCCCAGCAAGGTCAGGGGCACTGGGGTGAGCTGCCTGCTCAGGGAGACACTGATTTCTCATGATTGTCCTTGCCAAGTCTTGGTCCTGGCTGTGGACAGCCCAGGAAGGCACTGACAGGAGGAGCTGCACTGCAGAGCTGCAAGTGTCTCCCTAATCCTGGAAATAAAAGGATTTTATGTCTTCAAATGGACTCTGAGGAGATCCTGCTTCATCCATGCTTCACCCTCCTCCAGTTAGCTTCTTTTACTTTCTTTTTTTCTGCAAGGTTGCGAGGCTTAATTATTCTGGCTCCTACTGGAATTGTTACAAGGATCCAAGGAAAGAGTAGGAAAAAGTTTCTGTGTTGAAATATTCTCCTTCCATGTCTTTCCAGAAGGCCACCACCAGCAGCTTCTGGCCTCTTCCTGAGTATGTCTGGAATCTCTCCATGGTTCTGGAATGTTCAGCAGGAATGTTTTACCAAAGGCTTTTTAATGCCCATCTTGCCCTGTGGCACAGGAGATGTGGGCATGGGCAGGGACTGAGCTGATCCCCCTGAACTCCAGCCTTGTGAGGGTTTATCCCAGTTTATCCCAGTTTATCCCAGAGCAGGGATGAGCTTTATCCCAGTTCCCTGCCCTGGGAAGTGCCAAGCAGCCTCCAGGATGCTCCACTGCATTTCCAGTCTGGGAGCAGGAGGGATCCTTGAAGAGCCTGGAGGCTCTGAAATAAAGGAATCTCCTTTTTTTTTGGACCCTAAGTTCTTCCAGACCCATTTGAGCCACAGAACCATCAGAAGAGACCTTCGAGATCCTCAAGTCCAACCATCAAACCAGCACCACCAAGTCCCACCTAAGGCATGTCCCCAGGTGCCACATCAGACACTTCTCAAACACTTCTGCAGATGGTGACTCCACCACCACCTCCCTGGGCACCTTACTCCAATGCCTGAGCACTTTTTCAGTCATTTGGGGTTTTTTGTACCTAATCTGAGCCTCCCTTGATGTCTAAGGCAGGGTTACCTGAAACAAACAAAGTTAGAGAATAAAAGCAGATAAATTTATTAAAGGCCTTCGAGTGCATTCAGGGAAGACAGAGCCTGCTCGAGAGGCTACACCCAAAATGGACAGCGAGTCACGAGTTCTTCATATTTTGTAAGTTCTGTCCATTAGCATATCGGGCCCCAATCCTCCAATGACACCTTCAGGTGATGATGTCAACCACCCTAATCTTGCTCCCCCAATTCACTGCTGGTTACATATTTTGGGGCTCTGAGGCAGCGAAGTGTCCTTGGATTTTCTAACTGAGCAATTGTTTTGTCAAATGCTAAGAACACTTTAGCACTTTATATGAAGCCTAGAGCTACACCCCAAAGCTACAGACACACGAAGAACAGAAGCTAACAATTCTTAAGGCATCACCCCTGGTGCAACTTAAAGCCATTCCCCTTGGGATGTGGCAGAAGGGACTGACCCTACCTCAGCCTCCTGTCAGGGATTTGGGACAGAACTGGGGACCCCCTGAGTCCCTCTCACTGCAGCTGCACACACTTCCCTTCCCCTGGGACAGCGAGGGAAGGCAGCAGGGCCGGACTGCTCATCTGGACTGGTCAGCTGTGCTGCCTGTGGACACAGGTGTCCTCCTGTCCTCCTACGTGACATTCCAGCTCCCCTCCTGCCCCAGATCCTGTGTGTACACACCACATCCTCAGACATGCCGGCAGCTCCAGCTATTTCCCCGCCTGGCAGCGAGCACAAAGGATTGTTCCTAATATCTGCTGGCTACTGCAAAACAGGAAATGTTCTTTCCTCGGCGCTGCTTTCCAGCCGTGCCGGGCTGTGCCTGCTCTGCTGTTCCTGGGGAGAATTTTGGTCACCGCTCTGCCTCATTTGCATGGAGGAGACAGGCAGCACATCCCGAGGGAATGGCTGGAAACAGAAAGAACAGTGTGGAGATGGCTGGGGTGGGTTTGCCTGAGCTGCTGCAAACAGCACTGGTCAGTGCCTGCAAAGCACAAGCACTGAGCTGGTTGGGGGTTTTTTTAAAGTTCCTCAATTTTGGGCTTTAGCTGCAGTGAAAAGGCAGAAAAAAGACTCCTTGGGGTCTCTTTCTCTCTTTGGGGTCTCTTAACTTCCTCTCCTTGGGGTCTCTTAACTTTCTCTCTTTGGGGTCTCTTTCTCTCCTTGGGGTCTCTTAACTTTCTCTCTTTGGGGTCTCTTTCTCTCCTTGGGGTCCCTTAACTTTCTCTCTTTGGGGTCTCTTAACTTTCTCTCTTTGGGGTCTCTTAACTTTCTCTCTTTGGGGTCTCTTAACTTTCTCTCTTTGGGGTCTCTTAACTTTCTCTCTTTGGGGCCTCTCAATTTTCTCTCTTTGGGGTCCCTTAATTTTCTCTCCTTGGGGTCCCTTAACTTTCTCCTGCTGCTGGCATTGCTCTCCACCTCTGGCCAGGTCTGCACGCCTGGGTTGGTGTTTTCCCTTTGATCCCACGAGTGTGTCTGCCTTGTAACGCAGCGGATTTGGAAAGCACGCTCGCAGGGGTAGTGCTGGGCTGGAAGGCAGACAGGGAGGCATTTCATCAACAGGCAATAGCTTTTCTGGAAGCAGCAGGAGAGGAATCAATGCAGAAAGCTTCTTGTTTTCTTAATCACTCTCCTGTTCCACCTTTCCCGGGAGATTTATGAGCCTCCCGCTGTTGGACAAACACCAACTAGGGGTGCACATTTTTAGCATCTGAACGCTTTGCTTCGCCTGGCTTTGTGTGGTGAGACAAGTCCAGGCAAGGTGGTCCTGCTGAAAAAAGGTTTATTGGGACCGAGCCCTGGCCTGCAGCCACAGCCCGTGGGCAGCGATCTTATCAGACCTCCTGAACAGAGCAGGGTTGGGCCTGTTTGTTCCTTCCCTGGAAGACCTCCGAGGAGAAGCTGGCTGCTGCAAGACCCCGGGATCGATTGTTCCCTGGCGATGCTTTCCCTGCAGAGGAAGGAGCAGGGAACGCGGGCTCAGCGCTGCTGGGATGGCTCCACTTCAGGGTGCAGAGCTGGGGGTGGGTGTTGTTTACACCTGGCTTCCCTGGCCGTCCTCGACCGAGGCGTCACCCCCAAATGCTCAGCTCGACGGCCGCGCCGCTCCAAGCCTGGCGTGGCTGGATCACGCAGAGGCGGGGCTGCCCACAGCGAGGAACTGACGAGGTGCTGAAAAAATAAGGCGAAAGAGACAAAGGGTTGCAGGAGGGTCTCCCCCGAGCTCTCCTTTATTAGGGGTAGGGCGAGGGGATCTGGGAGGGAGAATCGTGGAGGGAGAACGCCAGGGAAATGTCCCTGTGCAGCCGGTTTTAAGGGAGGGTAACACCCAATGGGGTAAGGGACAAGGGGAAGGTACAGTGGTCAGGGGTCCAATAAAAACATTTGAGGGAGGGGTACAAGCTCAGAACCAATAAAACCTCAAACATAACAGAACTTTCTGGATGAAGGGGTTAGCCCAAGGCTCTGCTCACGCCTTCCTTCTGGAACAAGGGGTGGATCTTGGATCCTGGTTCCACCCTCGAGTCCTCCCCTAATGAGGAGCCTCCTACAGAGGAGGTGGAGCTGGAGCATGAGGCAGCAGCAACCAGGGTTGGACCTCCCACAAGTGGGAAGCAGAGAATAAACACAATAATCAGCTCTGTGCTCTCGGTGAATGCAGAGCAAGGCAGGGACTGGTTCTTGACTTTAACGAGATGTGGGGAGCTGAATGCTGCGGGATCCTCTGGGAATCCCAATCCCAATCCCTGCCTTTGAAGTGCGCAGCTGATTTGGCAGAGATACCAACGAGACATCAGCTCGTTTCTTATTTTAGCCAGCTTTGATTTGTGGGCAGAACTTCACCTTCACTCAGAGCCCCCTGGAAGTTCTCTCATTCCATTTTCCACGGAGTGCTGGCTCTGAGATTTCTGGTAACCCTCTGCTGAAAACAATCCCATCCAGAGCCATGACACGCTGGGGTTAGGAAATTATTTGTGTGGTTGTCTTTATGCAAAAACAAAACTCAAAAAGGAGCAGAAAAATAGACAGAAAAGAGCTGAAAAATATTCTTGAGTACAGTCATAGAACTACAGAACATCCTGAGCTGGAAGGGACCCGCAGGGACCACCGAGTCTGATTCCTGGCCCTGCACAGACACCCGAACAAAAATAAATTCTTTATGTCTTTATATCAAGACAGATATGAACATCTTTTGTGCTGTCCTTAAAATCACCCTTTACCATGAAGATGTAGCTGGAATAATCACAGTGAAAAATGGGGCTACCCTGGGCAGAAACGTGCCCTGCATCCCCCCGAGTGTGCAGGGAAATTTATACTCTTTATTGCAAGGCACAGGACATGGCTGTCCCTTTGGGATCAATGGAAGACCTTTGGGACACCTTGGGGGCACCAGCATGGGGTGACAGGTGTGACCCTAGCCCTAACCCAATTTTTTTTTTTTTCCTTTTTTATCAAATAGGGTGTGCAGGGAGGGGATCTGTTCTCCCTGGCAGCTGGTGGGGATGGGGCTGCCCTTCCCTGCACTCAGCTGCCCTCCTCCATGGGTTTTAGGGTCAGAGTGGCTCACACATCCTCAGGGTGGGATTGAACCCTTAGTTCAGGCAGGTAGAGGTGGGTCCCCTGAGGAGCTGCAGCTCAGCAGGGTCTGACTGCAGGGGATGGGGACCCTGAGCCCACCCTGAGCCCCCTAGGACCCCCTGGGTGTCTCGGGTTAGAGACAATTTTTTTGGGTGGAAAGTGCTCTGAACAGAACATTTCCCCCCACAGCAAAGGCCTCTGGCACCCCCTCCCCCATAACAGCAGAGGCTCGGGAACAAAAGTGGACAAAGCTGTTTATTCAGCACAACCTGCTGAGCCCCCTGCCCCCCACAGGGACGGGGAAAGGGGAAAAGGAATCACCAAACCCGAATGAACAGTTGATGAACTTTAGAGTCCTTTTCCTCAGGCATAGCGACCCCTTTCCAGGGTTTTCCCCCCCAAGGATTTCCTGTCCACCGTCCTCCGGGGCTCCCAGGGTTCTCCGATAAAAATGTCGAGGAAAAGAAGGGTCTAAAAAACAGACGATGAAGAAGCAATTTTAGGGGAGGAGGGAAAAAAAGCAGCAGTCACAGCAGCAGCAGCAGCCCGACTAAGCAATGTCCTTTTCTCTCGGAACAGCTGAGTGGGGGAGAGTTTCAAAACATCCCGCGCTGGCAGAGCTTCTCCTGCTGCTGAGCACAGTTAAAGCTCCAGGACATTTCAGGCAGGCATGCAAACGATATGGGATACAGGATTATCACCCCAGGACACTGGGGCACTCCTCAGCTCCACTGACCAGGGGCCCACCCCATTCCATCCCACAGAAACATCATAAACATTTCAAATCACCTTGTATCCCATCCAATCCCCAGCTCTCCGATAGAAAATAGGTTATTTCAGGCTCCTACGACATTTTTATTCCTTGGGGGTATTTGGGATAACTTGAGGTGTCTCAGACTCCAGTGATGTCTCTCTAGAGGAAAGCACAGACCACTCCACATGTCCATCACCTTTCATGGCAGCTCAGAGCTGCAGGGCACAGGGATGCACTGCATTTTAGGTGTCTCAAATGCAGATTCCATCCCACCCCCTTCCAGCATTTGGAATAGTTCAGAACAGACATTTTTTCTGTTCAGTGCTGCATTAGATTTTATAGATTTTGAAGAAAGATCTTTCATGATTTTGGTGTTATCCTTCTAATACTACAAAATCCGTTTGCATTTTCTGTACAGACCATTCTTGGATGGAGCAGCAGAAAAAACAAAGGAAATGCAGGTGTTTGGAATTGCGTTTAGTGCAAACAGCCCTGCGAGACAGAGATGCTGTCACTGATTTTTCCTTTTCCTTTGTTCCTCTTTTCAATGCACAGATTTTGGGGTTTAAGTGCTTTTCTTGCCTTGTACAAACCCTGATTTCAGTTGCTTGGCGTGGCCTGGGTTGTGGGGTTGTAAAACTCCCAAATTCTGATCTCAGTCGGGTGTTCTCCATAAAAAACCATAAAAGACCAAACTCTTGGTTCTTTTGCCCCTTCCCTCGGGACACTGCACATTCCCTTTGCTCCCATTTGGTGCCTAATTCTGGCTGATGATCCCTGCTGGTAGTGGGGGTTCATTACCAATATTAACTTATTTTCCAACATCATAACTCCTTTTCTACTTGGGTTTTGCTTCTGATATCAGCCTTTATCAGGCTGAGAAGTGCTGCTGTCCCTGCAGGGTGAGCAGGCCCAGGGTGGGGCTGTTGGGCCAGGAGTTGGCCTGGGTGGTCTTGGAGGGTCCCTTCCCACTCCACAATTCTGTGATTGTACCCAAGGATATTTTTCAGCTCTTCTCTGTCTAATTTTCTTCTACTTTTTGAGTTTTATCTTTCCATAAAGACAACCAGACAATTTCCTAAGCCCTGCGTTCACCAACAACTTTACAAATGGTTGAAGCTGCTCAGATCCTTCCATGTACAGTCAATTATCTGGGGTGACTTTCTCTCCTTCTCCTTGGCTTGATCCCCACAAGAGGAGGGGTTGATGAGGCCACTGATTTAATTTGATCTTTGATTAACAACAGCAGAGTCATCTCCCGGGTGTAAATATGAAAATAAATGAGTTCATTTTCTGTGAAATCTGAGTTATGATCACTCCTGCTCGAGCCTCTTCCATCAGGCCTCCTGCTCAGAGTCATTGAGGAAACGTTCAACCTCAAAGACAGGCAAGAAAAATCCTCTGCAGGTTCAGCAGGAGAGACAGCAGGAGGCTCTGGGCTGAGGCAGAATCCTTTATGTCTTTATATCAAGACAGATATGAGCATCTTTGGTGCTGTCCTTAAAATAAGCCTTTATCATGAAGACGTAGCTGGAATAATCAGGGTGAAAAATGGAGATAGCCTGGGCAGAAATGTGCCCTGAATGCCGAGAGTGTGCAGGGAAATGGATCTGCTTCAGTGCAAGGGCACAGGGAGCTCAGGACGTTCTGATAAAGCCTCGGGGAGAGCAGCTGGGAGGATTTTATTCAAACCTCAGCAGGACTTGGCTGGGTGGGCACTGACCTTTCTTACAAACTCTTCCTTGGTCCAAAGGGTCCTGGTTTGATTGCACAAATCCCAAATCCTGAGTGCCGAGCCCCTGGGAATCTGTCTGTGAGTGCTTGGGAAGTTCTGCTCACCAGAGTCAGGCATCCCCTGGCCTTCATCACCCCTGTGGTCCTTTCATTGCAGGGCTCATCCTTTGCTACTGCTCCAGCCTTGCTCAGATATTCCATGAAAATATAGATTTTAGTGATATTTCAATAACCTCTAACAAACACAGAGCACAGCCCGTGAATGGGTTCATCTTTAAACCCTAAACCATCCTAAGAATTTCACCTTTCCCAGAGCTGTGAACACAATTAATAGAGGAGTTCTTTGACCCATGCTCTTTGACTCATCCTTGATTCTTTTTTCCCTGGAAAAGAAGTCTCTCCCTGTGTCCCAAGAGCTGTGGAATCCTCCCAGGGCAGACCCAGGGGGACAGTGACAGAGGGAACCTCTGATGGACACCAAGCTGTGCCAATGTCCCTGGGATGGACACGGTGTCAGGAAAAGTGGATCAGAAATGTCCAGAGATGCCCCATTTGGGGATAAAATAACGAATTGTTTCGGCAGGGAGGCAGAGGGAGGTGCTGCAGTGTCCCAATAATGCTGATAACTGAAAAAGGAAGTTTCTTATCAGGGATGAGGCTCAGGAATTCCCAAGCTAGGGATGCTCTCCCACTCTGCACCTTGCTCTGCTGGTGGTGCTATGAAAAGGAACTCAGGGCTCCTTTTCTAAAAAACAAAAAAAAAGGTTTTTTTACAAAAAAAGGTTTTTACAAAAAAAAAGTTTTTACAAAAAGGACCAGAATGGTTTAGGTTGGGAGGTAAAGGGCACCCCATTCCCACCTCCCCCGTGCTGGGGTTCAGCCTTGGGGGTTCCTGGGCACAGCAGGTGGATTTTCTCCCTGGGGTCGGAGGGTGCTTGTCTGGCTTGTCCTGGAAAGTCCCCAGGGTGAATCCAGACCTCCTTCTCCCGGGCTCTCCTTGCTGCTGCTCCCTTTCCCTGGAGGAGGCAGAGGTCAGGGAATTTTAGGAGTTTTGCCACAACTGGGGCACAGAGAAACGAGCTCAGCACCAGAAATGTCCTGGAACCTTATCCCTTTAATTTCCCTCCTTGGGGAAACATAGAAAAAGCAAAACTGCTGCCAGGCTTCGGATAATTTCTCTTTTTGGGGAGGTTTTTGCTCTCCCAAGGCTTTGAAGGAGTTATCCAGGAGAGGAAGGTGGGAAAAGAGGTGCTAATTAGCAGAGGTGGGAAAGCAGTGGCAGAGCTGAAGGGATGGATGCAGAAAGCAAACAAACCATCAGGGAATTGCAGCTTCCCAAGATCAAAAATATGCTGATAGGAAAGGTTGGAATGTTGGTTGAGGCTCCCAAAAAGCCGTGGATGGGAAATGAATGAGTGAATGAGTGAATGAGTGAAGGTTTAACTGGGCCGGTGGGGGAGGCAGGGCTGATAAGGAACTCCTCATCCAGGAGTGTTTGGGTGCATCTGTTTATTTTCCTCAGCAGGACAGATAAGATAACCCCAGGCTGTGTGGTGGAGCAGGTTAAAAGTGTTTAGTAAACAGATTTCTGTAGGCATGAACACGCTGGCATGGGAACACTCAGACGGGAGCTCGGAGATCACATCCACTGCAGCTCAGAGGTTTTTCAATCATGATTTTGGTCTCTCTCATTAGAGAGGTCTTTTATCACGGAAAGCCAAATTTCCCAGACAAATCGCTCTAATTAAACCTGGGAGATAAAACTGTGGGGTTTGGCCAAAGCAGTTCCCTCCTCCTCTGGTTCCTCACTCTGAGAGAGTCCAGACAATTTGCTGAGGCTCCAAAGGAATTGGGTGGAAACCAAATTGCTCATTTTGGAGGGCTGAGCAGAGCCTGCTGGGGTGGAAGGTCCCAGGATGAGCACAGAGGTGGGAGGGAGGCAGAAGGGAGGTGAAGCTCCTGTGCAGGGACAGCAGCTGGAGAGGGGACACCACTAAACTCACCCAGGAACGTGCTGGGGTGTCCAGGATGTGAAAATGGGGAAAAAACGGACTATGAATGAATAGAAATGGATATTTATGTGATCAGGTCCCTCCAATGCATAGGGAGAACAAGGCAGGGGGAGCAGTTCTGTGTGGGAACAGTGACAGTGACAGAGCCACACGGCCTGGGGACACTCAGTGCCACGGAGCAGGTCCTCAGCAGCACCTGGAGAGGGCCCAGGGCTGGAGAATTCATCCTCAGCCAGGCCTGGACAAGGAGGGTGTGCATTCCCCAAGTGGCACAGGACCTTCCCAGACACAGACGAGAGGCTGCAATGGATAATGAACAAATTCATCATCCGTGGGACTGTCCCATGTGGGAAACCCCTGCTCTGTTCATTGGTGTCCCCTCAGTGCTCTCTGGTGCTTCACCACCGATCCCAGAGCTCTGGGGCTGCAGAAGGGCCCCAAATCTGGGGTTTTGTCCCCCTGTCTCCTACCAACGATGCCCTGTGCCCTCCTGCACCAGCCTGGGCACACATCCCACCCTGGAGCCTTTCCCCAGCACAGGGCACGGCACAGGAACTGTCCAGGGATGCTCCAGCACCTGCCTGAGAGAAAATTCCATTGTCATGGCCTTGCTGAAAAGCCCAGGAAACATTCCCAAACTGCACTCTTGTTTCTCTGCCACCATTTCCATCTTTCTGGGCAGAGTTTCCACTCAGGATCTCAGAACCACAGAATCATGGAAAGGTTTGGGTTCAGAGGGACCTTAAAGACAATCTTGTTCCACCCCCAGGGACACCTCCCCCTGTCCCAGGTCACTCCAAACTCCATCCAGCCTGGCCTTGGACACTCCCAGGGATCCAGGGACAGCCACAGCTTCCCTGTGCCAGGGCCTGCCCACCTTCCAGCACTTTGAGAGATTTGGAGAGCACTTTTATTTCCTTTGGGCTCGCAGTGAGGATAAGGAGCCCAGCAGCTCAGCACTGCTGGATTCTCCCTTTCTCCCTTGTGCTCCACGGGTCTCTCTGACCTCCTGCTGGGTCTCTGGCCCTCATTCCAGGGGAGAAAGCAGAGGAAAAACCTCTAACAGCATCTCCTGGAAGAGCCCAGCAGGGCTGGGGAGCGAAGCCATTGATTGCTGGGCAGGTGCACAGTGATGGTTTCAGCATCTGGAGTTTTGGGGTCCATTGGGGACCCCAGAGAAGCCCCAGCAGCAGAGACTGCCCCACTCCACCAGCGATGGAGGAGTGCCTGTCCCTGGGGCTGGGAGAGGAAAGGGACACGGGGACAGAGGCAGGAGCTCCCATCCCACCATCCTGAAGGCCACGGAATGCAGAGCCAAGCTGTGCTGCTCTGCCCACGCCTGAGCTCCCCAGAGGAATGTGTTTGCTGCTGCTGTGGGGCAGAAGAAAAGGGGACATTTACAGCAGCTTGAGCAGAAGTTCCCTGGAACAGCAGCCGTGGGCACAGAGGGGATTTATATCCCCAAAATAGCCAGTCCTGGTATGAATAACACCAGGAAAAATCAGCATTTCCCCTGCAGCACTCCGTGCTCAGAGATGCCCCAATGCTCACCCAGCACAGCAGCCCCAGCAGGACCAGGGGAGATTCCAGCCTCTGCAGGGCAGTCACTGATGTGTGCAAACCTGGGCATTTCCCCTCATTTTTCTGCAGGCTGAAGGCTTGTCAGGCTCTGGAATCCGAGTGCACTCCTCAGGATACACCTGCCCCTTGCTTTCCTGTGTTAAACCACCAAGAGCAAACCACTTGTGGTTTTTGAAGGGCCCTGCCTCAAACCTGGGGTGAGCTCAGAGTGCAAATCCTCAGCAAAGTGAAGAAGTGTTTGAGGAAGAGGCAAATCCACACTGACAGAAGCCATGGGCACAATCCTGGACGTGTCACTGGGAATTCAGGTGGAGCAGTGCTGAGCTCCCAACTGCTTTCCAAGGATTTTGTAAGCTGAAGTTCTCTGTGTCTGCACCTCCCCACGCTGACTGCCTCCAGCACTCCTGCTCTAACCTCAGCCTTTTTGCTTTCCTTTTGCATTTCACTGACACCTTCTGCTGGAAATATTTCCCACCTAATTTTCTCTGGAAGAAGGAGAATGAGCTAGCACAGATCCTGAAGGCACTTTTGAGGGTGAGAGGTACTTCTAGCAGCCCCAACCTGACAGCAGCTCATGAAATTTGGGCTCTTAAAAGAAAAGCACAACGTTTGTGGGAAGGGAGCTTGTGGGAAGGGAGCTTGGGGTAGAGGTGGAAAGCCAGAAGTCCCTGAGAGTGTGGAAAAATGGGTTGGGATGGGATGCAGCCCAGCTGCCCTGGGCTCATTTGGAGGTGTGCAGGGCTGCTTTTCTCCCCAACTTGCTGTCCTTGCGAAGCCTTGGAGCAAAGGGAAAGTCAGAATTGTCACCAGGACACACCGAGCTGTCCTTGGCAGGGAGCAAAGGCCGACCCACCGTCAGTGCCAGGAAGTTCAGGGAACACACGTATTTCCCTGGACATGGCATCCAGGTCCTGGCAGGGCACAGGAGAAGTGTCTTCCTGCCTCTTCCACGCCGACAGAACGTCTTGTTCCTCCTGCTCTGTTTTGCACAAGGCTAAGTCGAGGATTGAGAAGTTTTCCCAGTGCTGGAGGTGGGCTGAGGGTCTGTCTTTGCAGAGCCTGGAGCCCTGGACGCTCACAGTTAATGCTCCACAGCCTTTCAAAGGTTTCCTGAATTTCCTGCCTCACGGACGGGAGGAGGAGCTGCCAGCGAAGGAGAAAGATGTTTTCCTCCAGTGCCCCGATCCAGCTCCATCCACACCCTCTGCTCAGAAGGAAAACTTTCCAAAAGCAGCACGAAAACACCCCATTCACAGGAAAATAAGGAAAGTAAGGAAAATTGTTCTCCTGTTTCTCTCCCCCAGCAGTAGTCAATGAAGAATCTGCTGCTGTGGCTTGGTGCCAGCAGAGGTTCCCACAATTTTTAACATAACATCACTGCAGTGTGTGCTGGTCAGCACCACCCCTCTGGAGCAGGTGCCACCTTCCTTGTCCCCATCTTGCCACCCATCACGATTTTCCCGATGGCACAGAGCAGCCTGCGGTCCCCTGGGCATTCCTTTCCTGAAGGTTTCACTCACACCTGTCCCTCAAGTCCAAGGAATTGATAAGAGCTAAAAGGATCGTGTGGACAAAGTGCTGGAAAGAGACACAGCTCTAAAGGGTACTGGTCCTTCAGAGTCCAGCAGAGAGCGAGGAGGTGTAAAAGATGCAGATTCTGACCATTTTTCCCCAAGTAGTTGCTTTCCCTGCAGTATTTGTTACTCTCTGTGCTAAGACTTGTTATTTTCAGGAGTCCATCCAGACTTCTCAGCTGGCCATCACTTGGGAAGTGTGAACAGCAGACTCCTGATGGAGCTAAGGCTTGCTCAGCTGCCATCCCATGGATCCCATCCCATGGATCCCATGCCATGCCATGCCATGCCATGCCATGCCATGCCATGCCATGCCATGCCATGCCATGCCATGCCATGCCATGCCATGCCATCCCATCCCATCCCATCCCATCCCATCCCATCCCATCCCATCCCATCCCATCCCAAGGGCTGACAGTCACAGAGAGGGGGCAGATCTGCCCTGTCCCAGTGGATTTTTGCCATCCTGAGGCACATCCAGAGGTTTGCAGCAGAGCCTGAGCTCAGTCAGCTGAGGCTGGCCCCGTGCCAGGCGCACAGCTCTGCTCCAGCCCCGCTCAGCCAGAGGGATGTGCGGGAGCCACACACATCAGCATCTTCCACGGGGTCACAGATGGGAAAGGACCGACGTGCAGGGACTTTCCAAATGTTGCAAGCTTGGGTGGAATCTGCTCCTTGCAGCTCATGAATTCAGACCTGGGGGCAGACGCTGCACATTCCTGGGCTCAGGGCTTTGGGAAGCAGTGGTGCAATGCATCAGCTGCCCCACGCCTGGCCAGCTGCCCCGGACACTGCGGCTGGAGCGTGGCCATCCCTGCCTGGGGACACAAGCCCTGTGCTCCGTGTGCCCCCGGAGCAGCATTCCCTCTGCCAGACTCTCAATCCTTCGGAAAAAAGCAACACCAAACAATGGCCCCGTGTTTTCTTTGGAGCTCCCAGCCCCAGCAGAGTCAGCAGCACGGCCGTGGCTGGCAGCGAGCGCTGCCCTCCTGTCCCTCCCCGGCCACAGCCTGAGTCACGGCTGTGGCCACAGACAGTGACACAGGGCCATTGTCATCCCAAGAATGCAGCGTTTTCCTGCTCTGCACAAATATTTTGCACAGTGCATTTTCCAGGCGGATTGCTGCTGGAAGTGCCCCCAGGAGCGCTGCTGACTAACGCTGCCATCCCTGCTCGCGTTCCCCGCGCTCCCAGGCTCCTTCCTCCTCTGCGCAGAGGGCACCGAGTCAAGGCTGGGGAAGTGCATTTCCTCCGAGCAGCACATGCACTGAAGTGTGAGGAAATTGTGGATTTAACCTCTCCAGGTACAATTCCCCAAGGTCACGTCACTGGGCTGGCCTGGAGGAGCTTCTTTAGATGTGGAGAGGCACTTGTGGAGCAGGTGACAGCTTGGCCCCCTCCAGGGATGGCCATGGGGTCCCTGGTCCCCTGGAGATGTTCCCTCCCAGGGGAATGAGACAGAGCTCAGACAGGAGCTGCTGCAGGAGCACCGAGCCCTGCAAAGGTCTCCTTTAATCCTGTCCTGGGGTCAGCCTCAGGGCACTGCAGCTCCCTCCCTCTGCTGACCTGTCTGCTCCACTCAGCTCCGAGGTGAAATCCCAATTTCTTCCCTCACTGGAGCCCTCCTGCCTCCTCATGCTGCACAGCAGAGAGTGAATGACAGGACTTGCATTTTCTGCCTCTGCCAGGTTGTTACTGGGTGGTTTAAAATCAGAGTTCTGGGAATATATGGGATAAATAAATTCAAAAGCAAATCTCAGGATGTGGAAAAGACCCCATTTCCTTAAATATCTTCATTTTATGGAGCTGAAGGACAGGTGAGGAGGCTGCAACAGGGAATTTCACTGTGGTGAGGCCCTCAATCAACACCAACGGCTGGTGTGGTGCTGGTGAGGGTGTCACCCTACACATTCCATAGGGGACAGAATGTCTTCATTGTGACAGCACAGGGCCTGACTGGGACAGGGCTGTGCACTGGGATCATGGAATCACAGAACGTGGGTTGGGTTGGGTTGGGTTGGGTTGGGTTGGGTTGGGTTGGGTTGGGTTGGGTTGGGTTGGGTTGGGTTGAAAGGAACCTTAAACCCCATCCAGTGCCACCCCTGCCATGGCAGGGACACCTTCCACTATCCCAGGCTGCTCCAAGCCCTGTCCAGCCTGGCCTTGGACACTTCAGGGACCCAGGGGCAGCCACAGCTGCTGTGGGATGCAGCACAGCCATGGTGCTTCAGAGCATTTTGGGATGCAGGAGTTTTGGAGCCATGAACGTGCCAAGTGGGATGTGTCAGACATGCTCTGAAACACGGCCACCTCCTCTGTGTGTCCCACTCATAGGACAAGTGACAGTGGCCATCACAGGGTGGTCACAGCCTTTGCTAACCATGAGGCAGATGTGAACTGACTCTATGTCTTTGTGAGGAAAAATGAATTTGAAAAACGAGGTGATTGATTTTACAGAAATATTTTGGCTAAATTTTGAGCCTTCTTCAAACTCTGCCTAAACCAAGCTGAAAGGAAGAACCACTATTATTGATCTCACGGTAACCTACAACACGTGCATTTCCTCCCCAAATGAAATGTTCAAACACATCATTGAGAGTGTGGTGGGGTCATCTGGGCTGGATTGGAGCAGCCTGGATGGATCAGAGTGGACAGGGTGGATCAGAGGAGCCAGGCTGGACTGGAGCACCCAGGCTGGATTGGAGTATCGAGGCTGGATTGGAGCAGCCAGGATTGGGGCAGTCAGGCTGGGTTGGAGCAGCCAGGATTGGGGCAGTCAGGCTGGGTTGGAGCAGCCAGGATTGGGGCAGTCAGGCTGGGTTGGAGCATCCAGGCTGGGTTGGAGCATTCAGACTGGATGGGGGCAGCCAGGCTGGATTGGGGCAGCCAGGATTGGAGCATTCAGACCGGACTAGAGCATTCAGGCTGGATTGGAATAGCCTGGATCGGAGCAGTCAGACTGGGTTGGAGCAGTCAGGATTGGAGCATTCAGACTGGACTGGAGCAGTCAGGCTGGATTGGAACATTCATGCTGGATTGGAGCAGCCAGGATTGGAGCAGTCAGGCTGGACTGGAACATTCAGGCTGGACTGGAGCAGCCAGGCTGGGTTGGAGCAGCCAGGGTTGGGGCAGCAAGGCTATATCGGAACATTCAGGCTGGATTGGAACATTCAGGCTGGACTGGAGCAGCCAGGCTGGGTTGGAGCAGTCAGGCTGGGTTGGGACACTCAGGCTGGATTAGAGCAGCCAGGATTGGAACATTCAGGCTGGACTGGAGCAGTCAGGCTGGATTGGAGCAGCCAGGATTGGGGCAGTCAGGCTGGCCAAAGCTCTGGTGGCTGCAGCTGATCTGGAGGCTGCATGAAAGGCCTGCCCTTGCCCAGAGCAGTTGTGCAATAGCGGATGTTTGGGAGCAGATAGGTGATGCAGAAGACTTCCTTCCTCAGCTCACAAGGCAAATAATTTGTATCCTGATTACAAATTATGAGGGTTTGGAGATTGCAAGGTCAGGAGGGACCACGGTAATTATGTCATGTGGCCTTCCCAAGGAGCGCGGCCTTGGAATGACACTTGGTGATTCCTGCGCCGAGGCCATCGGTCCTGGCTGTCCTACAGGGAGCCTCTTCCTCCAGCCTGAGGGACAGGGGGTCTGTCCCTGACCCTGTGACCTGCCAGGTTACCCCAGCACACAGCCTCCTCTCCTGCTCAGGATGCACAGCTCGCTTCCTGCTTGTGATGTTCCTGCGGGGCTGCAGTCTAGAGAGACCGTGGGATGGAACGGAACGGAATGGAATGGAATGGAATGGAATGGAATGGAATGGAATGGAATGGAATGGAATGGATTAGAGTAGAATGGAATGGAATGGAATGGAATGGAATGGAATGGAATGGAGTAGAATGGAATGGAATGGAGTGGAGTGGAGTGGAGTGGAGTGGAATGGAATGGAATGGAATGGAATGGAATGGAATGGAATGGAATGGAATGGAATGGAGTGAAGTGGAGTGGAGTGGAATGGAATGGAATGGAATGGAATGGAGTGGAGTGGAGTGGAGTGGAGTGGAGTGGAGTGGAGTGGAGTGGAGTGGAGTGGAGTGGAATAGAATGGAACGGAACGGAATGGAATGGCATGGAATGGAATGGAATGGAATGGAATGGAATGGAGTGGAATGGAATGGAATGGAATGGAATGGAATGGAATGGAATGGAATGGAGTGGAATGGAATGGAGTGGAATGGAATGGAGTGGAGTGGAATGGAATGGAATGGAATGGAATGGAATGGAATGGAATGGAATGGAATGGAATGGAGTAGAATGGAATGGAATGGAATGGAGTAGAATGGAGTGGAGTGGAGTGGAGTGGAGTGGAGTGGAGTGGAGTGGAGTGGAGTGGAGTGGAGTGGAGTGGAGTGGAATAGAATGGAACGGAACGGAATGGAATGGAATGGCATGGAATGGAATGGAATGGAATGGAATGGAATGGAATGGAATGGAATGGAATGGAATGGATTAGAGTAGAATGGAATGGAATGGAGTGGAATGGAATGGAATGGAACGGCATGGAATGGAATGGAATGGAGTAGAATAGAATGGAATGGAGTGGAATGGAATGGAATGGAATGGAATGGAATGGAATGGAATGGAGTGGAGTGGAGTGGAATGGAGTGGAATGGAATGGAATGGAATGGAATGGAATGGAATGGAATGGAATGGAGTGGAGTGGAGTGGAATGGAGTGGAATGGAATGGAATGGAATGGAATGGAGTGGAGTGGAGTGGAGTGGAATGGAGTGGAATGGAGTGGAATGGAATGGAATGGAATGGAATGGAGTGGAATGGAGTGGAATGGAATGGAATGGAATGGAATGGAATGGAATGGAATGGAGTGGAGTGGAATGGAATGGAATGGAATGGAATGGAATGGAATGGAATGGAATGGAATACAGTAGATTAGAGTAGAATGGCATGGAATGGAATGGAGTAGAATGGAGTGGAGTGGAGTGGAGTGGAGTGGAGTGGAGCGGAGCGGAGCGGAGCGGAACGGAACGGAACGGAACGGAACGGAACGGAACGGAACAGAACAGAACAGAACAGAATAGAATAGAATAGAATAGAATAGAATAGAATAGAATGGAATGGAATAGAATCTTCTGAGCTCCCGCCAAGAACCCACAATGACCATCCAAGTCCAACTCCTGGCCCTGCACAGGACAGCCCCAAGAAGCCCACCCTGATTCACACCAGATTTAGGATCAGCTGCCCTGTCCAGCGAGAACAGCAGGACTGTGCCCTGTCCCCCTGTGTCCACACCATCTCTTCCCACCTCATGGAACAACCTGGAATGAAGGAAGGAGGAGACTTTGGGAAGTTTTGGGTGTCTCACTCCCACCAGGATTGTGCAGGTGGCTCAGGGAAGGTCAACTACGAGCCCAAACCTGAGGCTTTGTTTGACCTCTGTGGGATGTAAACACATTTGAAACTTGTGTTCAGATTTCTTCACTGTTTAAATCCTGGAACTCCCTGGAGGATGCCGGCCACAGAGATCTGTGTCAGCACAGAAACAGTGGCCCCTGGTCCCCCTGTGGTGCATCCTGCCCTGATTGCTCCTGCCTGGCTGTGGCAGCCTCAGCTCCTGCTTAATGCAAATAACACAGAACTGTTTTTGCAAACGTGAACAAAGCCATTATTATCCCCCATTATTATCACTATTAACGAGGCTGTTTATCGTTTGTATTGTGGTAGGACCCAGAGGTCCTCTGGACAAGGATGGGTCTCACTGCACAGTCATGGCTCAAATGCCATCACTCCCCAAAGTCCCTGAAGTCCAAAATGAGCAGAGATGAGCTGTGGCAGAGACCACAGACCCTGTTGTGCAGGGCAACAGCAGAACAAATCCTCACTGATTTGCTTTTCTGGAAGATGCAGCACATCCCAGCAAGTTTATGGGCAGATGTTCATGGTGAGCAGAGCCCGAGACTGTGATCCCAAGGGCAGGGACACCTCAGCCTGGTCCCAGTGTCCCTCTCGCCCCAGCCTGGTCCCAGTGTCCCTCTCACCCCAGCCCGGTCCCAGTGTCCCTCTCACCCCAGCCTGGTCCCAGTGTCCCTCTCACCCCAGCCTGGTCCCAGTGTCCCTCTCACCCCAGCCTGGTCCCAGTGTCCCTCTCAGCCCTCCCACCCTTCAGGCTGCTCAGCTGTGGGGGTTTTGCTGCAGGAGATGCACAGGCTGTGCTGGGAACAGTGCACAGAATGAGGATTTAGGACACATCCACAGCTCTCAAAGCTTTGCCCTGTCTGAGGAGGAGGCTTTTAGCCACTGTCATTCCCTCCCTGCCACCGTGACCCAGCTGGCCCCGCACTGAGCTGGAGCAGGTCCCGGGGTGCTCTGAGCTGGGTCACAGCCTGGGAACACTCTCTGTGGGTCACCAGGGACTCAGCCCAAAGCTCTGTGCAGCTTCTCTGCCCTGCAGCCTCAGCCCTGCTGCCTGGGGATGTTTGCTCAGGAGGACAGTCCCGGGAGGAGGGAAACAAAGCAAACCTGAGCTGGCCGGGGTGGCGAGGGGACAGTGACAGGCCAGGGGCAGGTGAGTCAGGCTGCTCGGGGAGGAGCACAGGAGCTGCTCCCCAGCTCTGTCCCAACCCCACCCACCCTGGGCCAGCAGCTTTCACATCTTTTAGCTCCACGGGCGCTTCCAGCCCAGCATTCTGGCAGATCCTCCACTCACGGATCAGCCCAGCAGGTGCCCCCCAGGCCGGGGCAGCCAGGGGGGCCATGGCCTGGCCAGCAGCACCCCTGGCACCTCTTCAGCACGGGACACAATGAGGATTAATCACAGCCTGTCAGGGACGCGGCCGTATTTTTCCTCCATCCTTATTTGCGTGCTAGCGCCTGGAAAACAGGATGGCGATGTTTTCCTGCCGCGCATTCCCCAAGACTAAACAAAGGAGGTTGGATTTCCAGCCCCTGCTGATCTCTGATAAATGTGGGGCTTTCAGGAATCGCTGGGGAGAGCGGGAGTGGGGGTGCAGGGATCTGCCCCTCGGGCTGGCTCCACTGCTCTGCGATCGGAGCAGAAAAGCCCCAACCTCTGGAATGAGGGGAAGGAAGGTTTTCCGTCTCTCTTTTGGGGAAAACACTGCCCAAAGACAGATCTCATGTGCTCAGCCTGCCTGGCTGTGCTGGTGGGCTCTTGTTAAGGTTTATTACTCATCATTTCTTAAGGTCTCGTTAGTTTGAGGTCTGACCTTGGGAGGTGATTTGCAGCGAAGTACAAAAGCAAAACCAAGCTCCCTAAAGAACGAGGAATGTTTGTTTTTAAGAGTAACCACCAACATCACCCAGCCACGAGGCAGGTGAGGGGTCCTTAGGCCAACCTATAAATGGGAACTCAGATGGGAATGAATCAGAGAATATTTGAAGAGTTTGGGTCGGAAGGGACCTCAAACAAAATTTCATTCCATGGGCAGGGCCACCTTCCGCTGGAAGCTCTGCCTTCACCTGCTTGGAAAGCCCAGGGCTTTTCCCAACCTTTCCCTCATCCCAGTTCCATGGAAGCTCTGGTGTATCCACCCCTTACCTGATGCTTTATGGGTTTAAAGAGCTGCTTTCTCCAAACTCAGGTGAACTGTGCAGATGAAGCAATAATTGGTGTTTATGCAGCTTCCAGGAACTTTTGGAAGGTCTTAAAATGTCCTCTGAATTGGGGAAATGAATAGTGGGAATCCTAATTCTGAACTGATCTGGGGAGCCTGACCCCAGGTGTGCAATGTGCAGGTTTGGTGAGTCTGTTCCCAGCACCAGGAGCATCAAAACCTGCCAGAGGCTGTCCTGGGATGGCATGGAACAGGGAAAAGAACTGAAGAAGGAAAAGCTGTGGTAGAAGCCTTGGAGAGGGGCTGTGGAGGTTTTCCACTGAAAATATCTCAGTTTCCACTCAGCCTTGATGGAAAATACATTCCACCCATAGATCATCCTCATCCATTTCTGTAAATGGGGAAGAGTTTTACTGTCAGGAGCTCCTGATGACTTGGAGGACAAAGGCCCAACTCATTCCCTGGCATTACACGAGGAATAACCACCTGGATTTGCCCAATTTTGGTGAAGGGGTCACAGTGTGGGGGTGGTTCCCATGTTTCAGCTCTAATTTGTGTGGTCCCAGAGCTGAGATGCTTCAGCCACAGAATCACAAAATCACTAAGGCTGGAAAAGACCTCCATAATTATAAATTTCAATTGAATCCCATCATGAGGGTTAGGAGGGTTTGGAGTCACTGGACCACATCACAAAGTGCCACATCCACTGGATTTTGGAACACTTCCAGGCATGGTGACTCCATCACTGCCCTGGGCAGCCTGATCCAATGTTGAACCATTCTCTCAATGAAGAAATTTCCCTTAAAATCCAAACTGAACCTTCTCTTGAGGCCATTTCCCTTCATCCTGTCCCTTGTTCCCTGGGAGCAGAGCCTGACCCCCACCTGCTTCCCTTAAAACCCCCAAATTTTCTGTGAAAACTAAATTTTATTAAGTAAAGTTGTGACATATATTTTTTTTTTAAACCACTGTTGGAGAAACTGCTTTTCCCTCTGGTGTCTCATGGCAAACATGGACCAAATGCACTTCAGCTCTGATTTTTGGTGTCCTCCAATTGTCTCTCTGGGTTTGGACCTGGATGTTCTGTCCCCGAGGCACTAAAACCCCAAAGAACTGCCCCTCCCCAGAGTAATCTCGCTGGATTAAGCCCTGAAACCTCATTACAGTTCTGAGATAAGAGCTCATTAAAGAGCGTGAAAGTAACCTTGGAAATGAGGATTTCAAAACCTGCCCTGAGAGGTGTCTGAGTGCTGAGAAATCGGGGTGGGTTTGTTCCTATTCCTGGATGATTTTATCTCTGTTACCCTCAGGAATTGTCACCTGGGAATTTCGCTGCACCAGGGACCTGCAGCTACCAGGAAAAATGGGAAGGGCTGGCAGGAAGTTGTTTGCATATCTCTTTTTCTGGGCAGGTGACTCAGGCAAGAAAGAAAGTGTGATATCTGTAAAAATACCTGCGAGGTCCTGAGGCAGGGATGGTATTTTGGGAGCACTCTTTGCGTCCAAAAAACCCCCCAAAATGTGGATCCTACTGGACCCTGGCACACCACAAACCACAGATCTGGGCTGTAGGAGCATCCAGAAAGGAGAGAGAGAGGGAGAAATCCCACCTGGAAACGGAGCTTGAGAGGGGAAAATCTCACCTGGAAACGGAATAACAACAACAGAAATCACAAACCTTCTTCCCCCTTTCTGCCCTCCCGCCCTATTTCTCAATAGAAACGTGTAAGTCAGAGATTTTGAGGCAGTTCTGAATGGATGAAAGCCTGCCCCAGAGCCTGGGGAACGGCAGGAAGGCACGTGCTGTCATGATTGGAGCACGGCAGAATGTGCTAATTACATAACAGCCCAGGAATTTGGCAGCGCTGAGGCAGAAATAGGGCGAATAATCCTCTTTCCCCCATCACCTCCTTCCCCAGTCCTGTCTGCTGCAGTTTGTCGGGATGGAAATTTAATTTCCAAACCCTTCCACACGGCTTTTTAACCTGGAGAAAGTGGGGAAAACAACTTTCCCAGAAGCACTGCCATACCTCAAGCCACATTTTTTTCTCATTTTTCTTTAAAAAACCCTCTACTAATGAGCTGCATTTTGCTTTGGTGCTCAAGAAGTGATTCCAAACCGTGCCATAAACTGGTGTTGGTTTTGCTCGGCACCACTTTGCCTGCAGGCACAGCCTTGGCCCAGGATGATTCCACATTCCTGTCACTATTCAGCACTGCAGGAGTGTGAGGACATCGGTGCTTTGTCACTGATGTTCAGCAGGGAGGCAATTCTCCTGCTTGATGGAGGAAAAATGGGGGCAGAAGCGCTGCCAGTGCTTTCCAAGCTCTGCAAACAGCCGGGGAGTCCTTCAGGCTCCGATCGATCGCACACCATCAGCCTCAGCACTGCCTGCGCTGGCATTCCCAGGGGGAAAGGTGTGGAAAAGGCCCTCAGACACTGACGGTGCAGAGCAGTGACCACAGAGCACAAAAATCAGAATTCTGGGATCATTTAGGTTAGGAGAGACCTGTGGGACCACCAAGTCCAAGCTGTGCCCATCCCCACCTTGTCCCCAGCCCAGAGCACTCAGTGCCACCTCCAGGAATTCCTTGGGCACCTCCAGGGATGGGCACTCCAAACCTCCCTGGGCAGTGCCAAGGCCTGAGCACCCTTTCCATGGTGGGAGTGAGACCCCCAGAGCTCTCTGAGTGCCCCTGGGCATCGCTTCACCCCATCCTCCTTTCCTTTGGGTTGGCACTGAGGCTGCTTCGATGTCCAGCACTGAGTGCACAGAACCCCAGAATGGTTTGGGTTGGGAGAGATCTTAAATCTCACCCAGTGCCACCCCTGCCATGGCAGGGACACCTCCCACTGTCCCAGGCTGCTCCAGCCTGCCCTTGGACACTGCCAGGGATCCAGGGGCAGCCACAGCTTCTCTGGCAATTCCAGCCCAGCCCTCCCCACCCTCCCAGGGAACAATTCCTAATTCCCAAGATCCCATCCAGCCCTGCCCTCTGGCACTGGGAAGCCATTCCCTGTGTCCTGTCCCTCCATCCCTTGTCCCCAGCCCCTCTGCAGCTCTCCTGGAGCCCTTCAGGCCCTGCCAGGGGCTCTGGGCTCTCCTGGAGCCTTCTCCTCCCCAGGTGAGCACCCCCAGCTCTGCCAGCCTGGCTCCAGAGCAGACAGTTCCTCAGCTGATGATGATGATGATGATAATAATGATGATGATGATGATGACGATGATGATGATGATGATGATGATGCTTTCTCACCTCACCTCTGCTCCAGCCCCTCTGCTGCTCTCCCTGGTTTGTATTTCCTGACTTTAATGCTTTGTCTTGAGAGCCACAAACTTCTCAGGATGCCTGGGATAAGCACTGGGTGATGCAACCTTCAAAAATCTGATTGAGGCACACAAAGACAGCAGAAATAAAAATCTCCAGTCATAGACTGCTGTCCATTGCCTAAACAGATGTCCCAGCAAATCCTGAGAAATAAAGGTCCAAAAGGACTGGGAAAAGCTCAGCTGGAGCAATCCTGATCAGCCTCAGCCCTGAGGTCCTGCAGGATCAGTACAAACTGGAGTAGAGACAAAGATGAATTTTTTTTCAACATAGTCTGCCTCAGTCAGGAATGGATTCCCTACCATCTCGAGGCCTTTCTTGCTTGGGAAGGCAGAGAAGGTGTCCCAGCACCTCCCCCTTTGCAATCTGTCAATCTCTGGGCAGAATCCAAGGCTTCAAGTGGGCGTCAAGGGTTCTACAGGGAGAAATCCTCTCAGGAGAACTCGGGGGGACCATCACCACCAAGGAGACCAAGCTGGAGAGGATCAACGCAACATCATTGGGATCCATGAATGGTGATATTGTCTTTATCCTCTCTGTCACTCTCTTTCTGTCCCTCTTTCCTGCCTGTCCCTCTTTTCCTACTTTTCCTTTTCTTTTTTCTCTTTTCTTTTTTCTCTTTTCTTTTTTCTCTTCTCTTCTCTTCTCTTCTCTTCTCTTCTCTTCTCTTCTCTTCTCTTCGCCCTTCGCCCTTCGCCCTTCGCCCTTCGCCCTTCCCTTCCCTTCCCTTCCCTTCCCTTCCCTTCCCTTCCCTTCCCTTTCCTTTCCTTTCCTTTCCTTTCCTTTCCTTTCCTTTCCTTTCCTTTCCTTTCCTTTCCTTTCCTTTCCTTTCCTTTCCTTTCCTTTCCTTTCCTTTCCTTTCCTTTCCTTTCCTTTCCTTTCCTTTCCTTTCCTTTCCTTTCCTTTCCTTTCCTTTCCTTTCCTTTCCTTTCCTTTCCTCAGTTCAGGCAGAGGCATTTCTCAAAACCAAAAGAATCACATCACAGCACTCAGGCAGCCCTTGGCCCTGCTCCTTGGCCCAGGCTCCTCCCCCAGCAGGCACCAAAGCCATCCCTGGTGCTCCTGGGTGGGCGTGGGGAGCTCGGGGGCTCAGAGGGAGCCAGGGGCTCATCTCTGACATCAAACAAGGCAGGGTAAGAGCTGCAGGAGCTGCCCAATCCCTGCCCAGTCCCTGCCCAGTCCCTGCCCAATCCCTGCCCAATCCCTGCCCAGTCCCTGCCCAGTCCCTGCCCAGTCCCTGCCCAATCCCTGCCCAATCCCTGCCCAGTCCCTGCCCAGTCCCTGCCCCAGCACCCAACTGGTTTGCCAGCCTGGGTAAGAGGCACTGAGGCCTCCACAGTCCTTAACCTGACCCCTTGGAGCTCCAGGTAAAGTGAGATCTGCAATTTTTATTGAAATCAGAGGAGAGGATGTGACAAAGGGACATTTAGATAAGGGAACTGCTCTGTGGTGAAGCATTTCTTGAGCACTCTGGCAGCTGGGCAGGAAGGAGGAACAAAGAGGACACCAAAATATGTTAGAAAAGAAAGCAAAACCAAATCAACATTTTTAAAGGAGGGAATGAGTTTTTTACTGATACAATGCAGGATTTCTTTTTCATGATTTCCTTAGTTAAATGAAAGGAAAAATGAAGAGGAATTGTAGCCTGATGTGCTGGGGCATGGCTTCACTGGGCTCCCCAGAATCCCGAGGGGATTTATCCTGGGTTTGGGTGGGAGCTCAGGTGTTCATCTTGCCCTTGGTGGAGCCATCACCTCAATGGTCATTCCTGTGTAAATTCATGGGCTTAGAACAGGCTCCCTTCCTCTCTCCAGCCAGAAAGAGGATCCAAATTCCCCTGGAGACGTGGCTCTGGAGCTCAGAGGGTTTGCTGGGTGTGATGGGGACATGAGGGACTGAGGACACCAAGGACGCTGCCCCACAATGAACCCAGAGATAAGAACAGCTCCCCATGGCCCAGCAGGGTGACCTCTGCACATCCCTGGTGTCACCTGAACCTCAGTCTGTCCCCAGCTGTGCCCTTGGCCAAACACAGGCATGGCCAAGGCCCTGCAGGCCAGAGCCACCCTGGTGTTTGGGCAGATTTGAGGGATGCAGGATGCTCCACCGAGGAGCAGTAAAGCGGTATAAAAATTCCCATTTAAGGCAGTCCCATTTAAGGTAATCCCATTTAAAGCTGGACCGGCACCATTTAAGGTTATCCCGTTTAAGGCTGCTCACCGCAAGCAACGAGGAGAATAAGCGATACAGGATCAATGTGATCAATACAAGCTTTATTCTGACTATTTCTTTTGATTCGCAGGCTTAAGTACATTTTCCAGCAGCTAGCAGGTTTTCCATGTCATTATGTCATTGGTTAGTCAGACTCCTTGCCACACTATTATTGTTACTTGCACACAGCTACATCACTTGTCCCTCCCAGCTCGTGGTCCCTTCATCTGATGTTCTGCATTCTTTTGACCACAATTTCTCTTTCATAAATTCGGTGCTTCCCAGACCATCAAGGACACTGTCCTTGCAGCCTACCCTCAAGGTTTTGCTTGCACGATGCCCAGCCTGTATTCTGTGGCAGAGGCTGCAAAAGCAGAGCCTCTAGCATCTCATGGTCCTGCTCTTCAAGCCATTTTTCAACAGAGCAGCAGCGAAGCATGGGAAGATTCAGAGACTTTCTCTCCCAGGCAGACAGCGCAGGGGGCGTTGAGCTCATGGAGGACCTTGGAATGCCTGGGAATTAAAGGAATTCCAACCTCTTCTTCAGTGGGCTCTGGTTCAATCTCCTCCATCAGCTCGGAGTGAGAGCCAAGCAAAGCAGAGCAGGCTCACGGTGATTTTTGCTGCAGTCAGCAGGGAAGGGCTGGTGACAGCACTGAGGGATCTCCAGCGGGGTTAACCTGCCCTCAGACTCCCCAAACACCTGCGTGTGCTTGGCATCCACGTGGAAAAACATTCAGGCTCCTAAAAGTGTGGGCTCAGAGCAGTCCCAGGGAATATGGAGTTCATGGCAGCAGTTCTGGCATCCACAGCCAGGCCAGGCAGAGCTAAAAATTAATCAGGAATGAAGTCTTGTCCAAAAGCAGCACTCAGCCAGGCTCATGCCAGCCCCAGGAGCAGGCACTTGCAGCCCCAAATCCACATGCTCAATACACACTGGAACTGTGCTGGATTCCCCAGGGATTTTCAACAGAAAATCTGTTTCTCTTGATGCCTTGTCAGGCTTACCTAAAACACAAGCCAGACAAAGTTGGGAGAATAAAAAACAGGTAAATGTACTGAAGGCCTTCAAGGTGCATCCAGGGCAGACAGAGCCCACTCGAGAGGCTGCACCCAAAATGGACAGCGAGTGCCCAACAATGCCACCCTGGGCACCCCTGGCAGTGCTGTCCAAACGCTCCTGGAGCTGTGGCAGCCTCGGGGCCGTGCCCATTCCCTGGGGAGCCTGGGCAGTGCCCAGCACCCTCTGGGGAAGAACCTTTCCCTGATCTCCAGCCTGACCTGCCCTGGCCCAGCTCCAGCCATGCCCTGGGTGCTGTCCCTGTCCCAGAGCAGGGATCAGAGCTGCCCTCGGGAGGAGCTGCAGATCCCAGTGAGGTCCTCAGAGAGAAACTACCCAAAGTGCAGAACCCAAAAATCCTCTTTGATATTTGCAACTCTGCTTCTGCAAGAGGAAGAGGAGGAGGAGGAGGAGGAGGAGGAGGAGCAGGAGGAGGAGGAGAAGGAGAAGGAGAAGGAGAAGGAGAAGGAGAAGGAGAAGGAGAAGGAGGAGGAGGAGGAGGAGGAGGAGGAGGAGGAGGAGGAGGATAGGAGAAGGAGGAGAGGAGGATAGGAGAAGGAGGAGAGGAGGATAGGAGAAGGAGGAGAGGAGGATGAGGATGAGGAAGGCTGAACTCAGCAGCCCAAGCCCTTTGCACTAGTTCTCCAGAGGACAAGGAGAGCAGAGCTGGAGCTGGGTCCGGGAGAGGCTGCGATCGCTATCTGGGCACGCTGCGCCCGTGGGGGCACCTGGAGACAGATCCCACAGGAGCCTTCCCGGCCAAGAGCAGCCTGGCAGGGATCCTGCAGCTACTTGCAGCCAGCCCTCGTCGGAGCAGGGAGCGCTCCGGCTCCTGGCTGGTACCTGAGCTGATAATTGCTCAGAAAAATTAAGGGTTGGGTAATTCCTCCTGAAATTAATTGCCTCGCTGAGCTGCCCCAGGGCACTCACCACACGAAGGTTTGAAGATGATACAACCATTTCCCTCTCCAGGATTAGACCCAGGTGGCAAAAGTCCACCTTTGTCACAAAAAGCTTTGGGCTTTTCTCTCCTCTGTTTTATTTTGTTTTCTTTGGGTTTTTTTGGGTTTTTTTTGTTTGTTTTTTTGAGGTTTTTTTGTTTTTTTGTTTGGGTTTTTTTTTGTTTTTCTGCTGTTTCTGAAATGGCTCTGAGGGTCCTGAGGAGGTGCAGGAATTTCTGGGCAGTGTTCTTGTCAGCCTCACCTGCCACTGGCAGCTCAGTCCCCTCGCTGTGCTCATTTTATCATTTTCTTTTAATAAGCAACCACTGATCCTTGCAAAATGTTTAGAAACAGAGGCAGGAAAGGAGAAAATACTCAGAATATTCACAAACTGATCTAAAGTCAGCATTTCTTCCCCTCCACATGGGCTGCTCTCAGGTACCTCCTCTCTCTCACACTTGGGGTGAAATCTTTATTTCCCCTGCATGTCTTGATTTCAGTGAAAACTTCTCATCCTCCCATCTCATGTCTTGGCTCTCTGGAGGAAGATTTCTTGGAGGAAATGGATGCTTTGCCTGGGCCTGTGTGCTGCCTCCTTCCTTCACCTCCTCGTGGGAAAAATTTCCTTTTTTGGGGAAAGAAGCCTTAAACCCACAGACCCATAAAGAAATGGAGCTGACACTCCCTGCCCAAGGCAGACCAACTTTATTTGTGTCTGTGTCCTTCTTAAACACCCCCAGTGAAGAAGTTTTTACCATCCTCCAGGGAAAATATTCCCAAAATATTCCCCAAATATTCCCAAAATATTCCCAAAATATTCCCAAAATATTCCCAAAATATTCCCGTACACCGCTTTTTCACCCACGGAAATTTCCCCTTGGCTTTATCTTTATTACCAACCCAAATCATACAGACTTCCCACTCAGTTCACACCTTCCAGATGTGGGGATGATCTCCAAGTGGTCCAGAGATCTCCTGGAGCATCCTGGAGCCCTGGCCACAGGATCCTGAGGGTCCTTGCAGCTCCTTTTCCATTTACGAGAACCCAAACAGGACATTTCCCTGTCCCACACCAGGACCAGACACTGACTTGGAGATCTCCAGAGCCTCCCAGCATTCCTGGAGCTGTTTGTTCCAGAGTGTGAGTGGAATTCCCATCCCTACACCATTGGTGAGGCACAGTCCGTCACTCTGTGGTGCCTCACTTGGGAGATAAAAACATCCCAAACAGCTCATGGCATCCAGGAGGATGTCATGGCCAAAGTGACAAATCCAAGGTGTTCAAAGGCAAATCCCCCTCTGCAGACACTTTCCATTCTAGAACAGCTTTCTGGGTGGTTTTTTGGTTGTTGTTGTTGTCCTTGATGTTTTTTTTCCCACAACATTTCTTGAGTATTTCGAATTTTGTTTCAGTCTTTAAACACATTTTCAATCCCCTCTGAAGTTCTTGTCACCCTCAGGTTTGTGCATTCCCTCCCTTTACTGAGGAACATGGAAATCCTGAACTGAGCCCTGGAGCCTCTGCTAAATCCTTTTTTCATTTTCTGGTCAGCCTTGGGGGTGGAAGGACACAGTCAGGAGGAGAGTGCAGAGCTGGGCTGAAGTTTGGGTGTTTCCTGTTGGGTCTGGAATTGGGGTCAATTTGGACCTCAGATGGGAACTTTCTGAGGAGAATGTCAAGGATTTCCTGCTCTGAATGCACAGGAATGGACAGGGATTGGCACAAAGGCCAGCTGGGAGAGCTGGGGGTGCTCACCTGGGGAGGAGAAGGCTCCAGGGAGAGCCCAGAGCCCCTGGCAGGGCCTGAAGGGCTCTAGGAAAGCTGGAGAGGGACTGGGGACAAGGGATGGAGGGACAGGACACAGGGAATGGCTTCCCAGTGCCAGAGGGCAGGGCTGGATGGGATCTTGGGAAGGAATTGTTCCCTGGGAGGGTGGGGAGGGCTGGGCTGGAATTGCCAGAGAAGCTGTGGCTGCCCCTGGATCCCTGGCAGTGTCCAAGGCCAGGCTGGAGCAGCCTGGGACAGTGGGAGGTGTCCCTGCCATGGCAGGGGTGGATGGGATGGGATGGGATGGGATGGGATGGGATGGGATGGGATGGGATGGGATGGGATGGGATGGGATGGGATGGGATGGGATGGGATGGGATGGGATGGGATGGGATGGGATGGGATGGGATGGGATGGGATGGGATGGGGTGGGGTGGGATGGGGTGGGGTGGGGTGGGATGGGATGGATTTAAGGTCCTTTCCAACCCCAACCCTTCTGGGATTCAAAGAGACCCCTCAGGGCACACCAGAGGAACCTGTCCCCTGCAGTGTGAGCACTCCTCTGCCTCATCCCTTCGGCACTCCAGGAAAAGCAAAGCCTCCACAAGCCCAGGAAAGCCCTGGGCTGAGCTCCCAGGAGCTGCAATTGCTGGGGTTCCCTGCAGGCTCCTTCTCCTCCCCCAGACCCATTCCCGGTGCTCCTGCACCTCTCAGCTCCGAGCTGTGCTCCGGGCAGAGCAGAGAACCCCAAGCACCGAGCGGGGCTGGGGGCACCGTTCCCCTCCCCTTGTTTTTCTCTCTCCTGCTTTTCCCTAACCCAGGGTTAATCACCACCGGTTCCGAATTCCGCCAGCGGAGAGGGGAAAGGGAAATGAGCAGCAGGGCTGGGGTTCAGCTCCTGCCCTGAGCCCCTCACAGCTCCATCAGCACCGCTCCACGTGGGGAGCCCAGGGCTGTGCCAGGGCACGGCCGCTGCCAAGGCCAGGAGCCTGTGCCCCACAGCAGCTCACAGCCCCTCTCCACATTGTTCTCATTTCCCCTCCTCGGGATGATGAAAGCTCTTGGACAGCTCTGCGGCTGCAAGAGTTCTGCCGTGGCCAAGAGCTTTTCCCGCTGTTTAACCCTTCTCTGTCCAGCTGACCGTCAGGAGGATACAGAGTCAGCAAAACACGGAATTGGTGAGGTTGGAAGGAGCTTCAGGATCATCAACTCCAACCATCGACCACCATGGTCACCACTGAACCACGTCCCCAAGCGCCACAAGTGCATCCACATCCATGGTTTTTTAACACTTCCAGGAATGGGGACTCCCCCACTACTGCCCTGGGCAGCCCATTCCGATGTCTAAGAATCCTTCCCAGGAAAAAAATTCCCTACTATCCAATCTAAACCTCCCCTGGCCCAGCCTGAGGCCATTCCCTCTCCTCCTGTCCCTGTTCCCTGGAGCACAGCCCAACCCCTCCGGCTGTCCCCTCCTGTCAGGAGCTGTGCAGAGCCACAAGGTCCCCCTGAGCCTCCTTTTCTCCAGGCTGAGCCCTTTCCCAGCTCCCTCAGCCACTCCTGGAGCTCAGCCCTTCCCAGTTCTGTTCCCTTCCCTGGACACTCTCCAGCCCCTCAGGGTCCTTCTTGTCCTGAGAGGCCCAAAACTGACCCCAAGACTGGAGGTGCACAGGGGACAGGCACTGCCCTGGCCCTGCTGCCACTCCATGCTGGGACAGCCCAGGTGCCACTGGGCTTTGTGCCCACCTGGCACACTCTGGAGAACACTCAGAGGTGGAGCAGAGGTGAAGGACACAGCATCTGCCCCTAGAGACAGAGCTGAGAGGACTTTGTGGCTCTGTGGTGCTGTACCTCCAGGTCCTTGTGCTGTCTGGAAAAGCAGAGGGTCAGAGGGCTAAGCAGAGCCTCAGGGATGCAAATCAGTTTTTTCACTCTTCTACTCCAGATTTATTCCTGAAATTGGGAGAGGTTTCCTTGCAGAAGGATCTGTTTGTGTGAGGCAGTTTTGAACCTCTCCATCACACTCCAATGTCCAAAGAAAAGCACTCCCACCGAAGCCCAGGGTTTGCTGTGTTCTACTCAGCCTGGCAGAGAAAAGCAAAGAACCTGTGAGCAAACACTGCCCAAATAATGCACAATCCTTTAGGGATTGTGGAAATGAGAAAGAAACTCTTTCAAAGTGATGAAAGCACCAGAATCTCCTCCTCTCCAGTGATTCTCTGTCCCAGACTCTCAGGAGGCTGCAGCATCCTTGGAGTTAGGGCCACAGCTTCTTGAAGTACCCACACCAAGAAGCTCCATTTTGCTGAATTTCAAACCTGCCTCAGTACCTTGGTGGATTTTGTAATTGGATTCCTCTTCCTTGTGCTGTTCCCAAGACTTTCATGTGGTCTTCCTTTCGTGGAGGAAAACCTTCAGGTTCTTTCCAGGCACCCAACCACTGCAAAGATGTTTTCAAATGAAACATCAAATCCCCTTTGTTTAGGATGCTACAGGACTCAGGTTTTGAACCCAAAGAAAGCACATTCCCTTGGGAGAGGGCAATGGTTGATAATAATGCTGTGGAATGTGCTGGGAAAAGGAAATATTGTTCTGGAAGTAGCTGGGGGTGGGATGGCTGGAGCTGCAAAATGAGCTCTCTGCAGTGGAGTCTGCTGGCTCTGCTGCTGGGAATCACATCCTGAGGGAATATTTGGGAATTCTGGCTTCACACCTGAGCTGGAGAAGGGAAATTCCATGCTGATCTCCTGGGAATGCTGCTCAGGGCTTGGGGCTCCTGCACTCCCAGCCCCAGTGCTGGCAGCGAAGTTTCCTTCAGGCAGTGAAGGTTCCTGAGCCTGAAGCAGCACAGGTTTAGATTTTGGGGTCAGTTGACTCCATCTGTTACCTCAGTGATAAGGAGAAAAAAAACCCAAAACAATGAAAATCAAAGAATTTGGAGCTCCAGAGCAAACCCAGGGCAGACTGGAGGTGATTGGAGCTGAAGAACAGATTTTTTTGCACTGCAGAAGGCATGGCCTGTCCATTAGCAGGGCCACAGGTTTGGTGTGGATTTGGGTGCCCAGACTGCCTTTAAAATCCTCAATCAGTGCTATCTGTGACCTGCAAATTCCATCCCAGCCCCTTCCCACCATCCCAGGGAACAATTCCTCCCCAAAATCCCATCTAAATCCCTCTCTTTCAGTCTGAAACCATTCCCCACTGTAGTTGCACTGTTTTAGAAATCTTTCTCTTCTTTCTCATGGAGAATAGAGATAAGCTGCATTTTTGTACTTTCTTAATCTCTGTGTTTGGTACTAGGTGTTGTATAGCTGTGCCCAATGGTTTTAGGAGGTGGATTCCCTGCTGACCAATAGTTGCCAGATTATTAATGGGTATAGAAAGAGGTTTCTGAAAACAAAGTTTCTCTTTTCGCCATCTTGGGTTCTCCTGCCTGCTTCCTCTGCCAGCTGCTGCGAATCCCAGGAAATCTAAACCCACACCCCACTCCAGGCCCTTGTAAATAATCTCTTGTAAATATGCAGTAAATAATGCAGGCTGTACCCCAGGACACATCACCCCAAAATCAAGCAGTTTCAAACAATTTTGGGGTAGAACAATCCCTCTTTAACTGGGAGAGGTCCCACGAATCAGAGACATTCCCATGGCTGTGGATGCTCAAGCTGTTCCCTTCTTCCACCACCTTTGGGATTTTGAGTAATTTGATTTTAATCCCTGCAGGCTAACTTTAAAATGAGATTCAGGATTTTGATTCAAGATTGGGCACCGAATTCCTGAGGGATGGGAGTTTTTGGGGTGTGAGCAGCAGCAGGGGAGCAAGGAGGTGCTGTGTGGGGTATTCACTGATAAAATCAGAGTTGCTGAGGCACAATAGGTGCAGGTCCACATGAAATCCTTGGGTAATGGATTGGGAAATGCAGACTCCTGGCCAGGGAAGTGCCAGATCTCCCTCTTCAGGCTGCTGCTCTTGCCTCAGAAAGGTCACGGTTTATCTGACAAATGTCGTTCACCCCAAACAACAATGTCTTGAGGAAGGAGAGAAACATTGCTTTTGATAAAATCATTCACTGAGTGAAGTTGCCCCGGGACTTTGGAAGTCTGTCCTGGAGAAAGTTTGCCGGACAAAGTGCAGGAAAGGAAAAAAAGGGAGATAAATGCATTTTATCACCCAGGAATTATGTAATGAACAGGTGCATTGCTACCTTTGGCTCCTCTGCACCCTGCCCTCCTGTTTCCTTCCCGACAATTTACACTTTCCCACAGTTTTGCAATTCCAAAAAGCGGCTGGGTTTGCAAAGCAGCTGGAGCTCCACGTGCCTCCCTGCCTTTATTTGCACAGAATTTCTGCAGAACATCCAGCCCACTGTCCCAGGGCTGTAAATCACTGCCAGGGAGCCTGGGAGTGCAAATCCCAGAGCTGTAGGATTCCCTGGGGTGCCGTTGGGCACTGTGGCCCTTTTGGGGTTTTTGTGGAGTGTTTCGGGGGGGACCCCTGGGCTGGGACAGGCCCTGGGTGATGTGACAGCTCTGTCACCCTGCGGAGGAGCTGCAGCTGGAATTGCCTTTGGAGAAGAACTTGGAGGATATTTAACAGGAAATATTCCCAGCCAGGGTGATGTCCTGGGTCATGTCTCACAATGTGTCCTGCTGAATGAATAAAAATAACAATAAAATTATGTGAATAAAAATAACAATAAAATTATGTGAATAAAAACACAGAACCCTGGAATATTTAGGAATAATCTGGGCAAAGAGGGGGTGGAATTCCCTGCCTGAGCACGCCCTGAGCTGGGAAGGGCTGGTGCCCAGGTGTCCCCAGGCCACCAGGGCAGGTGGGGCCTGCAGGGAGGGACACTGGGGCCAGGGGATGGGACTGCCGATCCCTTTTTGACCCCAGAGCAGCAGCTTGGAAGAGGGGAATTGCAGCAGAGATGGTGCCTCAGGCAGGACACAGAAACCTGCCCCGAGGGAAGCCTTGCCCTGCAGGGTTTGGGGACAGTCTGCAGTCCCATGGGGCACAGAGCACCCCCAGACCCCACTGCGGGGTCCTGTCCCCATAACTAGTAGTGTCACCCCCAGACCCCACAGGAAGAGCTCTCCTGCTGTATCCCAGCTGAGCCAGCAGCCAGGAGCAGCCTGGGGCACCTGGAGGGGAAGGTTTGGGAAGGGAGGGTTTGGGAAGGGAAGGTTTGGGAAGCTTTGGGAAGGGAAGGTTTGGGAAGGTTTGGGAAGGTTTGGGAAGGTTTGGGAAGGTTTGGGAAGGGAAGGTTTGGGAAGGTGGGGCAGGAGGCCCTGTCCTGGCACTCTGGGCTGTGACTCAGGGCTCCCTCGATGGATTTGGGATCTGGAAAGAGGCTGTGATGTGCTGTGCTCTCTGAAGACCCCTGGCTATGTTTTTTTAATACAAAGGCACCGAACCAATGTTCTCCTGATTCCAGCAGAGGTTACCACATCTGTCTGACAATTCTGCCCCAAGGCAGGGCCAGGCTGCACCTCTGCAATGACAGTGGAGCAGGAAAAGATCTTCTGCCCTTTGATGTCAGTGAGGGACCTGGCTCCAAACCTGTTTGTCTTTTCCTGAACTCTGTCGATTATCTGTGCCCAGCTTGGGAACTGCCCTGCTCTGGCTCACCAATCACATCAATCCTGAACGAGATAAATCAGGATTTACACATTGGAAAGCTTGATAATTATTCTAGAAATGTTTTATTGTCTGCTGCAGGCACCGGGTCTCACTCGGAGCTTTCACTGAACCCAGCTCCAGTTCAAGGAGATCAGCAGGACTGGAGGTCTGAAGGCTCTGACAAAGCCCCTGCAGAACAAATTTGTGACTGGAAGAACCCAAAGGATTCCCCAGGATGGTCACTCCTGCCATGGCTTGTCTCGGTCAGGGCACTGCGATGGGATCCTGTCCCAGTTCTGCTCTGGAAGCTTTCCCTGATTCTCGTGGTGATGCCTTTGAATATTTCTAGTTTTTTTTCCTCTTAATAAACCTGTAACTTGCTGCAGTTTAGTGCTTCTTACAAAGTGCTAAAATGCTCTGTTCCCAGCACCTTTGGCCAAACAAGGCTCTCTGAACACAGATCCAAGGACATATTCATTGCCTTGGGGCCTGAAAATATGTAAACAACTGTGAGACGGAGGGGGCAGGCCTGGGGTGGTGAATATCATCACCTGAGGGTGAGATTGGAGAATAAAGGGCCAATATCTAATGGGACAGAAATTATAAAGGTGAAGGGCTCATGACCCAGGGTCCATTTTGGGTGTAGTCCCTGAGGGGGACGTTCGTTTGCCCGAATGTACCTTGAAGGCCTTGAATAAATTTGTCTGCATTTTATACTCCTAATTTGTTTTGGCTTCTCTTTTAGGCATCAGTGGCACTTTGGAGGAGCAGCACATGAGGTGCAATGGTGGGAGGCTGCCAAGGGGAGGGAGCTGCACTCCCACAAACAGCTCCAGCAGGGTGCCCTCGGCAGGGGCAGGACTCGCTCTGGGAGTGCCCCGAACAGGAATTCCAATCAGGAATTGACTTCCAAAGATGGGAGAATTGCAGTGTCAGCCTGGGGCTTGAGTTCACTGCGCACGGGAGAGTTTAACTTCAGGTAGGATAACGGCAAAATCAGATGTTTTCCTGCCTGGGAAAGAGACAGAGGGTTCCTTTTCGGCTCCCAGCATGGGGAATGAAACGGCAAAGCTTCCTTTGGGAACTCAGAAAATGAGGAGAAGCCCCAGAGCGAGCTGGGCCAGACACAGAATCCCAGAATCCCAGAATCACACAATCCCAGAATCCCAGAATCCCAGAATCACACAATCACAGAATCCCAGAATCCCAGAATCCCAGAATCACAGAATCCCAGAATCCCAGAATCCCAGAATCACACAGTCACACAATCACACAATCACAAAACACACCTGAAGCCTTTCCCCAGCCTGCTGCAGACATTGGTGTGTGCTGGGAAAATGATTATAAAAAAAACCCCCAAAAAAACTCTTACCTGTAAAATCCGAAAAGAAAATAACTTAGGAAAAATAAACATAAGAAAGTTTAGATGGGTTTGGATAAGATAGATCTAGACTGGATAATAGGAAGGAATTGTTCCCTGGGAGCAGTGGTTTAGGATTTAAAAATCTTTGCTGAGTGTGAGGAGCCACAAATGAATTCTCTTTATTTCTCTGCAGTTCCTGCAGCTCTTATAACAGACAGTTCTGCCTTGGACTGACATATTTTAGTGCAGCTTCATCAGAAACAGCTCAAGGGACAGCAAGAGCCAGAAGATTTCATTATTGTGCAATTCAAAGATGAAAGCAAAACCATTCTTCTGATGTGAACTTCAGCCTTGTGCATATCACAGACAATGGGGAAGTTGTCAATCAGAAATTCCTTTCAGTCTGGACCTTTTGCTGCCAAAAATTTTGCTGTGTTTAGAGCTTCCCAGTTTTCTCACAATCCCCCTGAAGGAACTTGGTGGTTCCTATTTTGGAAGTTAAAGGTAGGAAAACTGAGAAATGGTTCTGAAGGTCAAAGTGGTGCCAACAGTCAAGACGTGATTTGGGAAATGTCAGCATTGTTGTCCAGAAAAGAATATTCAGGTTGGTTTTATCCCACTGCCAGGAAATGGGATGGAGTGAAGAATAAGTGGAGGAGGAAGAGATGGACAATCCCTGGGGGTTCTCTCGCAATCTCCTGAGCATTTCAGCAGTGCAGAGAAGAGCTGAAGTATCACTCACAGGCTCAGAATGACGTCCCACACCCCAAACCCTTCATGTTTAACAATTTGATTTATTACCAAGGTAATCTTTGACATGTGGGGCTTTCAGGTTGTCAGTACTGGGACAGGGAAGTCACAGGGGTGGGTTTCTCCTGTTTTTTATTTTTGTGTGGAGGTAGCCAGATTTTGCCCCAGGAAAAGTGAGCAAAGTCAGTGTAGGAAGCTCAGAATTGGCTAAGTCCATGTTTTTGCAGCAGTGGGAGAGCCCTGGCTCCCTGGAGGGCAGAGGGACAGGACTGAGCCTGGATTGAGCTCCAGGACGTCTTTTGAGAAGATGCCTGAACCAATCTGCTCTCTCTGGGTTCCCTGTCAGGGCTGCTCCATCTAATTCAGTTAAGAATTAATTTCAGCGGAAATGAGGCACAGCTGTTCCTCAGAAATCCTCCAGTGATTGCCCCATCCTCCCCCCGTGACTCAGCAGCTCTCTGGGCTTTATGCAAATGCACATTCCCAAGTTCTTACCTGTCTGATCCTGGTACTGCCCTCATTTATCAATAAATTCCTTTAATCTTTGCTCCACTGTTTCTCCTGGTGCTTCGTAATAAATATTTTCATTTGTTCTCCATTCAGAAGAGCTGAAACTCTCATCACACAATGATGAAATCTCGTGGGACTTTTTGTTCAATTGCAAAATGACAATCCCCATTTTATGGCTTCCTCCCAGCAGCACGTGAGTGATTTATTGGCCTCCTTCCTGAAACCCAAAGCTCTACATCGTTTTTTGTCACCAGGAGTGCAGGAGAGGAGGTCAGAGAGCCTGGTGAGAGCTGGTTTGTGGGGACAGAGAAAATGTGGGGCTGCAGCATCAATTTCCCCCAAAAAGCTACCTGAGCAACTTCTGCTCTGAAGGGACTGAGGCTGGGAGAGAAGGGAAGTTCTTGGTGCACAAATCTGCTGCAGAGAGAGGACCTGGACCTGGGGGGACTGAGATGTGAAATGATGAGATGTGAAATGATGAGATGTGAAATGATGAGATGTGAAATGATGAGATGTGAAATGATGAGATGTGAAATGATGAGATGTGAAATGATGAGATGAAAGCATCCCTGGCAGTGTCCGAGGCCAGTTGGGACAGGGCTTGGAGCAGCCTGGGACAGTGGAAGGTGTCCCTGCCCTGGCAGGGGGAAGGGATGGGATTTAAGGTCCCTTCCCACCCCAACCACTCTGGGACTCTCTGCACGCTGACAAATGAGGATTTACTGGTATTAGCACGTCCTTGCAGACTATCAGGCCCATTAGCTCAGTTATCACTAACTAAATACCTCGCTATCAGCAGATACCGAGCGCTGGGCTCGTTCTGGTATCACAGTGCCCTACTTTGCAGGCAGGCTGTGCTCAGCCGGGCTGGGATGGGGTTTGCTCTGCCCCCTTGGTTATCAGATGGCTGCAGCCCTGCACAGGCTCTGGGGACAGCCTCACCCCGAGATAACAGCAGGGATGGGGAGCAAACACTGCCAGGAGAGAGGGGCTGGGGGCTCTGGGGCAAACCCTGCCCTGGTGTGCGTGGGGAGCCCAGGAGCAGCCCCGGTCTGAGTGTGCCACCGTCGGATCTGCTCCTGGAGCAGGCAGGGATTGACTGCAGGAGGAGTTCCGAATGTTTCTTCCCAGGGATGACACCTGCGGGATTCCCTCTCTGCCATCTCTGAGGGACACGCTGGGCCTGGTGCTCCCAAAGGGACACCTGGCTGTGCCAGGGCTGGGGCTACGGGACACGGAATCACAGAGTTATGGGATCATGGAGTCATGGGATCATGGGATCATAGAGTCATGGGATCACAGAGTCACAGAGTCGTGGGATCACAGAGTCACGGAATCATGGAGTTATGGGATCATGGAGTCACAGTCACGGAGTCATGAGATCATGGAGTCACAGAATCATGGGATCACAGAGTCACAGAATCACAAAATCACAGAATCACAGAGTCACGGAATCACGGAGTCACAGAATCAGGGAATCATGGAATCACAGAGTCACAAAGTCATGGAATCAGAATCACAGAGTCATGGAATCACAAAATCACAAAATCAATCACAGTCACAGAGTCACGGAATCACAGACACATGGAATCACAGAACCACGGAATCACAAAATCACGGTCACGGAATCACGGAGTCACAGAGTCACAGAGTCACAGAGTCACAGAGTCACAGAAGCAATTGGGTTGGAAAAGACCTTTGAGGTCATGGAGTCCAAGCTATGACCCAACACCCCCTTGTCACCAGCCCATGGCACCGAGTGACACATCCAGGCTGTTCTCAAACACCTCCGGGGTGGGCACTCCAAACTTCCCTGGGCAGTGCCAAGGCCTGAGCAGCCTTTCCATGGAGAAATTCCTGCTGATGTCCACCCTGAGCCTGCCCTGGCCCAGCCTGAGGCCGTTCCCTCTCCTCCTGTCCCTGTTCCCTGCCAGCACAGCCTGACGCCCCCGGCTGTCCCCTCCTGTCAGGAGTTGTGCAGAGCCACAAGGTCCCCCTGAGCCTCCTTTTCTCCAGGCTGAGCCCTTTCCCAGCTCCCTCAGCCTCTCCTGGGGCTCCAGCCCTTCCCAGCTCCATTCCCTGCCCTTGACACCTCCAGCCTCCCAACACCTCCTGCTGCAGAAGTTCCAAGGCCAGTGAATGGTGTCCCTGCAGGAGCTGAGGTGTCCATCCATGTCCCTGTCCTGCAGGTGCCTGGAGCAGCCTGGGTTGGGGCCTGACTGCAGCTCCAGGTGCAGATCTCTCCATGTGGAACACCAGGAAAGGCACAGAGCTGAGGCCATCACTTCCAGAGCCAGCCCGAGGAGGCAGAACGCAGGAAAAGAAGTTTGAAGTGGAATTTGTGAATCAAAACACCCCTCGGTGAGGTGGGGCTGAGCCCACAGCCCTGCAGGGTGTCCTGAGCTTTGGGGCAAGGATTGAGGGGAAATTCAGAATGAAGGAATTGAGGAGCAGGAAGGAATTAAAGAATGAGGAATTAAGTTGCCCCTGGAGGCAGAGAGGGCTGCCCGGTGAGGCTGCTCTGACCCTCCACCAGCTTTTCCACCAGAGCAGGAAACACTCATCTCTGAGAGCTCTGAGCTTCCCAGCCCAGAAATTGGGGTCAGAGACTTTGGCCACCCTTCCAGACAATCTTCCACACAAGGACATTCCTTCACTTTATATGCAAATGTAATAATGTGTTTTATTGTTTTATATTTCTGCAGCTCTGCTCCATTACTGCAAATTGATGCTTTCATGCAAACATATCCTTCAGCCTTTAAATCTTTAACCATAAAGCTGCCACAGCCTCACTTTCCACCCTGCTGAGGGCGTGGTGGGGCTGGAACCTCGGAGCAGGGGTGTTGCTCTGATTTTCTGATATTCGTGCAGATTTGTGGACGCTCACAGGGAGGTCAGGCACTCAGCACACAAGATGTCGAAAAGAGAAACTTTATTTACAAGAACTTCTTTATATATTCATTAATAGTCTAATAATTATTGGTCGACAGTTTTTCCACCCCCTATAACGATTGGTTACAACTCTAGAGCATCCAGTACCAAAACAAAGAGATTAGAAAGCACAAGAATGCAACTTATCTCTATTCTCCATGAGAAAGAAGAGAAAGATTTTAAAACAGTGCAACTACACAGGGGGTCCTGTCAGCCCCAGGCTCTCAGCAATCCCTCCAGAGATCCCCACCACCATTCCTGGACCACCTTGGAGCTGCTCTCATGGAGGGAGGGAGGTTCCTTCTGAGGCCAGGAGGGTGGGATTGGATCCTGAGGGAATTTATCTCGCTGCTCCTGGTCAGTGTAGGGACACAAAGTGGTGCTGTCATGAAAGGTCTCCACCTGGAGATTGATTTTCCTCCTCTCCATTCATTATTTTTCCAGCATTTTTCCTAAATCTCAAGAAAACTGCACACAGTGCCCATGGAAGGTGTTCTGTGGGTCTGTAAATAATCCATTACCTGGAAATAAATTTATTCCCACACCCACCAAGGCAGCGCCATCTCTCCCCCAGCTCAGGCCCAGCTGCAGTTCAACTGAGGCATTAAATGGTGCAGGAATTTGATCAAACTGTTCTGCAGAGGTGATGGTTCCTGATCCCAGTGGCGTTTGGAGCTGACCTCTTCAAGGAGGTGCAGGGAGAAGTTGGTTTGAGGAGAGAAAAAAAAGCAGGGTGGGGTACAGGGACAGAGGAGTCAAGAGTCTGATCTGCTCGGGGCAGCTTCTGTGAGTTAATACCCAGAGTACAAAATAATAAATAATAAAATCATAAGTAAAATGAACAATAAAACTAATTAAATAATTAAATAATAAAGCCATAAATACCCAGGTACCTCCTTGGAGATATCCCAAATATTTCCCATCTCCCTCCCAGCAGTGTGGGGAAAGCAGACCCAGCACTTGGCAGCAGAGGGTTTGGCCATGGGATGTGGGAATGGGAATGGTTTGGTTTGGTTTAGTTTGGTTTGGTTTGGTTTGGTTTGGTTTGGTTAGGTTAGATTTGGGTTGCTTAGGTTAGGTTAGATTTGGTTTGGTTTGGTTAAGTCTGGTTTGGTTTGGTTTGGTTAGGTTTGGTTTGGTTAGGTTAGGTTTGATTTGGTTTGGTTAGGTTTGGTTAGGTTAGGTTAGGTTTGGTTAGGTTAGGTTTGATTTGGTTTGGTTAGGTTAGGTTTGGTTTGGTTTGGTTTGGTTTGGTTTGGTCTGGTCTGGTTAGGTTTGGTTAGGTTAGGTTTGGTTAGGTTTGGTTTGGTTAGGTTTGGTTTGGTTAGGTTTGGTTTGGTTTGGTTAGGTTTGGTTAGGTTAGGTTTGGTTTGGTTTGGTTAGGTTTGGTTTGGTTAGGTTAGGTTAGGTTTGGTTAGGTTAGGTTAGGTTTGGTTAGGTTAGGTTTGGTTTGGTTAGGTTTGGTTTGGTTAGGTTAGATTTGGTTAGGTTTGGTTAGGTTTGGTTTGGTTAGGTTTGGTTAGGTTTGGTTAGGTTTGGTTTGGTTAGGTTAGGTTAGGTTTGGTTAGGTTTGGTTAGGTTAGGTTTGGCTTGGTTAGGTTTGGTTTGGTTAGGTTTGGTTAGGTTTGGTTAGGTTTGGTTAGGGTTGGTTAGGTTAGGTTAGGTTAGGTTTGGTTTGGTTTGGTTAGGTTAGGTTTGGTTAGGTTTGTAAATGACTTGGGAATGGTTGGTGCCAAGGCTGCAGCTCCGGCCTGAGCTGAAGGCTCTGAGGCTCACCCTGAGGATGCCCTGGAACGTGGCCATGCTGGGGCTGAGCCTGGGCCAGCCCAGAGCCCAGAGCCCTGGGGCAGCGCTGGTCCCTGGTGTGGGTGAGCCACAGGAGCCCAAACCTCACCCTGACCTCACTCTGCTGCACTGCAGACCCACAAATGGATCTGGTGAGAGACCTCGGGGTCACAGAGTGCCCCAGGGCAGGAAATTTCACATTTCAGTATCTAGTTTCACATTTCAGTATCCACTTCTACATTTCAGTGTCCAGTTTTACATTTCAGTATCCCATTTTACATTTCAGTATCCACTTCTACATTTTGGTTTCCAATTTTACATTTTGGTTTCCAATTCTACATTTCAGTACCCAATTCTATATTTCAGTGTCCAATTTTACATTTCAGTATCCAGTTTTACATTTCATTACCCAATTCTACATTTCAGTACCCAATTCAACATTTCAGTACCCAATTTTACATTTCACTGTCCCATTTTACATTTCACTGTCCCCTCTCCTGTTGGCTGCATTCTAGTCCTGGCTTGGAGCGAGACATCCACAGTAAAACATCGAACACTGAAGTCAAACCTGGTTATTTAACAGCAGAATTGCACCAAAAAAGCCTGGAATAGCTGAGTTTTGATTAATTAGTGAGTGTAAATCACTCATGAGATCCACAACACCAGCTTGGACAGACCCTGAGGCTCACCAGGGCTCTTCCCAGGGCTCAAACTCAGCCCTGAGTTTTAATGAGGAGCACATTTTGGGGCAGCCGAGGGCAGGAGCAGCTCTGTCACCGAAGGAACTCCTCATTTTCTGTCACCTCCCTGCTGCAAATCTCACCACCAACAGCAGATATTCCTCATTTATTATCAGCACTCGGAATTCATTTGCTGCCTGTGCTTTTGGGAAGCCCCAGCTCGTTTTGCTGCTCCCCTGACACATTTGGCATTTCCCTGCTCCTGTTTTTTCTGCTCTTGAGCCACTTTAGCCCAATTTGAGTCAAGGTGCAGCCCACGCGGCTGGCGCTGAGCGCTGCTCTGTCAGCGTCTGTCCCACACATTTAATTCACTTTAACCCACCCTGTTTGGAGGTTTAAAGTGGAAAGGTCACAGTCATTACCTGCAGAAAGCCAATTTGGGGGTGATGGAACGAGTGAGGTGTTTATGCCTCAGGCCAGAGGACTGTCCATGTCCCAGGGAAAACAGCAGCGAGGAGGATGAGGAGGAGGAGGAGGATGAAGAGGAGGAGGATGAAAAGGAGGAGGAGGATGAAGAGGAGGAGGAGGATGAAGAGGAGGAAGAGGATGAAGACGAGGAGGAGGAGGAGGTCAGACATCCCCAGCACCACTGCTGGCCTGAGCAAACCATCCCAGTGACATCCAGTCTCTTCCCTGGCAGGTTTTAAATCACATTTCTGATGCTCGTTGAGGGTAAATAGTGATTCAGTATATTTTACATTTCAGTACCCAATTTTACATTTCAGTACCCAATTTTACGTTTCGGTGTCCCCTGCCTTGTTGGCTGCATTCCTGCCATGGCTTGGAGCAAGACATCCACAGAAAAACATCAAACAAACACTGAAGTTAAATCTGGGTATTTAACACCACAACTGCACCAAAAAACCCCAAAACCAAAACCAAAAACCCAAAACAAAAAAAAAACCAAACAAACAAACGAACAAAAAAGCCCCAACCCCCCCAAAAAACAAAAACCAACCAACCAAACAAAACAAACCCCAAAAAACGAAAAGAAAAAACCAAACAAAAAACAAACAAAAACCCCCAAAACAAAACAAGAAAAAGCTTGGAATAGATAAGTTTCTAAGAAATTGTCCTGTATTTTACCCCAAATCTCCAGGTGGTGGAGAATCCACACAGGGGAGGTGTGTCAGGGGCTCTGCTTCAGTCTGGCTGCCCCCTCAGGGATCTGCTTTGCATCTGGCTAATTACCGAGTGTAATCAAGTCTCTTCTCAGCTGCTCAGTCCCTTTTGTGAACACAAACTCTGCCTAAATTCCCCCCCATGCCCTCAAATGGGAATACTCATCATTATTTCATATTTTCTGGGATATTTATCATTATTTCATATTTCCTGGGATGCTTTTGCCCCAGAAAACACTGAGTTCCACTGAATTTTTGGAGCAGTTGTGCTTTGGTGTAGTCAGAGTGCTCTACTTGCCCTTCAGAATAATAATAAAAAATAATAATAGATAACAGACACAGCTGGTATTGATTGATATTGATTGGTATTGCTTATTTTAGCATTTTAGTGTTCCTGAAAAGAAGTGATGGAGAAATGCTGTTGGTGCACAGAAATGTTAATAATTTTTTTCCAAAATCACATATTTTCATTAGAAAAAAATACTCTTGGGCATCATTATTAAATGGATTTTTAAAGCTGAAAGAGACTCTGAGAAACAAGATTTTGTCCCACTGGAGCAGGGTGCTCAGAACATCCTTCTGTTAACAGAGAGGGAAAATCACTTGTCCGATATTTCTGACTTGAAGCACCACCAGGAAATCCTGATTTTGAAACTGAATCCAGTCCCTTTTACCTCTCACCAAAAGGTTTGTCACCAGCCTGGGCCCAGACCCCCAGGAGGAGCACCTCCACGCTGTGGAAAAAAAATATTTTCCCTTTTGCTGCTGTGCATTTCATGGCTGGGATTTCCTTTGAAGGAGCCAAAAGGGAATTAAATCCTAAGTGTGCAGGGGTCATTGGGAACAACCCTCTGCCTGCATTGCCTTGGAATTCCAGAGTCCCTGAGGCTGGAAAAGCCCTCCAAGGCCATCAAGTCCAACCTGTGCCCAGCCCAGAGCCCTGAGTGCCACATCCAGGCCTTCCTCGTGTTGGAAAATACAGCAGTTTAAAAATTTGTATAACTTTAGTCAATGGCTTTGTTTGTCTTTACTCCAGGAAAAGGAATTCTAAGTTTCTTTCCAGGACATTGTTCTGCCAGGTGAGGTCTGATGAACTCAACACATCACAGAGGGGAGCAGCCCAAAGATCCCCAGAGAGATAAAAACATCAACAGAACATGAACAGAACATCGGTGGCCATCTCCAAACATCCACCCCAGAGCACCTCTGACAGAGCTGGAGACATCTCCCCGGAAAGGACTGAGAAGAAAATTGAAAAATGAAGATCTAATTTACATTGGAGCTGAGGGGATTCGGATCCAATGGGAAACTGAACACTGAGGGTTGCTCAGCTCTGGACCAATGAACTTTGAAACAATGCATCTCTATGGGTTTGACTGTATAAAATTTGAGGGAAAATCCTGTAAAATTCATGCATCATGGAATGATTCTCTGTGCGCAGCCGGGCTGTGTGTGGATGAGATGATTTCTGTGGCACACCCTGGTCAGAACAACATCCTGGCCAGAAAATAAAGTAATGCCTTGACTCTCTAACATCAAAAATGTTGTTGGAGGGTTTTTGTTTTTCCCCACAGTTTTGGTGACACCATCCTACACCAGGGACGAGGCTTTGTCCCTGGGACTTGCCCTCGATGTGGGGGCACAGCAGGAGCCCACCATGGGAGACACCAGGGGGTTCAGCAGGGCTCTCAGCAGCCTCTTGTCCCATTCTTGTGGCGCTCAGAGGGGTGGCAAAACTTCCACAGTGACATCCATGCACACAACACACTCATCCAGCTCTGCTCTGGGCAGAAATTAAATTATTTAAACCCACCTTGTCTTCTCCAACTTAACTCTTTGCTGTGTAGTCGTTCAAAAACACAAAAATAAAGAAGAAATCTGATGGTTGTGTTAATTGGGACAAAACAGAGCAGGCCTGTAGGGCCTTCCCTTAATTCACTCCCTGAACAATGTTCACTGATCAGGACTAGAGATTCAATTAAGTACCTTGGGGTGGTAATTCACAAAGACAAAATAAGGAGTTTGCAGATAATTTGTCTTTCCTTCTCTCCCAGAACGCTCCTGCTGAGTGACACAGGGCCTGCCGATAATTGGCACCACTAATACAATTAAGATGGTAATTTTGCCCTGTTTTGCTGCTGTAGTACAAAGTATCTCCCTTCACATCCCTGGGCACATTTGACTCTGTAAATTCCATCATTATTTCTTCCCTTTGGGCTGAGAGGGAGCCAAAGGCAGAGCAGCCTCCCCCAGAGCTCGGGGGCTTGTGCTGCTCCTGCCTGAGGAATTCTCAAGGATAAAAAGGTGTCAGGGCCCGGGGAGGGGCAGAAGGAGGTGATTGTTTATTTGGATTAAAGCGCAGAGCTAATGAATCTCTCACTAAAGCACCGGGCACGTGGCGGTAATTAGGAGGAAAATAGGGAAATAATTACAATATCCAAACACCCCCGCACCTCTCCCTGCCTGCCAGCCCTCCCGAGAGGCAATCCTGGAGATCCTGCCTGCTGCTCTTCCCACTTCTGGAGATCTCTCCCCACCAGAGACCCAGCTCTTTCCATTGCTGGGGTATGAGGGAAAGGTGGGCAACAAGGTGGGCCAGCAGGGAGGGTGGAAGGGCTCGAGGATGGGCTGAGGGGTTAAAGGATGAGCTGAAGGGTGAAAGGATGGGCTGAAGGTTAAAGGATGGGCTGAAGGGTTAAAGGATGAGCTGAAGGGTGAAAGGATGGGCTGAAGGGTTTGATGATGGGCTGAAGGTTAAAGGATGGGCTGAAGGGTGAAAGGATGGGCTGAAGGTTAAAGGATGGGCTGAAGGGTTAAAGGATGGGCTGAAGGGTTAAAGGATGGGCTGAAGGGTTAAAGGATGGGCTGAAGGTTAAAGGATGGGCTGAAGGGTTAAAGGATGGGCTGAAGGGTTAAAGGATGGGCTGAAGCGTTTGAGGATGGACTGAAGGGCTCGAGGATGGGCTGAAGAGTTAAAGGATGAGCTGAGGGGTTCAAGGATGGGCTGTCCGTGGAGAGTTTGGACAAGGGGAGAGCCCTGGGAGTCAGGGACAAGGGGAAACAAGGTGCAGGTGAGGGATAAACCTGGACAGTGAGACCATGGAGCAATAGGGAAGGATTCACACTTCCATTTCCCTTCCCTTTTCCCTTCCCACGTTTCCCTTCCCTTCCCTTCTTCCTTCTCATTGCTTTTCCCTTTCTTCCCTTCTCCCTTCCCTGTTCCCTTCCCTGTTCCCTTCCCTTTTCCCTTCCCTCTCAGACACCCCAGGAGCTGCTCCCGTGTTTCCCAGGTCAGGTTTTGCAGGCAGGTCACTGGGCAGTGTCCCCCCAGCACCCACCCAGGTGCCCATCCTCACCCCAGCCCAGGTGAAGCAGGAGCTCTGGGGATGGTCTCTGCCCTGGGCTATCCCCAGCCATGGCCAGGAGCAGTTTGGGAGAGCCCTCCTAGCTCCAGGGTGGAAAGGCTGATTAGCTCTGGTAATTAACCGCCCCAATAAATGAGTGCCAGCAGGCAGGAGGGATCCCAGGCCCCCCTGGATTTCCACTCAGAGGGAGCTGGTGCAGGGCTGGTGAGGATGGGAACTCCTGGGGTGACTTGTGAGTGTGTTTGGGGTTGCTCAGAGCCACTCAGAAGAACCAACAGAGAAATTATTCTCCTAAAACCCCACAAGCTTGCACTGCTTCTACACACGGCCAAGGCAGCCCCTCCTGGGTCTGATTCACCCCTTCCACCCCACAGATCATCTGGATTGGAGCACTTCCCACTCCTGGGGCTCGTGGTGTGAGCCAAACCCCACAGAGCTGCCTTGCCCTGGGCTTTGCCTCCTCCAAACTCCTCCTTTGTGGGAGGAAGCCACTGGGTTTGCTTTTCCTCCTGCCTGCTTCGAGCAGGGATTTTCTGGAAGCCAAACAAAGGCAATGGAGATTGTCTGGGGAGATAAAGAGGGAACAGTCTGAACAAGCAGGAAGCTAAGGGGGAATGAGGCTGAAACGTGGCGAGTAAACAAAGGCTTTGCTATTCCATGCCTTGCGGAGGAGGAGGAAGAACCCGAGGGGCTGTGGAGGTCCTCGCTCATGGACAGTGCTTTGGGAAATGTGGAGGCTCTCCACAAGACGTGGGAGAAGTTTGGATCCAAATCTTCCAGATCTGGTTCCTCCCACCCAGGCAGTCACTGCTGAAATTCAGATTAACCAGTGAGCTCCAAATCATGAGCTCCTCAGGCTATCCCAGGGTGACATCAGCTCTCCTGAGGATCCACAGTCTGTGCCTAAGCTGGATCAAAGAAAACACAGGAGCAGCAGGGACTGCCCTGGCTGTGCTTTCCTCCTCCGTGGGGAGGTCAGGCTGAAGATTTGGGGCATCATTTCCCAGCTTCTGGGTATTCCAAATGCCCTGAGGTCCTTCCTGCCCCCTGAGCTTAAATCAAAGCGGTTTTCCAAAATTCTAGGTCCAAGCCCATCATTGTTTCAGTTCAAGTCATGAAGTTCCTCTCTCTAGATAAAGGTGTGCCTTGGCCCTGTTCCCAGTTCCACCCACTCTGGGTCCTGTTTCTCTTGTGCCTGATTGCAGAGCATTTAATGAGCAAATGCTCATTAGGTGCACAGACACGGAACGTGTATTAGATCTTCACTGCACCTCCCTTCCAAATGAAATCCTCTTCTCTTCTCTTCTCTTCTCTTCTCTTCTCTTCTCTTCTCTTCTCTTCTCTTCTCTTCTCTTCTCTTCTCTTCTCTTCTCTTCTCTTCTCTTCTCTTCTCTTCTCTTCTCTTCTCTTCTCTTCTCTTCCCTTCCCAAACCTTCCCAAACCTTCCCAAACCTTCCCTTCCCTTCCCAAACCTTCCCTTCCCTTCCCTTCCCTTCCCTTCCCTTCCCTTCCCTTCCCTTCCCTTCCCTTCCCTTCCCTTCCCTTCCCTTCCCTTCCCTTCCCTTCCCTTCCCTTCCCTTCCCTTCCCTTCCCTTCCCTTCCCTTCCCTTCCCTTCCCTTCCCTTCCCTTCCCTTCCCTTCCCTTCCCAAACCTTCCCTTCCCTTCCCAAACCTTCCCAAACCTTCCCTTCCCTTCCCTTCCCTTCCCCTCCCCTCCCCTCCCCTCCCCTCCCCTCTCCGTGGGTCTCAGACACCCCAGGAGCTGCTCCCCGTGTTTTCCAGGTCAGGTCACTGGGAAGTGTCACCACCAGCACCCAGAAGTTGTGCACCCACCCTGGAGCCAGGTCTGGGCAGAGCAGGCAAATTGATGGAACCAGCAGTGCCCCGGGGCTGGAGCTCTCTGCAGAGACCAGAGCAGCCTGGGGAAGTGTGGCCTGGCTGTGCACAGGGATGAGCTGAGTTGTCCTGGCTCTCTGTCCCTTTCCTGTCCCCACAGTTGTCCATCGGGCGGTGGCTGTGACCCAGGACATGTTGATACCCCGGCAGTGCAGGATCTCAGGGTGCTGGGCACCAGCCCATGGGCACTGCCACCCCCAGCTCCTGAGGGAGCCCAGCCCAGGGCACATGTGGCTCACACCCAGCCCTGTGCTCACAAAGGAGCCGTGTTTGGATTCTCCAGGGGAGGCAGAGAATTCTCCATTCTCTTGGCCAAGGCAGAGCTTCCTGCAGCTCTGGAGGCCACTAGGCACATTTCTCCATTTCTGCATTTCTCCTTTCCAAGCAGTTTCCTCCCAGTCAGCACAGTTGTGTTTTTTGGCCTTTCCCCCGCGTTTCCTGCTGGCTTCCTTCTCTCAGGCTGCCGAGCTTCTGGAGCTGCTGTGCTGGATCCCTGCTCTGGCAGCTCCTCTCAGCCCTGCTCTGACCCTGTGATGTTTGCAGCAGCCTCTGCCTCGCTTTGCCTCTGGCCTCGTGTGACAAAAACTTTGGGTCCCCTCCAGGAGGTGATGCCTGAGAACTGGGGCTGCAGTGTGGACACTCATTCCTGGCCTGAGCAGCAGCTCCGAGGGCTCTGTGATTTCTGGCACCACAGCCCCGACTCTCAATTGCTTCCTTAAGAGAGATTTCACTTGGAAACGTGAGAGAGGATTTGAGAAAGGGAAGCAAGGAACGCTCCAGGAGCCTGCCAAGTGGGGCAGGGGAGATGCTGCAGCACCAATCCCTGCTGCTTGCGGAGGGTGGAGGAGCTGCCAGTGACTGTGCACAGACACACAGCTCACACACACACATTCACAGGGGCATTTTCAGCAAAGGGCCAGAATCTGTGTGACTATTTAAGTTTCATAATATCATAAAATCAGGGAATATTCTGAGCTGGAAGGGAGCCAAGGATCACCCATCCCTGCAGAGACACCCCAACAATCCCACCCTGTGCCTGAGAGCTCCTGGAGCTCTGGCAGATGTTGAATGGCATTTTTTAAAAGAACTAATGATTTTCACTCTTACTCTTCCAGTCCTGATCCTTCTACAGGCTCACACCTCTACCTGCAATCCCAAAAGCTGAGGTACTGTGATGCAGAAGCCACGGGGGCTGCCTGAGATCCATTGACCTGCTTCACATTCCTTCAGTGCCCAGCTCTGAGCCAGAGGGGTGAGCTGTGCCCACCTGAGCAGTTTAACACCATTCGATTTATGGGCAAAGTGAGCTGACAGCAGCTCTCAGCTTCCTGCAGATGGGGACTGAGGGGTTTTTTCCACTCCCTGAACATTCTGCTGTTGAGGATGGGTGGCAGCTCCCAGCTGAGACACCGCCCTGTGTCTGTGTCTGTGTGGGACACATTAGTGAGGGGTCCTTTGCCTCAGCTGAAGTGTCTGTGTTGGGGACATGGCTCACTGAGGCACCTGGAGGCTAATGGGACTCGATCTTAGAGATCTTTTCCAACCTGAATGACCCTGTGCAATCCCTTCAGGCGCAGAGGTGTCTCCACGGGGTGATGGGGCACTCACAGAGTATTTTCATTTTTCAGGCTTTCCCAAAGCACCTGCTGAGCTCAGCATGGATCCTGCCTGGCTGGGCCTGGCTTTAGTGGGATGGACACATTGCTCCTGCACACTGATTTAACATCCTCTCCTTCTCCTGCGCCAGCCCTGACATCTGGAGGGTCCCAGAATTACAGAATTCGGGAATCATTTGGGTTGGAAGGGACCTTAAAGTCTTAAAGTCCCACCCCTGCCATGGCAGGGACACCTCCCACTGTCCCAGGCTGCTCCAGCCTGGCCTTGGACACTGCCAGGGATCCAGGGGCAGCCACAGCTTCTCTGGGAATTCCAGCCCAGCCCTCCCCACCCTCCCAGGGAAAAATTCCTTCCCAAGATCCCACCTATCCCTGCCCTCCTACACAGCAGGAGGCTCAGGTGCTGGGGGGTCACCTGTGCAGTGTCACCTGGGGCAAGGATCCATTGCAATTTCTATTTCCTGGAGGGAGCTGTGCTGCTCCACTCCAAGCACTGGGAGCTGCAAACATTCCTGCTCTGCCAAACTTTCCATTCCCACTTCTGCCTGACTATTATTTGAGGCTTTTCCCTCACTAACCATCAGAGGTTCCACTGGTTAATTACCAGAGCAGGGATGCAGTTCTCCCCCGGGGCAGGATCTCCCATCCATCCCTGGTCGCTGTCGATTGGCAGAGCGTGCCCTCGGCAATCTCCAAACTCATTTCAGCACATGGATGAGGACACCCTGCTGGGACAGAGGACAGGTCAGACACACACACAGCCCCTCCCCAGCTCAGAGCTGCTCCAGGCCATCGATCACAGCTCTGCTCTCACTCATCCTTGCAAAGCCTCATTGCCATCAGTGCCTCTCGAGCTGCAACACAGAGCTCTGCTAAATCTTGCGAGCGTCATTCAGTCCCTCTTCCCTGAGGGATTTTTTTCCCAAAACCCGATCTAAACCTCCCCATTTTCTTTCCGAGTGAAGCTCACCATGGGCCATGAGGCTCATGCTGGTCCCGGCTGCTGCAGGGATGCAGGAATGGTTTTACTCCCAGTAAAACAAACTCCTTGTGCTGGCTGGGCTGGGGCCGGTTTGGGGGATGCCCCGTGGCTCTGGCAGAGCATTTCTGAAGGCACCAATTCCATGTGCCACACAGAGCTGTGCAGGGAAACAAAAGAAATCTCATTTAAAGGGTCTGGATGTCCCTTGGTGACACAGATGACAGCTCCAGGGAGGACAGGAGGCATTGCCAGGGCTGGTGTTGGCTCCAGGGGGTTACCCATGGCTCAGAGTGCCCTGGCAGGTCCAGGGGGAGCTGGAGGACAAGCCAGGGGTGTTCTGCATTGCCGGAGCCAGGCAATGTCCCCACCCGCAATGCCCTTGGGGACAGGAGCAGCCCCGAGCCCTGCGGTGCTGGCACGAGGTTGGATTTTGTCATTTGGCCAGCGGGAGCCACATGTGCCCATCTGGCACGGCCAGCCTTGGTCCTGCCCAGCAGGAGGAGCTCAGCTGTGCTCTTACCGAGCTGCCCTACCCAGGGACAGCCTGGCTCCGTGGCCAGGTGTCCCCTGTGCCTCCCAGCCCCTCAGCCCATGCCATGGTGCAGCCCAGCCTGTTGGGAGGAGTTCATCCAGCAAGGAGAAGCCGTGGATGCCCCCAAGGCACACCTGGGCTGAAGGAACCTGCTGTTCCTATCCTCTGGAACCCTGGAACCCAAACAGCTGCTCACATTCATCCCAGCAGGACAGAAATATCCCAAAGCAGGATGGAATCCCACCAGCTCCACCTAAACCTTCCATGTGGATCCCTCAGGAGGAATTTAGGATCCACCTTGCCTTCACCTTGGCATGCGGCTGCTCCCAGAAACCTGAAAACTTTCCCCCAATCTGTATTTTGTCCTCCTGTCCCCTCCTCTCCCCAGTGCTGGATCGATGCTCTCTCTCCCAGCAGGATTTTGCAGCTTCCCTGCAAAGCATCCCACGAAGTCACGGTGCCATGTACAGATTAACCACAACAAGACCAGCTGGAGTCCTCGTTTAGGTTTTAATTAAGGCAAAAGTATCATTAACTTTAGCAGGAGCTGCTTGATCAAATGCTGCATGCAAATGAAGAGGAGCTGAGTGAAGATTTGGCCGGCAATTATCAACAAATCCTACTTGGAAGCACCACGCCAGGAGGCCTGGGATGAGATTTCTTTTTTGGGAAAGATTCTAAAAGTCACCGTCCTCGGTGACAAGGACAGCTCTGCACAGCCCCCGGGGTGCAGGGTGGGCTCTGTGCCAGCTGCTGCACACTGTGCAAAGGTGTCTTCCTCCCAAAGCCGGGAAACGGCACCAGGGATGGGATTGTTTGCCACGTCTGGGCTCGCCTGATAAGGAGCCAGGGCTCCCCAGCCCTCTGAGCGCAGGCAGGAAAATGTCTCCTGATATCTGCGAGCACAGATGAGCGAAATGTCTGCCGTGGGCATTGTTCAGCTCTGAATGGAGCTGAGAAAACACTTCAGAGTGTGGTGGGCAGCAACATTCCCAGCCTGGGGATGTCTGAGGAGGGTCTGGCTCCGTGGGAAGAAGAACAACTTTGCAGAGGGGACAAGGGCACAGAATGGTGTTGAACACCAGGAGTGTGGCACTGCTGGAGCAGCAGTGCAGCCTGGGCAGAGATCAACATGAGAGCAAATTTCAGCCCCTGAGAAGCCCAGGGCTCATCTCTCAGGATGGGCAGAGATCAAATACAAGAGGAAATTCCACTCCTGGACAAACTCAGGGCTCATCTCTCAGGAGGGGCAGTGCCTCACTGAGCGTCTCAGCTCCAGGTAAAGATCCTGACAAGGAAAACATTCCCACCTGCTCCCAGAGAACTCAAACATCCCAGAATGGTTTGGGTTGTAAAGGACTTTAAAGATCACCCTTTTCCACCCCCAGGGACACCTTCCACTGTCCCAGGCTGCTCCAAGCCCTGTCCAGCCTGGCCTTGGACACTGCCAGGGATCCAGGGGCAGCCACAGCTTCTCTGGGAGTTCCATCCCAGCCCTCCCCACCCTCCCAGGGAAGCATTTTGGGAAGGATTTGCAGCTCTCAAATGCCAATCTGTCAGCACCAGAAGTGTCTTGGCCACACCCTGAGGGCAAGGGCTGCTGTGGTGATTAACGCTGGACAGCCTTTGCTGGGTGAGATGGATCGGGCAGGACCAGGGGAAATGGAGCCAAACTAAACTAAAGTAGGTCAAGATTAGAGGTGAGGAGGAAGATCAGAGATTAGATTAGATTAGATTAGGATTAGAGGAGGAGGAAATTCTTCCCAGTGAGGGTAGCAGGCCCTGGCACAGGTGCCCAGAGCAGCTGTGGCTGCCCCTGGATCCCTGGCAGTGTCCCAGGCCAGTCTGGATGGGGTTTGGATTTACCTGGGACAGTGGAAGGTGTCCCTGCCCATGGTTTAGGGTGGAATAGGATCAGTTTTAAGGTCCCTTCCAACCCAAACCATTCCATGATTCTGTGATTTAGGGCCGATTGGTCCCACCTTGTAGGACAACCCAGAGCTTTGGAAGGCAGAGGTTCAGAGCTCTCTCCCACCCTCCAGGGCTGACTCCAAAGTCCTGCTGTGCCTGAAGGTTGCTCTCGCTTTGCTGCCTCAAACCAGGTGCTTTCTGCTCTTATTGATGTTTCCAGAAACAGCAAATTCTCTCAAAAAAAACCCTCCCCAGGATTTACTCAGTGTGCCCTGGGCAAACAGAGAAAAGGTGAAGGGCACAGCAGAGGGGGGAATGGGAAGGTTGGGGATGTCACATGTTTTTCAAATGTGTTTTATCCAAGTGAGTGAATCCCCTCTTGCCAGCCTGGAGCCTCACAGGATGCCTTTGGCAAAGCAGCCAGGGGCACTGCCAGGAAAACCTCCTGGCCTCCCTGAAATGCCAAGCTGAAACATTTTCAAGGTGAAGAATGAAAAAAAAAAAACCCCAACCCTTCTGTTTCAGATATTTTTATTTCTTCTCATACTTCTGGGATTGAGATAAGGGACAATAACAGGAAAATATCCGATTCAGGGTGCTGGATGAAGAAATTCCATTACTGATTTCCAACAAAACAAACCAAAAAAAATCTTTCATTCAAAACGAGTGGTGGAAAATTCCTTGCTGTGGCCAGCTCTGCTTTGAGAATTGTTTCCCCCCTGCACATATTCATACTTCACATCCAAAAATCACAACCATGAGTTTTTCCCTGTCCACTACATTAAAACTGAGTCACTTAAACAATTGGAATACTTGGGGTTTTTATTTCTGTTTCCACTCACACCTTTTGCTCTGGACTGCTCAAGGATCAGTCAAGGGGTGGGAATCTAAGGGAGAAAAATTCCTAATGAGAATGAGGAAATCATAAAACACACTAAAAAATTCTGGAATAAAAAGAAGGAAGTTGATCAGTGGCTCCCAGGGAAATAGTTGGCTTATAAACTTACTCAAATGACACTGAATAAATCTTTAATTTATTATTGGAAGATTATAATATAATGACACTGAGTTCTGAGTGCCATGAGGAAAATTTGGCATTCCAACATTTGCAGCTTTGGTGGTTTAGGGGGCAGTGGAGATAACATGTACTAATGTTACACTAAGTAGAGTACTAATAACTAATTAGAGATCTAGAGGACTTTATGAATATAAATATATAAATATATAAATATAAAAATATAAAAGTATAAAAATATATAAATATAAAAATATAATTATAACTATAACTATAACTATAAATATAAATATAAATATAAATATAAATATAAATATAAATGTAAATGTAAATATAATTTTTTATTTTAAATTTTTTTTAAATGCAGCAGAAAACCCCCGAGCAAAGGGAAGAGACACAAAAAGAGTAAAGCAAAGCCTGAAAGCCTGGAGGCTTTGCTTCTGCACTGCCCTTCCTTGGTGCCTTTCTGGCTCCTCCCCGTGGTTTTCTGTCATGGCCAAGCCTGGAGTTCGCAGCTCCCACCAGGCTGTGCTGGGCCCTCCACCCTCCTCCTGTCACCGAGAATTGGGAGAATTAAAAAACCTTCTAGCACTAGATTTGAAGTGATAAAGAATCAGGCATTACTTTATTTACTGGCCAGGATGTGCCAAGGAGAGTATTCCAAAAACACATACCTTTACATGATATTCCCCCAGTTTTTACACAGTCAAACCCACAGAGATGCATTGCTTCAAAGTTCATTGGTCCAGAGTTGAGCAACCCTCAGTGTTCAGTTTCCCATTGGATCCGAATCCCCTCATCTCTGATGTAAATTAGATCTTCATTTTTCATTCTCTTATCAGTCCTTTCTGGGGAGATGTCTCCAGCTCTGTCAGAGGTGCTCTGGGGTGGATGTTTGGAGATGGCCACCGATGTTCTGTTCATGTTCTGTTGATGTTTTTATCTCTCTGGGGATCTTTGGGCTGCTCCACTCTGTGATGTGTTGAGTTCATCAGACCTCACCTGGCAGAACAATGTCCTGGAAAGAAACTTAAAATTCCTTTTCCTGGGGTACAGACAAACAAAGCCATTGACTAAAGTTATACCAAATTTTTAAACTGGTATATTTTCCACCACTCCCTCCTGGAGGTACAGGAGGTGAACAGAGGGCAGTGGCTTGTCCCTGTCACCCAAATGCCCCTGAGCACCCTCGTGCCCTCAGGTGGTGCTGATCTGCCCTTCCAAGGGCTCAGTGGATCAAAAACCCTTTGGAGGCTTTTAAGAGTGATCAGGCACTGGAAGGAGCTGCCCAGGGCAGTGCTGGAGTCACCATCCCTGGAAATGTTCAAAAAACAAAAATCAGTTCAAAAATGTGGCACTCCATGCCAGAGCATGGTGGGCATGGGGGGATTTGTTCAAAGATTGGACTGGATGATCTTGGAGGTCTTGGAGGACATGGAAAGGTTATTTCTCTACAGAAAAGTGCTTCGATTTTATTTGGAATCACCCATTCATTAGGATTTTGATGCCAGGTCAAACCCAAGGATTGCTGCTCAGCTGCTCCATCCCAGCTCCTTCCCCCAGGTCAGGAAGGATCCTGCTGTCACACTGGCCCTGTGAGAGTCCAAACCTCCCTGACCCTACTGCAGCAGCTCCAGCTGCTCCTTCAGGCCTGAAGGAACCACCCCTGACCCATGGCCCTGTCTGGGGAAGAGGTGGTGCCACACCTCTGACCTGGGCAGAGCTGAGCTAACACAGTTTTCTCCTGAAATTCACCTCTAAAATGCTGTGACTGTGTGCTGCTCCACGTGGCTCCAGAGCAGAGGCTGACTCAGGAAAATGATCCCAAGCTGTTTCTCAAAGTCACCGTGACTAAAGCAGCCCTTCTGAATCAGCACCCAGATAAGGCACTGCCTGCATTTATTTGTGGCAAATAATTTTTATAGAAGAAAAGTCCTTAAGTCTTCATAGCTGGGGCTGTTAAATTTAGATAATGTGTGTTTGTGTATGGAATTGAGTTTATTATTGTCAGATAACTCCTGCATGAGAAAGGACCTCCCTGTGCTGGCCCTTGCCTCAAATTTTTCAAAGCTGACCCAGAAAGGAGAGGCCACAGACAAATCTGGGTTGGCAAAGATCACGGGGAGGAATCAGTTCAGCTCCTTCCTGTGTTCCTCCATTTCTCAGCAGACCAACCCTGGATCTGTGCAGGATTCACCAGCACTGCCCACAGCAGCCAGGGCTGCCCCTGGATCCCTGGGAGTGTCCCAGGCCAGGTTGGATGGAGCTTGGAACCCCCCAGGATGGTGGAAGGTGTCCCTGCCATGGCAGGGGTGGAACATGAGCTTTAGGCTCTCTTCCAACCCAAACAATTCCATGTGATTCCAAGGAGGTTTGGGGAGGGCAGTGGTTGGGCACCCTCACAAACATCTCTGCTGGAGGCTCCAGCAAACCGCAGGAAGATCTGCACTGGAAGGGAGCTCAGGTGCTGGCAGAGGCTGCCCCGGGCAGTGCTGGACTCACCATCCCTGGAAATGTTCAAAAACCAGGCAGGTGTGGCACTCCATGCCATGGCTCAGTGGGCATGGGGGGATTTGTTCTATGATTGGACTGGATGACCTTGGAGATCTTTTCCAACCTTAATTGTTATTCTGTGATTCTTCTGAACCAAAGATGCTGCTCAGGGTGAGAAAGGAGTGGTCCATAGGTAACTCAAGTTAACTATTGAGAGACAGAATATGTGAACTCTAATTCAAGAAAAACAGAATTCCCTTTATCTTGTCAAGATAAGAGGGACAAGAATCTGTCTGAGGCCAGCACAGAAACCCTGAATCACCCACCAGGGACTGCCCGTGCCCCAGAGAGAAAGGTGAAAAGTGCACTGTGATGGAGACTACAGATCTTCATCACGAGAAGACCCCAAAGACCACCAGGACACGCATGCTAATGATATGAATGATTTCTGAGAAGTGATTTGTATAACCACTCCTATCCCAGGGAATGTGATGAATATTCATGAATGTTACCATAATATTGTGTGTTGGCAGTGCCGGGGTGTGTGTGTTTGGAGGAGTGAATCCCCACACCAGGCACACCGAATAAAGCAAATCCCCACTGCTCTGGCTGTGTCTCTGAAGTGTCTCTGGGCTCGCTCGGGGCGAATCAAGGGTGAGGTGTGAAGTCCTGAGTGGCTTTTCAGAGCAGCACAGGGGCTGTGGTGTTTCTGTGAGTTAATTTCTGGTGTGGGGAGGTGCAGATGGTCCCTCCCCAGTGCTGACAGATGGGGGATTCCCCAGTTCCTCCCATCCACAGCCCCTTACAGAAACTCTGATTCTCTTGAGTGCAGCTGAAAGAAAAGTGCTTTTCACTGGGGCAGCTTCAGAGGGCAGAGCGGAATGGTTGGGCCCTGGCCGGGAGTCAAGGCAGATGACACATCCAATATTCCTCTGAGCGTGAACTCGCATTCCTCTTAGTCACACCTCAGGTATCCCTTTATTTCCCGGAGCTGCTCCAGCCAGCGACCTGCTCTGTAATTACCCAGCCCGAGTCATGCAAATACCGCCCGGGCAGTATCTGGGGCAGGTCGGCGCAGGTTACCCGGTAATTATCCTCCCAATTACTGAGTAATTCCCTGATGAATTACCGCGTAATTGGCTGCCTGGAGATAGCATGAGCAGCGCTGGGCTGGGACACACGGGCTGTTCTTGTCTCTGAGCTCTCCGTGGACTCACACAGCCACGGGAAGCACAGGTGACAGACCCAGGAACCAGAGGCTCGCTCCTGACTGGGAGTTCAGCTCGTGACTTGCTGGTGGATTCCTAGCAGTGATAATAACAGGAAAATGATAATAATAATTAATAATAATGATGATAATGCAGTGACTCATGGCCTGCAGGAGCCTTGCTAAGGGTGAACTTATGCTAAAGAAATCCTCTGGCTCTTCTCAAACCTCCCGTCAGCCTCAGTGGGAGTGGGATTGGGTTGGATCCCAGCCCTACGACATGGGAAGGTTATTTCTGTGCAGAAAAGTGCTTTGATTTATTTAGAATCACTCACTCATTAGGATTTTGATGCCAGGCCAAACCCAAGGGTTGCTCCTCAGCTGCTCCATCCCACAAACAGCCCCCGGGGAGTCCCAGACACACCAACTCTGCCCCTTCTGCATGGATTTCATGGCAGGAGGCACCTCGTGATCCAGACCTGCAGGGGTAGTCCCTTGAACTGCCACTTCTAACTCCCCTTTGGTAAATAAAACCAGGATTTGGGGTTGTTTCACACAAAATAATCAGCTTGTTGGAAACAATGTAACTTCTAAAATTTTTTATTTTATTTCTCCATTCAGGCTTGGTTTGCCTTTGCCTTGGGGAAAGGATTTTTTAAATTTTTTTTAAGGATGTAGCACCACTCTGCGGAGATGAACTTAACATATCAACAGACTGGGAGGAGCCCAAAAGGTACCCAAAAAAGATAAAGACCATCAACAGAACAGCAACAGAACATCAATGGAACATCAATGGAACATCAATGGAACATCAATGGAACATCAACAGAACATCAATGGAACATCAATGGAACATCAATGGAACATCAACAAAACATCAATGGAACATCAATGGAACATCAACAAAGCATCAATGGAACATCAATGGAACATCAACAAAACATCAATGGAACATCAACAAAGCATCAATGGAACATCAATGGAACATCAATGGAACATCAATGGAACATCAATGGAACATCAACAGAACATCAATGGAACATCAACGGAACATCAACAGAACATCAACGGAACATCAACAGAGCATCAATGGAACATCAATGGAACATCAATGGAACATCAATGGAACATCAACAGAACATCAATGGAACATCAATGGAACATCAATGGAACATCAATGGAACATCAACAGAACATCAATGGAACATCAATGGAACATCAATGGAACATCAATGGAACATCAACAGAACATCAATGGAACATCAACAAAACATCAATGGAACATCAATGGAACATCAATGGAACATCAACAGAACATCAATGGAACATCAACGGAACATCAATGGAACATCAATGGAACATCAATGGAACATCAACAGAACATCAATGGAACATCAACAGAACATCAACGGAACATCAATGGAACATCAACAAAACATCAATGGAACATCAATGGAACATCAATGGAACATCAATGGAACATCAATGGAACATCAATGGAACATCAATGGAACATCAGTGGCCATCCATGCATATCTACCCCAGATGCTCCCTCTGGCATGGTTGGAGACATCCAGTCCAGAAAAGAAAATCAAGGAGTGAAGATCTAATTAACATCAGAGACGAAGAAATTCAGATCCAATAGGAAACCAAAAAGTAAGGGTGACACAACTTTAGACCAATGAACACTGAACCAATCCATCTCTATGCGTTTTGACTGTGTAAAGTTTGGGGGAAAGTCCTTTAAAAACCACGTATGTATGGAATACTTTCCTTGGCACATCCTGGCCAGATAATAAAGTAATGCCTGATTCTCTCTCACTTCAAATATAATGTCAGAGGGTTTTTATTTTCTTGCCAATTTTCAGTGACAAGCTCATCCTAATCCCAGCAGAGAAAGACAGATCTCAAATTGTAGCCACTCAACAACACCATTTCCAATGAATGCATGGAAAAATGCTAACTCTTACCCAAAAATATCCCCCACAGCATCCCTCCCAACCTTCTGGAAGGCCAGAGCATCCTGTTGGGTGGTACTGCATGAACACAGGTGAAGAGGAGATGATTTTTTTAGGTTTCCAGTCCTGGACTTGTCACCAAAAATTGGGAGAAATAAAAAACCCTCTAGCACTATATTTGAAGTGATAGAAAATCAGGCATTACTTTATTTACTGGCCAGGATGTGCCAAGAAAAGTACTCCAAAACCACAAATCCTTTTACAGGATTTTCCCCCAGTTTTTATACAGTTAAAACCCATAGGGATGTACTGTTTCAAAGTTCATTGGTCCAGAGTTGAGCAACCCTCAATAATCAGTTTTCTATTGGATCAAAATCCCCTTGCCTCTGATCTTCATTTTTCAATTTTCTTATCAGTCCTTTCCGGGCGAGATGGCTTCAGCTCTGTCAGAGGTGCTCTGGGGTGGATGTCTGGAGATGGCCACCGATGTTCTGTTCATGTTCTGTTGATGTTTTTATCTCTCTGGGGATCTTTGAGCTGCTCCACTCTGTCCTGTGCTAAGCCCATCTGCTTAGAGTGATGCTGTATCTCCTAAATAAACTAAAGAAAATTCCCTTCCCCAAAGCAAAGTCAAGTCAAGCCTAACTAGAGAGACAAAAATAAAAAGTTAAAAGTTATACAAAATTTTTAAACTGGTATATTTTCCAACAGACTCAGCTCTGTGAAGATTCACAGCAGAGTTTGATTTGGGTTGTTGACCAAATCCTCCAGGAGAGGAGGTGGGGGCACCACTGGAACTGGCGCAGGGTTGGTGTTCACCCAGACAGAGCAATTGTTGTCCTGCTGGGGATCAAATTGGTGTCCCTGCCACTCCAGGCTGTGCAGGAGCTGCTGTCAGGAGGCTCAGACAAGAATTCGATTTATTTATTAGATTTATTTATTAGGTTTTTCCCTGGGCAGCAAGCCCCCAAACACTTATTTAAAGGGACAGCAGGGATGTGTGTCAGGTGTTTGTGCTCCAGCAGTGAGAGATGCCTGGTGAGCAGAGGGGAATGGGCAGCAGAAAGCAGCGCTGAGCTCTCCTGAAATAGCAACTCCTCTGCTGCTGCAGAGACAGAGCCCTGGGCGAGCTGGGCCATCAGCCTGACCCATTTCTCTCAAGATTTTGTGCACAGAAATAATTCTACTGAAGGAAGCTGTGGAAATATTTGCAAACTCGAGCCTCAAATGAAGTTCACTAAATCTACCAAAACTTCCTGAGCTGCCCTGGCCCCTGTGGGAAGGAAGGGAGCAGACGTGAGCAGATGTCCCAGGACTGCGAATGAAATCAGAGCTCAGCACAGCAAGGCTCCTCTGTGAGACACTTTGGGTGCCTGACAGACGTGAGTGACAAAACCTGAGGTCCCTCAGCGTCTTTGGGCTAAAAAGGAATCAGGATTTTTTTTTCTTTCCTTTGCCTCATAGCAATTTACGCCCTTGGGGTGTCTTCCTCCTCCATCCTGGGGCTAGCCAGCACTTCTGCAGTGCTATTGGAGATATTGGATATTTAAGAAATATGTTTATATTTTACATTTATTAATATATTTATATTAATATAAATATATTTCCTAAATATCCAATATTGCTATTGGATATTTAGAAAATATATTTATATTTCAATGCCTGCATCCCTCCCAGCCCTGCTGCAGCTTGTGTGTGTTTTAGGAACCCAGACAGGTTCAATAAGCAGCACCTGCCCAAGGATGAGTTCATTTTCCCCTCTCGTAGGGCTCACTTTGGATCAGCCATTGCCTCAGCTGTTTTCAGTGATCCCAAAGCAGGGTTAGCACATCTCTGCTTCCCGGGATTGCTCTCAACATCTTTCAAGGAGCTGTTCATGGCTGGCTGTGCTTTGGCCCTGGGGCTGGCACAGCTTTGTTTTTAATGTTCCTGTCTACACAGCAGAAGCTTCAGAGAGAAGGAGTCACTTCAGGGGAAGCATTTGTTTATCTGTCTGCGGGGAGGACACACACAAAAACGTTTAGCAGCTTTGAAATGTGTTTTTGAAGACCGGACTCCCTTGTCTGGCAGCAGGGACTGAGGCTCTGGAGAAAGTTTGGCCTGTGGCAGGGTCTCAGTAAGACCTTCAGGCCCTGTCAGGCCCTTTGGGGTCACAGCCTCCTTCTCTGGGCCACTTTGGAGCCACTTTGGGAGCACTGGAAATGCCACTTTGGGAGCACTGCAGGGATCCCTGGGGAGCAACATTCCCCACTGAGCACTGCCCCTCAGCCTGCCCCAGTCCCTGGGCTGATGGACCTCACTCCATGGCTAAAAGCCTTTAAAGAAGGAGTTTTAAACTTCCTAAAGTTCCCATCACTTGTCTGTGTCTCCTTCCTCATTCTCTTCTCTCTGCCTGTTTCTCACCTCAATCCCCACGCTGTTTTTTCTTTTGTTTTGAGTCTTTCTTTCTTCCTCTGCTGGGAGATCCTCCTTCCTTCCTTCCTTCCTTCCTTCCTTCCTTCCTTCCTTCCTTCCTTCCTTCCTTCCTTCCTTCCTTCCTTCCTTCCTTCCTTCCTTCCTTCCTTCCTTCCTTCCTTCCTTCCTTCCTTCCTTCCTTCCTTCCTTCCTTCCTTCCTTCCTTCCTTCCTTCCTTCCTTCCTCCCTCCCTCCCTCCCTCCCTCCCTCCCTCCCTTCCTTCCTTCCTTCCTTCCTTCCTTCCTTCCTTCCTTCCTTCCTTCCTTCCTTCCTTCCTTCCTTCCTTCCTTCCTTCCTTCCTTCCTTCCTTCCTTCCTTCCTTCCTTCCTTCCTTCCTTCCTTCCTTCCTTCCTTCCTTCCTTCCTTCCTTCCTTCCTTCCTTCCTTCCTTCCTCACCATTCCTTCCTCCCTCCCTCCCTCCCTCCCTCCCATTTAAAGTTTGAAAGGGTGAAAACAGAACAATTCAGTTTATCTGAATCTTCATCTTCTGGGGGGAAAACTTCTCCCTTTCCCCAAAAGAAACCTGTGCCTGCTGTCCACTCTTCAAGGGAAGGAAAAACTGGTTTTCCTCAACATGAATTTCACCTGGTTTCCTTCTCCACTCTGTGCTTTTGGAAGGATAAATCTCCACTCTGACCTTTCCATTTCATGCTGGAATTCCTCCCCGTGGCACAGAGAGAGCTCTGGTGAATCTGAGCCATCCCTGCTATGGGAAAAGCTCTGAGGCAGCCCCTCCTGTTTGCCCTGTGCTTTTCTCTCTCTTGTGTAAGTTTTATTTTGAATATGAACCAGCAAAATGTCCCAGCAAAGCTAAAAAGGCAGAAATAGGTGCTTGGTGAGGTGTAGAGCCCTGGCTGGTTTATCTCACCCACATGAGCAGGAATATTCAATTTGGAGTTCAGTTTCTGCTGGAATGTGCCTCAGACACTTTGAACGAGGAATTCCCAGAGCTGAGTGAGAGATTTTCTGTCGGAGAGCTGAGAACACAGAGTTCCTCAGCAGCTCTAAAACCAAGCCCTGGAAGGGATTGGAATCCCCTGGGCTCTGAGCAGGGCCTGAGGCTCAGCCCTTTGCTCTGACCTGGCTTCTCTCTCCTCCTGGGATGGGAAATCAAGAGAATAAAAATGGCATCACCTGCTGAGGGGGGAGCACTGCTGTGACAGTGACAGAAAATCAGGAATTCCCAGTGTCACACGTTGCTGCCCACCACCCCTCTGGGGTTCCAGGACAAAACCTCCTCTGCTCCTCCTCCATGGAATGCTCTGCTCTCAATGGACCTCCGAAAACATTATTGAAAAAGTATTTTTTTATGATTTTATTACTATTTGTGAAGCAGAACTAACCCAAGCTGCCAACCCAACCATCTTTTTACAGGAAAGAGAATCCTATTCACTTTCCTTCAGACATTTTTATTAATATTTTTTTTTTTTTTTCTCCACAAGCAGCAGAACTTGTGGAAAAGAAAGTGTCCCATGATGGGCCCCCAGACCCTGCAGTACCTGGGACAGGATGAGTAATTTGTTCCTCCCTCGTGCACAGCAAGCTCCTGTTCATTCTCTTTATTTATTCTGCCTTATCTTTCTCACATTTCATCACTTTCTTGTTATGTTTGCTCAGTTAAGTCATTAAAACCACTTTGTTTTTTCTCTTTCCATGTTTAGCCCTAGGAAAGCAGCTAAGCCTATGTAATTGATTTAGCATTTAATTTCCCTAAAACCTATTTCCTGCCCTCAGTCTGTGGCCCTGAGACATTCCCATTGCTGGCTGGATTGGGTGGTGTGAGAAGGAAATCTCTGAGCCAGCTCAGGGCTTGGAGAGGCGATGGGGAGGTTTCTCCACCTCCAGGGCAGGTGCTCTGGGTGAAATCCCTGTTTCAGTGGCAGAAAAATTAAGAAATTTCTTGTAAGGAACTTCTGGTCTTCTGCATTTCAGTTCTCACCTGTGGGGGTGGTGCTGAATTAAATCCCTGTTTCAATGGGCAGGAAAATAAAGAAATTTCTTGTAATGAACTTCTGCTCTTCTGCATTTCCGTTCTCACCTGTGGGGGTGTTTTGGGTGAAATCCTTGTTTCAGGGGCAGGAAAAGAGAGAAATCACTTGTAAGGGATTTCTGCTCTTCTCCATTTCAGTTCTCATCTGTGGGGGTGTTCTGGGTGAAATCGCTGTTTCAGTGGGCAGAAAAATAAAAAAAAATTCTCTTAAGTTCTTCTGCTCTTTTGCATTTCAGTTCTCACCTGTGGGGGTGTTTTGGGTTAAATCCCTGCTTCAATGGGCAGGAAAAGAGAGAAATCACTAGTAAGGAATTTCTGCATTTCAGTTCTCACCTGAGGGGGTGGTGCTGAATTAAATCCCTGTTTCAGTGGGCAGGAAAAGGGATAAATAATTTGTAAGGAACTTCTGCTCTTCTGCGCTTCATTTCTCCCCTGGGGTGGTGAGGAAAGCTGAGCTCTGCTGTTTCCATGTTATAAATCTGCAGGTTGGGGGTTAAAACACAAGAGAAGGGAAAGCAGAAATATCCAAATCCAAAACTGGCTTTCAAGGAATTACAGAAATATTAAGGTTGGAAAAGAACTCCAAGATCCAACCTTTAACTGAATCCCAACTGAACCAGACCACAAAGTGCCACATCCACTTGGTTTTTTTTAAACTCTTCCAGGGACGGTGACTCCAGCACTTCCCTGTGCAGCTGTGCCACTCCTGAGCCACCCTTCCAGTGCCTCATTTTCTCCCAACCCTGATTTAATCAGAGACACCACCAAAACCTCCACCTGTCCACCCCAACGTGGCCTTGTCCCCTGTCCTATGAGGTCTCCAGGCTCCAAGACCTGCTCAGCTCTTCTGGGTCCTTTCCCTCCAGGACCCTTTGCAGGAACCTGTAATGCTCTGGTTCAAACTGAGATGGATCCCTCAAACTGGGATGGGTCCCTCAAACTGGGATGGGTCCCTCAAATTGGGATGGATCCCTCAAATTGAGATGGATCCCTCAAATTGAGATGGGTCCCTCAAATTGGGATGGATCCCTCAAATTGAGATGGGTCCCTCAAATTGAGATGGGTCCCTCAAATTGGGATGGATCCCTCAAACTGGGATGGATCCCTCAAACTGAGATGGATCCCTCAAATTGGGATGGATCCCTCAAATTGAGATGGATCCCTCAAACTGGGATGGGTCCCTCAAACTGGGATGGGTCCCTCAAACTGGGATGGGTCCCCCAAATTGGGATGAGTCCCTCACCTCCTGCCCCTCCACCACCAGAGGGAATTCACCTCTGTGGGATTTCCTGAGGTGTTTGTGCTCATCTCCTTGCACCACTGCGGTCCTTCAGTTTAATCACTTTGCAGATCTTCCTGATCTTCTGCTCCCTGCTGGATTTACAGAAGATTTGGGGCTTTGTTCTGCTGGATGAGATGAGTCAAGTTTTTGGGCTTCTCTTCTGGACACAACAATCACAAAATTCCAGAAAAGATCTTTAAGGTCATCCAGTCCAACTGTTCCCCCAACACTGACCCCTGAACCACATCCCTGAGTGGCACCACTGTCCCCAGGTGCCACATCCCCATGGGTTTTAAACCCCTCCAGGCCTGGGGGCTCCACCTCTTCCCTGGCCAGCCTGCTCCAATTCCTGACAGCCCTTTCCATAAAGAAATGAGGATGGAGCCCTGAGGGTCTCCTTGACAGCCCCCAGCCCAGTTTTCATGTTGGAAAATACACCAGTTTAAAAATTTTGTGTAACTTCAGTCAAAGGCTTTGTTTGTCTGTTTGTCTGTAAAAGGAATGTTAAGTTTCTTTTCAGGACATTGTTCTGCCAGGTGAGGTCTGATGAACTCAACACATCACAGAGTGGAGCAGCCCAAAGATCCCCAGAGAGATAAAAACATCAACAGAACATGAACAGAACATCGGTGGCCATCTCCAAACATCCACCCCAGAGCACCTCTGACAGAGCTGAAGACATCTCCCCGGAAAGGACTAATGAGAAAATTGAAAAATGAAGATCTAATTTACATTGGAGCTGAGGGGATTCAGATCCAATGGGAAACTGAACACTGAGGGTTGCTCAGCTCTGGACCAATGAACTTTGAAACAATGCATCTCTGTGGGTCTGACTGTATAAAAACTGGGGGAATATCATGTAAAGGTATGTGTTTTTGGAATACTTTCCTTGGCACATCCTGGCCAGTAAATAAAGCAATGCCTGATTCTCTATCACTTCAAATATAGTGCTAGAGGGTTTTTTATTTCTCCTGATTTTCGGTGACACTCAGGCTGAGAGAGCTTCGTTTGTCCCACCCAGACCAACCAGACTGACCCAAACCAGGTCCCCTTGCCACTCCTTCTGCAGAGCATCTCCACCCTGAACCCAGCACGGTCCCAAACCTGGGAATTGTCACCTCCCCTGGCCCCAGGGGCTCAGCAGAGCCCTTCCCTGTCCCCCAGCATCTCCTCAGACAGAGGGGCTTTGTTGAAAATGGATTTAAATGGCTTTTAAAGCGGATGATACTAAAAAAAAAGCCCAGACAAACAAAGCAATCCCAGCTGAGCTCATTACACATTACTGAGTTAAATGAGGGGGATTTTACACAGCTCTAATTGGGGTTTAAATCCTGGTTCCCAGCAGCTGCTGAGCTCCAGAAAGCTGCAGAAGGAGGTGCTGAGGCCCAGCCCTGCCACGAGCTGAGCTCCCCCAGCCCTGAATGGGCACATTCACAGCCCAGGTTTTCTATCTGAACAAGGAATTTGCTGACTGCTAATCTCGGCTGATTAATGATGTTTTCACAAAGCCACCGCAGAAGGTTTGCTGGTCTTGTCTAGAGAACCAGACTTTGGCCAAGCAAAGCCCTTTATCCAAAAATGTGTTTGTCTAGAAAGTGCCATTGTTATTCTTAGGAATGCCAGGTATGGATGCCCGTGGTTCTTGTTCTTGTTAAATGCAAGTTGTTCTGCAGATAAGGAGGCGAAAGAGTACAAGATAGGCAAGGTTTGTCAGGACAGATAAAATCTTCAATTAGACCAAAAACAGCAGGAGAAAATTCAGACAAACTTTCAGACACGGAAGCAGACGTGAAGGAAGCCTGGGTGTCCAAGAGCTGACAAGTTTTTTTCTGCCCATTTATCACAGGAAAGATATCACCCCCCCCAAAAAAAAAAAATCCTTGCTTTGTTTGGTTTAATTCCCATTAAAAGGGGATTAAGGCAGAGAGGAACAAGGCAGACTTGTTCCACATGCACAGTGTGGGTTACTCGCTGCTTTCTGAGGCAGATAACTCTGCTTAACAGCAACCTTTAGCTTTTATCAACCTCAAAGCCAAATCTGCTGCTAAAATTATTCCAGCTTTCATCTGGGTGTTTGCCTGCTCTGGAGCAGGGCCGTGGAGGGATCCAGTCACTGGGACAAGGGTCCCTCTGAACTCGTGGGTAAGAAGATCTGCCTTTCCTACACTGCAGGGAAATAGGATTTCTGACAGTCTGACATCCAAATCCCACCAGGAAGGAGAACATTTCTGGCAGTGCTGAAATCTGGCACCTTTCTCCAGAGAACATCATCTCACTCCCAATAATCACCGAGTCGTTCTGAATAACAAATGATTTCCTAGAAATCAGCACGAGGAGCGTGTGCCAGTCAATATTGCAGCGGGGTGAATTCCTTGGCTGCAGAGCTCAGGGGAAGCAGCCAGGCCAGGGCGAGCTCCAAATCACCACGAGTGAGGATCAGAGTGCTCTGCTCCGACAGATGCAGATGGAGCAGATTGTTCCTCAAACTCCTGCAGCTCCAGCTCTGAGCTGAGCCCTGCAAGGATCCTCAGCCTGGAGGAAAGGGGGTCAGGGGGACCTTGTGGCTCTGCATAGGAGGGGACAGCCAGGGAGTTGGGCTGTGCTCCCAGGGAACAGGGACAGGAGGAGAGGGAACGGCCTCAGGCTGGGCCAGGGGAAATTTTCCATGAAATTTCTCCATGGAAAGGGTGCTCAGGCCTTGGGGCTGCCCAGGGAGGTTTGGAGTGCCCATCCCTGAGGTGTCCAAGGAATTCCTGGAGGTGGCACTGAGTGTTCTGGGCTGGGGACAAAGTGTTGTTTAGGCACAGATTGAGGAAACAGCCTCAAGTTGAACCATGGGAGGCTTGGTTTGGATATTAGGGAGAATTTCTGCCTGGAAATGGCTATAAAACACTGGAATGGGCTCTCCAGGGCAGTGTGGAGTCACCACCTCTGGAAGCCTCCAAAGAACCTGTGGGTGAGGCCATGCTGACCACGGTGGTGATTCTGTGCTGATGGTTGGACTCGATGTCCTTACAGCTCTTTTCCAACCTCAGCGATTCTGGGGTTCCATGTTTCTGCTCCCCTGCAGGTGCAGGAGGTGCAGCCCTCACTTCCAGAGAGCTGCAGGAGGTGGGACACTCTCAGGGGTGCATCTGAGTGCTGACAGGAGCCAACAAAACCTGAGGGGAGCACAATAACTCACAAACCCTCAGCAGGAGTGGGGCAGCTCCGTGCTGCATTTACTAAATAAAACTTATTTACTGTTTACTGGTCTTTTGGGGGATTTAACCCAAGATTTGGGGCATTTAACCCCAAGAAATTTGGGGGTTTTAACCCCAAGAATGACGGGGTAAAGGGATGTTGGTGACAGGGAGAAATGGCTGCTCTGAGGCTGAGCTGCATTTCCCCTTTTCTTGGGATGCACAAACCAAAGGCTTTTTCAAAGCCTTTTCCCTTTTTTCAAAGGGAATCCAAATTATCCCCCATGGTCCTGTGGTGATCTGAGGCTGAGTGGGGATAAAAATGAGAGGTTAAAGCTCCCCTGCCCCAGGCAAGCTCCTCCAGGATGAGCATTTTGCCTTTTCCTTGCCTTTTCCTGGCTCAGAGCAGGGACCACATTGGGACAGTGGAGAGCTGCAGCCTCGAGTGCTAAGGAGCTTCAAAAACTCTCTGCTGTCCCCAGAGTTTGTTGGGGACACTGTCACAGTGCCCCTTTTCAATTCTATTTCCTGTTTTCCCTGTCCTAAGTGAATTTCCTGTTTTCCCTGTCCTAAGTGAAGGTTAGGACACAGAAATCACAGACATGATTTTAGAAATGCCTGACAAAATCTCCTCTTTGTGTGTTTTGGCCCTGATTTTCAGTCACTTTAATTTCATCTGTCACAGGAAGATCCATCTGTAAACCTTATTAGATTCAAACTAACACGAGACAGATGAGGCCAGAAAAGTGTTTTTCTGCCTCCTCAGAATATTTTTTTAAATTCAATGCGGTGTGGGATTTTTCAAGCAAATTTGCTTAATTGACAACAAAGGAGAATGGAACAGAAACTGCCAGAGCTGTTTATGGTTTGAGATGGGCTGGGCCTGGCCTGGCTGAGCCCATGCTCAAAATGCTCAAAAGTGACTTTTCCATGGCCAGGCAGGGCTGGGCTGGGCTCTTGGGTGGCCAAAAGTGACCTTTCTGTGGGGGGTCACCCTTGGCCAGGCAGGGCTGGGCTGGGCTCAGCCGGACCCTTGGGTCTGGGTGGCCAAAAGTGACCCATGCGGGTCCCCCATGGCCACCTGGGGTTGGTCTGGGCTGAGCTGGACCTTTGGGTGGCCAAAAATGACCCATGATGGTCCCCCACGGCCACCTGGGGCTGGGCTGGGCTGAGCTGGACCTTTGGGTGGCCAGAAGTGACCTCCCCATGGGGGTCCCCCATGGCCATGCAGGGCCCATGCTGAGCTGGACCCTTGGGTGGGGGTGGCCTAAAGTGACCTTCCCATGGCCAGGCAGGGTTGGGCTCAGCTGGACCCTTGGGCATGGGTGGCCAAAAGTGACCCACGAGGGTCCCCCATGGCCACCTGCGGCTGGACTCAGCTGGACCCTTGGGTGTGGGTCACCAAAAGTGACCCATGATGACCCCATGGCCACCTGGGGCTGGGATGAGCTGGACCCTTGGGCACGGGTGGCACCCCAGGGGAGGTTGGCCATGGCCATCAAGGCCAGTCCCTGTCCTCAGGGTCCCCAAATCTGCCTCTCCCCAGTGAAATGTCAGTGCTGTTCCATCCCTGCCCCACAACATCCAGCCTTTCCCGAATTCTCCCCACACCCACCGCTCCCAGCCCCTCCTCCTGCCCTCCCTGTGTGTGACAGACAGGGACTGCAGCAGGGTGGGGACAGGGGACATCGTGGTGTTTGTGGGGTGGGACAAACCCTGGCCAAACGGCATGGGTGCCTGGCATTCGGCCAGAGTCAAAACCACGACATTTTTGGTGGGGAATGCAGGCAGTCATGGGTACTTGGAGATAAGGATATTAATTGGGAGAAAATAATGGGCAAAACAAGTATTAAGCTGTGTTTTTAAGTAGAATGATAGTTGGAAATTTGTGTTGTGGTCATAGTGAAGGGTTGAGGGGTGAATTTTGTGTGATTTGTCCTTTGTGTTCCGTGTTGTGATGATATTATTTCTGAATCTGGTGTGGGAAACTTTCTTTCTTTCTTTCTTTCTTTCTTTCTTTCTTTCTTTCTTTCTTTCTTTCTTTCTTTCTTTCTTTCTTTCTTTCTTTCTTTCTTTCTTTCTTTCTTTCTTTCTTTCTTTCTTTCTTTCTTTCTTTCTTTCTTTCTTTCTTTCTTTCTTTCTTTCTTTCTTTCTTTCTTTCTTTCTTTCTTTCTTTCTTTCTTTCTCTCTCTCTCTCTCTCTCTCTCTCTCTCTCTCTCTCTCTCTCTCTCTCTTTCTTTCTCTCTTTTTCTCTTTCTCTCTCTCTTTTCCTTCCTTCCTTCCTTCCTTCCTTCCTTCCTTCCTTCCTTCCTTCCTTCCTTCCTTCCGCACCATTCCTTCCGCACCATTCCTTCCTTTCTCTCTCTTTCTCTCTCTTTCTCTCTCTTTCTCTCTCTTTCTCTCTCTTTCTCTCTCTTTCTCTCTTCCTTTCCTTTCCTTTCCTTTCCTTTCCTTTCCTTTCCTTTCCTTTCCTTTCCTTTCCTTTCCTTTCCTTTCCTTTCCTTTCCTTTCCTTTCCTTTCCTTTCCTTTCCTTTCCTTTCCTTTCCTTTCCTTTCCTTTCCTTTCCTTTCCTTTCCTTTCCTTTCCTTTCCTTTCCTTTCCTTTCCTTTCCTTTCCTTTCCTTTCCTTTCCTTTCCTTTCCTTTCCTTTCCTTTCCTTTCCTTTCCTTTCCTTTCCTTTCCTTTCCTTTCCTTTCCTTTCCTTTCCTTTCCTTTCCTTTCCTTTCCTTTCCTTTCCTTTCCTTTCCTTTCCTTTCCTTTCCTTTCCTTCCTGTTGAGTTTAGTTTGTTGTTTCTGTTGCTCTGAGTTCAGATTGTGTGTTATATTGGATTTTAGCCATGTTGGCCTGGCAGGAGATGATGATCTCCCTGGGGACACCAGGGCCCTCCTGGGGCTGATCCATCTGCCAGGGACACTGACAGGCCGGGGCCATCACTGGTGTCACTGCAGTGCCATCTCAGGGGATTTTGGGGTGTTTTTGGCACTAATGATGTCGAGTGTTTTGTGTCTGGGAGGCAGAAGGTGCTGGATTGTCTCGGGGGGCTGGGCAGCACAAACCAGGAGCTAATGATGCTCCGTGCAGGGGACAAGGCCACCACAAAGCCACCCCGGGAGGAGGGAGAAGCTCATTTGGGGAGTGAGGAGATGGCCTTTAGGGCTGGGATTGCCCCAGAGGAGCAGAAATTCTGCCAGGACAGGAGGAGTTGGCCTGGCAGGGCACTGTCCCCGAAATGGGAGCAGGGTGAGCACAGAGAGACTGAGCCAAAGGGGAAGGGAACGCTCAGGGGATGGAGCTGCCTTGGGAGGAGTGGGAAAAGTCCTTGAGGAAAATCAATGGTGTCACCTCTTCTTCTCAGCCAGGAGGGTGTGAAAAGGAATCTTCAAGCATTTCTCATCAAAAATCATATTCCCTTCTTCCCACCTCACCCCCCCCCCCAGCTCCTGAGTGGGAAAATATATCCACAAAAAAAATCTAGGCTGCAAAAAATCTCTACTTGAATTTAGATTTAAGGTTGCAAATATTTCTGGTGGAGACAAAGGTATCTCAGAGGAAATAATTCCTGGGAATTTAGAGTATATTCATAGAATCATGGAATGGCTTGGGTTGGAGGGACTTTAAAGCCCATCCAGTGCCACCCCTGCCATGGCAGGGACACCTTCCACTGTCCCAGGCTGCTCCAAGCCCCAATGTCCAACCTGGCCTTGGACACTGCCAGGGATCCAGGGGCATCCACAGCTGCTCTGGGGGGAATTTTGCCCATTTTGTGTCAGTGATCTATTTGGATGTTTCATTTTATAAGGATTTTTTTCCTAACTCCAGCTCTGGGAATGTGTGATGATCTCCCAGCTGATAGCGAGAGTCTGTTCATCAAACCACGGCAGAGAATAAAGCGACCTCGAGCCCCAAACTCTCGCAGAATTTGCTCCCACAAGCTCAGTTTGGTCATTTAACATCAGTTCAGTCCTGCAGTCACTCCCAGCCGGTGATGGAGACACAAAGTCTCGAGATAACACCCCTGGGATCATTCTGGCAGCTCCTACTCAGTTCAAAGCACAGTGAGCAGCACCTTCGAGGTACCACGCACAGCCTTTGAACTTTGCAGCAAGAAAAAAAGATATTCAATTCCTTCCCCCGTTTTTCCTCACATTTATCAGGTCTTGGGGGAGATTACTTATCAGAGAACCCGGGAAACAAAGGAGGCTCCCCCCAGCTCCCCGTGCAGCAGGTGTTGGTCAGGAGGGAATGGTCTGTTCCCATCGGCCCCAGCCATGCCTTGGGGTGGCCATGGAAAGTTCTGGATGCAGGATGTGGTTTAATGGCAGTGAGAGCTTTCCTTGAGATCACAGAATACCAGAATGGGTTGGGTTGGAAGGGAACTTAAAACTCATCCCATCCCACCCCTGCCATGGGCAGGGACACCTCCCACTGTCCCAGTTTGCTCCAAGCCCTGTCCAGCCTGGCCTGGGACACTCCAGGGATCCAGGGGCAGCTCCCCAACATTCCAGTGGGTTGTTATCAGCCCACAGAACCATCTGAAGAGAATCCAGAGCACATCTGGGGCTCTGTAATAGCTGTGGGTTTCTTAGGAGTAATTCTGAATTTTGGACAGGACCCACTGGCTCTTGTACTGAGCCCACACCTGGGAGACCTCAGTGCCACCAAACCTAGCGACCTCGGAGGCATTTTCAAAAATCCCTGGCCTAAAGCCTCAGAGGGAATTCTGCCTTCAGTTGGGATCTAAATGCTGCTGAGACTTCAAAAATCTGCCTTGTCCCTCGATGGCTGAGATTTTTCTCTCCAGGAAGGCTGGAACAGCAGCACGTTGGACCTGCAGGGAACACAGAGGGGACACAGAGCAGCTGTGGCTGCCCCTGGATCCCTGGCAGTGTCCAAGGCCAGGCTGGACAGGGCTTGGAGCAGCCTGGGACAGTGGAAGGTGTCCCTGGGGTGGCTTTAAGATCCTTTCCAACCCAAACCTGGGATTTTGGGATTCCATGGCTGTGTGCGGGTGGACCCAGCCAGGTGGAGCATCCTCTCAATTATTGAAATACTTTGCCCAGTATTTCCCAGAGAAATAATTTAATGTTTCATCTTAAATGCCATTTTTGACACAGAACTGAGCTCCATTTCTCCCTGAAGGTGAGGAAAGGGTTGAATGATCAGAGTTCTGGGGATGGGAGCCCATCAGGGACACGGATGGAGATCTCTGCCCGGATCTGGGCACCTGCAGAGCTTGGGGCAAGGGGGCCCAGCAGGGCAGAAGCTCTCAGCACCTTCCTGGGGTGAGGAAGGAACAGCAGCTCCTTTTTTTCCGTGCAAATGAAGGGCTTGGGAGAGCCAAAGGGCACGGGCTGTTATCGGGGTGGGAACGCTGGGCAGAGCAGGCAGCTCCAGGAGCACAATCTTATCTGCTGAGAAACCGAGCTCAGCCCCTCCTGCTGAGGGAGAGCTGCCCCGGGGCTGTTCCCCTCATCCCTGCTCTCCCAGGGTGTGTTCCCCACATCCTGACTCCTCCAGGGCTGTTTCCCACATCCCTGTCCTTCCAGGGGCTGTTCCCCACATTACCTCTTCTCCAGGGGCTGTTCCCCTCATCCCTGCTCCTCCAGGGTTGTTCCCCACATCCTCACTCCTCCAGGGAATGTTCCCCTCATCCCTGCTCTCCCAGGGGCTGTTCCCCACATCCCCTCTCCCACATCCCTGCTCTCCCAGGGGCTGTTCCCCTCATCCCTGCTCCTCCAGGGAATGTTCCCCACATCCCTGCTCCTCCAGGGGCTGTTCCCCACACTCCTGCTCTCCCGGGGGGTCTTCCCCACATTCCCACTCCTCCAGGCAGTGTTCCCCAAATCCCCATTCCTCCAGGGCTGTTCCCCACATGCCTGCTCCTTCAGGGAGTGTTCCCCACATTCTCACTCCTCCAGGGTTGTTCCCCACACTTCTGCTCTCCCAGGGGTTGCTCCCCACATCCCCACTCCTCTTCCTCACCCCTGGTGAGCGCAGGGCACACGGCTACCCCTGCCCCACAGGATGGTGACACCTTCACTGCCCACAACTCAAATGTCCCCAAATGCGAGGTCAGGGCATCCTGGCTTTGGCCCAGGGCCCTCAGAGCCCTGGACACCTCTCTGAGACACCGCTCTGCGTGTTGTAGGTGAAAGTTCTATGTTCAAACATGTTCAGCCTCACATCCAGGTGGTGAATGGTTATCTGTGAGATCCCCAAAAATGCTAAACGCCAAAAGTGTCCTCCATGGGAAGTCAGGAATCCACAGCAGCTGCAGTTTCCCATCACGGAGGTTGCTCCTGCACAAGGATGGGATGGACTCAGCAGGTGTCACCCTGGGACAGGTCCTGGTGACAAAACACCATGCCTAGCACTGCCCCTGCCATCGCTGGGGGTGTTTGGAACAAAACTTTGAGGGATTCCTTTGCAGATGAGCCCTGCAGGTCTCTGTTCCTCTCAGAGTGGCAGAGATGATCTGAGCTGCATCTCCTGGCCCTGCTCATGTTTGTAATCACAGACTGAGATCAAAGCATGGAATTACTCTGTGTGCTCACACTGCAGAGCTGTCCCTGGGACTCTGTCCTGGCTCTGCTCTCTGGGCAAATGGACAAGAGAAATTTGGGACAGAGTCATTGGTGGGTTCTGCACTTCTTTTTGTTCCTTTCTCCCTGAATGTTGAGTGAGGGGCTCACAGCCTTTTCCCCTGGCACGGGGAAAGCTTTGTCCCAGCAAATGGAGCAGGGGACAAAGGTGTCACCAAGCACAAGTCCCTGGGTATGTGCAAATCTCTCCTCTGGCGCCTCAGCTCTCAGCAAACATCAGCTCAAGGGGTAATTAATGGATTAATGAGTCCCTGTGGGGGTCTGTGTGCCCAGGGTGAGCTGTGGGTGGGGCATTTGCAGAATCAGAGAATCACTGAATGTCCTGAGCTCAAGGGACCCCCAAGGATCACGGATTCCACCCCCTGGCCCTGCCCAGACCCCCCAAATCCCACCCTGGGCACCCCTGGCAATGCTGTCCAAACGCTCCTGGAGCTGTGGCAGCCTCGGGGCCGTGCCCATTCCCTGGGGAGCCTGGGCAGTGCCCAGCACCCTCTGGGGAAGAACCTTTCCCTGATCTCCAGCCTGACCTGCCCTGGCCCAGCTCCAGCCGTGCCCTGGGTGCTGTCCCTGTCCCACCTGCTTGTGTGAAAATTCCATGTTCAAACGTGTTCAGCCTCACATCCAGGTTGCGAATGGTTATTTGTGACATCCTTAAAAACAACATTTTGCATGTTTTCTTCAGCAGTGTTTATATATTCAAATTACGCTGGAAGCGAAACGCGATTTGCGTCTCGAAAACATTCAGCGTGTCTGTGCTTCAGGACAGCCTTGGAAAACAAGGAGCAGCATCTACAGGCAGGAGTCTCTTCGGAAAGGTATTTTCAAGTGTTTTTTTGCCTTCCCTGTGCTCTGTGGGAGTTGAGGCAGCAGACTCCAGCCCCGTCTCTCCTGATGGCAAATCCATCTCTTTCAGCACCGTTGGCTTCAGATTTTCAGATGCCAGTTGGAGGTGCCATCTGACACCATCGCACATTTGAATATCTCGGTATTTTTAGTCACTCACTCACACGTGTGGCATCCGAAACAGTGCTGGAGCTGCTCAGGGAGGAGCGCAGGGGCAGAGTCCTGCCCTGGCGGGTGTTGCATCACACGAGGTGCTCACGAGGACACCTGGTCCTGTGTCTGCTCCTCAGGGCAGGGACAGCCTGGGTGGGACCCCTGCTCAGGTGGGGACAGCCCCCAGCAGAGCCCCAGATTGTCCCTCAGAGGGCAGAGGGAAAGGCTTGGAGCTGCCCAGCTGGGGTGGGACAGGGTGGGCAGGGTGAGCTCTCCGTGGAGGACACACCAGGAGTTCTGCTCATCCCTGTGATGTCCTAATGTTGGAAAATACACCAGTTTAACAATTTTGTATAACTTTAGTCAAAGGATTTGTTGTCTTTACCCCAGGAAAAGAAATTTTAAGTTTCTTTCCAGGGCATTGTACTGCCAGGTGAGGTCTGATGAACTCAACACATCACAGAGTGGAGCAGCCCAAAGATCCCCAGAGAGATAAAAACATCCACGGAACATGAACAGAACATCGGTGGCCATCTCCAAACATCCACCCCAGAGCACCTCTGACACAGCTGGAGACATCTCGCCCGGACAGGACTGATAAGAGAATGAAAAATGAAGATCTAATTTACATCGGAGCTGAGGGAATTCAGATCCAATGGGAAACTGAACACTGAGGGTTGCTCAGCTCTGGACCAATGAACTTTGAAACAATGCATCTCTGTGGGGTTTGACTATAAAATTTGGGGGAAATCCTGTAAAATCTGTGCATCATGGAATGATTCTCTCTGCACACCCGGGCTGTGTGTGGATGAGATGATTTCTGTGGCACACCCTGGCCAGAAAAACATCCTGGCCAGAAAATAAAGTAATGCCTTGACTCTCTATCACCTCAAATATAGTGCTAGAGGGTTTTTTATTTCTCCTGATTTTCGGTGACACTAAGAGCCTTCCTCTGACTTAAGAGGTCCCCTGTGGGTGCAGGGGAGAGGGCAGATGTTGAGTTTATGAATTTATTCTCTCCTTGCTGTCTCTCACCCCGAGTGTTCCCTCTGTCTGCACCTGGCCAAGGCTGGGACAGGGGACAGGGGACAGAGTTCACCTTTATGGCTCCGGCTTTGATCTCCCAGATGTTTTCTTTGGATGTCCTTCCCAGAGAAGAGTTTACAGCCGCAATGCTCTGTTCCTGTCTGTCTGTGCTCCTGGAGGATTTGGCTCTTGGGTTCTCTGGGCTCGGCCCAAGGTTTCCTTTATGGCCTCACCTTTGAGCTCTGCTGTGGAATGATCACAGAGCTGCTCAGCTGTGACCCAGAGCTGGTCCTGCCCAACGCCTGCCTGGGATTCATTTCTGCACAGCCCCAGGCAGCTCTCCCAAAAGGAGATGTTGCTCACGCTGAGGTCCCTGGGCTGGTGCCAGACTCACCAGGTTGGTACTGGCACAGGTGGCTGGAGAGGGAAGGGGCAGGGATGGTGCTGGTGCTCTCAGGCAGAGGTTTTTAGAGCATTGAGAAGAATCAATATCTGCCCAAACACAACCTTCCAGCCCCATTTTGTACCCTGGGACCCTTGTTCATGCTCAGCCCCACAGCTCTGCCTCGCTGGGGTACCATGGCCATGGTTTCCTCCCCAAGCCCTCCACCACAGCTCAGCCCAAGGGGGACAGGAGCTGGACAAGAGCCCATGGAGGAGATGTGCATCCCATGCATCCCCTTTGCCCATGGAGAGCTGAAAATGAAATTATTTCAGACCCTGAGAGAACCCCAGATGAAAGAAAAACAGAGAAACGAGCCCAAACTGGGACAGGCAGCACAGAAATGGTTTGGCTTTGCTCTGGGTTTCACTTGTGTTTGCAGTTTTTAGTGATGCTTCCAGACCTGGCTGCAGGGGCAGAATTCCAAACAACTGGCACTGGAACAAAACTTTGAGGGATTGCTTTGCAGATGAGCCCTGCAGGTCTCTGTTCCTCTCAGAGTGGCAGAGATGATTTGAACTACATCTCTTGGCCCTGCTCATGTTTGTAATCACAGTCTGGAATTACTCTGTGTGCTCACACTGCAGAGCTGTCTCTGGGACTCTGTCCTGGCTCTGTTCTCTGGGCAAATGGACAAGAGAAATTTGGGACAGAGTTATTGGTGGGTTCTGCACTTCTTTTTGTTCCTTTCCCCCTGAATGTTGAGTGAGGGGCTCCCAGGAACTCCCCCACAGAGTGATAGAATCACAGAGGGGTTTGTAATGGAAGAGACCTGAAAAAACATTTAATTCCACCCCTGGAAAGTGCCATGGGCAGGGACACCTCCCACTGTCCCAGGCTGCTCCAAGCCCTGTCCAGCCTGGCCTTGGACACTGCCAGGGATCCAGGGGCAGCCACAGCTCCTCTGGGAAACAACTTCCCACATGATAAACTCTTACCATGTGGAGCCTCTGCACTATCAGGGCCATGAGACCCCCTGGGGGCTCCAGGGCCAGAAATGAGGTGTCCCTCTGGGAAATGGGGGTCGGAATGCTTCCAGAAGGTCCGTGTGGAGCCAGGGAGTGCTTTTGGTCAGCTGAGAATGCCAGCCTGTGCTCTGGTGCTGTGACCACCTTCAATGTGCTGCAGGCACCTGCAGGTTTTCCGTGCTGCTCCTGGCACTGCTGGAGTTTCACAACATCACGGAATGTCCCCAGCTGGAAGGGACCTCCAAGGATCATCCACATCCTGGCCCTGCACAGACCCCCAACAATCCCACCCTGTGCCGGTGCTTGCACTGATCTCAGTGCCCTCACTGAGTGTGTGCTGAGAGGATTCCCACAAGCTCCACTGCTCTGTGGGGAGAGAAACTCAGCCAGGGTGAGGAAGGAGTCATCCATTATCCCATTGTGCCACAGGGATGGGAAAAAAAGGCATTTTGGAAAGCCTTGTCGGTGACAGTGACACTGGGGCCTGCTCCCATATGGGCATTTGTGACTGTCCCCCTTGCAAAACTCCCTCTTTCCTGCACCCCAGTGGGGAATCTCCTGTCCCAGGCAGCAAAAAACCTTAATGGGACATTAACCCAGCCAGCCTTGCATGGCCTCAGCTTTTCAGAGGCAAAACTCCATCAACACCTGCTCTATTTCATTAAAATGGTGCTGGAGAACAGGGCACGAGGGAGGATTTCCCTGAGAGACATTTGTGGGCCAGCAGAGCTGATGGAAGGGAATGTCCAGGAGGGACAGAATGAGGTGTGGGCAGGATGGGAACTCCTCCCAGCCCAGCTGGCCCCAGAGCAGGTGTGGGAACGCTTGGGACAGTGACAAACGTGGGGAGCAGGGCAGGGACAGCCCCTGGCAGTCAGGAGAGCTTCAGCAAAGAGGACGAACTCCTCATGATGGAAGTTTGAATGATTCTCTGGAAGTGAAGACTCCCATGGGAGGGGGAGGTGTAGTTGCACTGTTTTAGAAATCTTTCTCTTCTTTCTCAGGGAGAATAGAGATAAGCTGCATTTCTGTACTTTCCTAATCTCTGTGTTTGGCACTAGGTGTTGTATCGCTGTGACCAATGGTTTTAGGAGGTGGATTCCCTGCTGACCAATGGTTGCTAGATTATTAATGGATATATAAAGAAGTTTCTGAAAATAAAGTCTCTCTTTTCGCCGTCTTGGGTTCTCCTGCCTGCTTCCTCTGCCAGCTCCTGCGAATCTCAGGAAATCTAAACCAACAGGGAGGCATTTTGAGTTGTGCCTGAATGAGTGATTTGGTTTGACTGCAGGCACAGGACTCGGGGCCAAGGTGTGAAACACGACAGGAATGTCCTGGATCTGTGTTGCTCTGATTTTCTGATATTCGTGGAGATTTGAGGAAGCTCGCAGGAAGTCAGGCAGGCAGCACACAAGATGGTGAAAAGAGAAACTTTATTTACAAGAACTTCTTTATATATCCATTAATAGTCTAATAATTATTGGTCGATAGTTTTTCCACCCCCTATAGCGATTGGTTACAACGCTGAAGTGTCCAGTACCAAAACAAAGAGATTGGAAAGCACAAGAATGCAACTTATCACTATTCTCCATGAGAAAGAAGAGAAAGATTTTAAAACAGTGCAACTCCAGGTCCTCCTCGCTCGGAGCCTTGATGAGCACAGGCAGAGCCTCGTGGCCTCGTGAGGAGCTTTCCATCCCTCATTTCTGTGCCTCCACCATGGAATGAGACAGGAGGCGTTCAAAAGGTGTCTGAAGGGGAAAAGCTTTCAATGAAAACACCGACCCCAGCAGGGCCTGGGAGCCTGAAACCCAACCTGACCCCAGAGCAGCCCTACAGCAGCACGGCTGAGACTGCAGGGGCTGTTTGCTCTCAGCTCCAGGAGCTCCCAGAGCTCCCTGAACACTTCCCATGGAAAGGAAAAGTGCTGACGAGCCCTGAGTGGAAGGGTCTTTCATTTCTCCCCTTTCTCCTGCCTCAGTGAGAGGAAGGAGCCTGCACGAGAGTGAATTGTTCACCAGCTGGAGCCTGCAAACCAAATTCTTGCACTCCCTGTCCCTCCTGTGGCTCCTCTTGCTGCCTCCCAAGTGTCCAAGTGTCCACCTGGCCCCAGCCCTTGCTCCCAGCAGAGCCTCAAGATTGCTCAAACATCAAAAATAGTTTTTACTCACAGAAAATTGTCCCACCACCACCGCTGTGAGGCCACCACAGCTGATCCCAGCCCTGCAGGGCAGGGCCTGTGGGCACAGTCCGTGGGAATGTGTGATAATCCGGGTGGGAAGGGGCTTTAGGGGGTCCCCAGCCCAATGTTCTGCTCAGGTGTTACACCTTCCCTGCTGCCCATGGCCACCTCTGTGCTCAGGGATCTCCTGAACAGGAATATTTCCTGGAGAATGGAGCACAGGGATCTCCTGGCACAGGAATATTTCCTGGAGAACAGGGCACAGGGATCTCCTGGAAGAGGAATATCTCTTGGAGAACAGCACACAGGAATATCTCCTGGAGAACAGGGCACAGGGATCTCCTGAACAAGAATATTTCCTGGAGAATGGGGCACAGGGATCTGCCGGCACAGGGATATTTCCTGGAGAATGGGACACAGGAATATTTCCTGGACAACAGGGCACAGGGATCTCCTGAACAGGAATATTTCCCTTGGAAAAGAGGAGCCAACACGTTTGCAGTTCCCAGACACTCCCAGCCTGGCAAATCAGCAACCCCTCTGGTAGCCTTCCCCTCTGTTTTCCAGGATGTGCCCTTCCTCCTCAATCCTTTCCATCTTTCAGGTGATTTTCCTCTGGGATCAGCCCTTGGCGTGTCCCACTGGAGTGTCCCGTCCATGTCCTGGTCTTGTTCCCAGAACAAAAGCAGGTGAAGGAATGGTGACAAAGTCAAGCCCTTGGAGTGTCCCAGGGGAATGTCCCATCCATGTCTGGGTCTCCTTGTTCCCGGAACAAAAGCAGGTGGAGGAATGGTGACAATGCCAAGCCCTTGGAGTGTCCCATCTGTGTCCCGGTCTTGTTCCCAGAACAAAAAGACGTGAGGGAATGGTGACAAAGCCACTCCCTTGGTGTGTCCCAGTGGAGCATCCCATCCGTGTCCTGGTCTTGTTCCCAGAACAAAAGCAGAGAAGGAACAGTGACAAAGCCATGGCTCCTCTCCTGCAGGACCTCCTCCCGTGGTGGCATCAGGGCGAGAACCCTCCACTTCCAGAACAACCTCCAGAGGGTAAATTCCCCCCAATTCCTGCTCCCCTTCCCGAGGGGAGTTCGGGAATGGCAAATCCGTGCTGTTCCATGAGAGGGCAGTGTCGGATGAGAGCAAAGAGCCTCGGGAAGCTGCAGGGATGTCTGGGCTGGAGGGGGAAACGTCCCAGAAATTTGGATGAGGATGGGATCAGTCCTGCTCGTGGAGACTGCAGAGCTCCAGGATTTATGAGATGAGATCCTGTCTCCTTTTTTTCCGAGTCTGGAATGGAGCTGGAAATCTCTTCGGAACGCTGGTGAAGAAAGGAAGGTGAAGAAAAAGGTGTCAATCCATGAAATTCCATGAATACTTTTGTCCAGGGTGGGTTCTGAAGGACTCTGGGCTCCCTTTGGAAGTCCTCCCTCTCCCCAAGGAGCCTGAGCTTTGTACTCTCACAGATGGATCAGAGAGGACTCTTCTCACTCAGTTTTCCCCAGATCTCCCTCAGGTTCCTGGGACATCATCCCACCTCCCGGAACACCTGCATCCGGGGGCTGCTGGGATCTGCAAAGGGAAATCTGGGGAGCCTTTCACCCTGAGTGCCTCTGAGACAGAAGAGAACTCCCAGACCTCCCTCCTTCCCTCTCTGAGGAGCTCCAGGGAGGGTCACGAGGCATCCCAGCAGGTCCCATCCCAGAGCTCTTCTCCCACAAACGTTTCCCACTCTGTGGATGAGCCACAGCTCCACAAGTTGCTTCTCAGGAAGGTCCCAGCTCCAGCAGAAGCTGCCCTGCAGCACAGCTGGGGCTCACCCCGGGTTCCTCTGCTTCCTCTCCTCCACCAAGGAGCCACGGGACCTGTTCTTGTGGCCCAAGGAGCCACGGGACCTGTTCTTGTGGCCCAAGGAGCCATGGGACCTGTTCTTTGTGGCCAAAGAAGCCACAGGACCTGTTCTTGTGGCCAAAGAAGCCACAGGACCTGTTCTTGTGGCCCAAGGAGCCACAGGACCTGTTCTTGTGGCTGAAGAAGCCACAGGACCTGTTCTTTGTGGCTGAAGAAGCCACAGGACCTGTTCTTGTGGCTGAAGAAACCAGACTGTCACACTTCAGTGTGAGAAGGTCCCAGGTGAAGGAGAGGAAGGGATTCTGTCTCTCCTGACTTCATCCTTGTTTTGAACGTGCAAAAAAAGAGGATTTTCCTCTCTCCCGCCGCCCTTCTCTGGAAAGAGGAGATGACCCTGTCCTTCCTCGTCCCTCGCTGCTCATGGCAGAGCACAGGGCAAACCTCCAACAGCCTCCCCTGAGCCATGAGCAGCCACCAGAGAGCCACAGGGACCTCTCTGCTCCTCCAGCTGCTCCTGCTGTGGCCCCACAGTCTCGGAGACTCTCCCGGCCCCTGCTGTGTCTCACCAGGTGATGCCTCGAGTTCCCTGTCTTACAAAAATATCATTTTTATCATCTCCCACCTTAAAAAGAGCCCCGAGTCCTGGGAGGAGGTGGCACAGGAGGGGCAGGTGCCATCCCTGTGCCCACAGAGCTTCCCATTGAATCGCCCAGCCTTGGATTGAATCCCAAATGCCTCAGATGCCTTTGGAGATGTCCCCAAAAGCCTCTGCTGCCCATCCACTGTGGTTATGTAACTTTATTGACCTCTCTGTTTGCAGAGGCCCCAGGGGCAGCGGTGCTGATGGAAAATCCACCCCGGCAGGAGGGCAGGGAGGGACAGCCACAAGGGCAGCAGGAAGGCTTGGCTTTGTCCCCTGCTCTGAGAGCATTCCACGAAAAATAACCTCAACAAAACCCCCACGACCCCCAGGTTTGCAGTGCTGCCGAGCCTGATTCCAGGGGGCTGCTCCCCTCTTTTTTGATTTTTTCTGCTGCTGCTCTAAAGATCTTTTTTTACTTATTTCACTTATTTCACTTTTATTTCACTTTTTTCACACACACTCTGCTCCACAGCTTCCCTTGGCCTTCAGGTCTTTGGAGAGTCTCTCCCACAGGATCTTCTCTCTGCCCCACAGCTCTGTTGGGAATTGCCTCTGCCAGGGATTGGATTCTCAAGCCAAAGTCCTCCCACATCACCAAATCTGGGTTTTTTTATGATTCTGCTGAAGCAGTTGCCCAAAAATGCTGGAGGGATCCCAAGGTTATTAAGTTCTTATGTCGCAGCCTTTGGAACTGCAAGCAGCATCAGAAATGTTGGTTTGAACCCAATCATTTCAAATCCACACTGCTGGGGTAGATCTTCGAAAGATTTATTTTTCAGGTGACTCTGAGGCACTTTCCAGTGCCATCCTCCGTCTGAGGAGGTTCAGCTGCCACCAAACCCCAGATCTTGATGTTCCTCAGATGCTGATTGGGGTTGTTAGTGATGCACTAGAGCAGATGAGTGTCACTCAAATTTCCAGCGGCTGAAGTTAGAAATCAAAGTTAGGAATCACTAGAAAGGTGTGAACAGTGAGGCTGATCAACCATTGCCAGAAATCGCTGTTTTCACACCAAAACACTGAGGACCATGGACTGTCCAGGCGATCCCATTTCCTCTTGTTGCTCTGATTTTCTGATATTTGTGGAGATTCGCGGAAGCTCGCAGGGAAGGCAGGCAGGCAGCACAACAGATGGCGAAAAGAGGAACTTTATTTACAAAAACTTCTTTATATATTCATTAATAATCTAATAATTATTGGTCGACAGTTTTTCCACCCCCTATAATGATTGGTTACAACTCTAGAGCATCCAGTACCAAAACAAAGAGATTAGAAAGCACAAGAATGCAACTTATCTCTACTCTCCATGAGAAAGAAGAGAAAGATTTTAAAACAGTGCAACTGCATCCTCTGGCTGAGCAGGAATGTTTTGTGGGATCACCTCCTAATCTTGGTTTTGGGTTAAGTGATGGTTTCCAGCGCGCTGCCCGCAGGATCCTCCGCGGTGACACATAACCACAGGATGATGAACACCGCGGATCTGCCAGCACGAACCCAGGCTGGCAGCAAACCCCAAACACAGCCAGGCCCACAGCGCCTTACCTGCCCTGGATTTCCAGCTGTGGGCTGCAGGAGGCTGAGGTTTTGTAGGAAAGGATGGGAAGTGTCCACAGCTGGCTGGGGAATCATTCCAGCCACACAGGCAGCAGCTCATGGGGCAGTGGAGGCACCTCCAGGGCAGGAACAGAGCCAGCCTGGGCCATGGAGTCCTTGGGGAGCCACCCCTGACAGCTCATGATGAGGAGCTCTGAAATCCTTTTCATGTTCCACGTGGTTGCTAAAGCAGGAGCCAGCAGTGCCTGGAGCTCCGGGGAGCATCGGAGCTGAGCTCAGATGGTTCCTCAGAGCTCTTAGTCTCTTGGAGCTGTGCTTTCCCTTGGGATCTGAGCTTGGAATCAGTCACAGAATATCCTGAGCTGAAGGGACCCCCAGGGTCATTGAGTCCAACCCCAGCCCTGCACAGACCCCCCAAATCCCACCCTGGGCACCCCTGGCAGTGCTGTCCAAACGCTCCTGGAGCTGTGGCAGCCTCGGGGCCGTGCCCATTCCCTGGGGAGCCTGGGCAGTGCCCAGCACCCTCTGGGGAAGAACCTTTCCCTGATCTCCAGCCTGACCTGCCCTGGCCCAGCTCCAGCCGTGCCCTGGGTGCTGTCCCTGTCCCAGAGCAGAGATCAGAGCTGCCCTCGGGAGATCCCTGAGCTCTGCCCCAGCTGGACACACCAAGTGCCCTCAGCTGCTCCAGACCCCTCCCCATCCTCATGTCCCTCCAGCTCAGTTGCCTTTCAAGCTTCATTTTCCCTTTCTCTCGGGCAGTTCTGTGCAGAAATTGGAGCCCCAGGGCCGTGCCTCTCTCTCGCTGTGCTCAGGTGTGTTCTCAGCCGTGACTCAGAGCTCAGGCCCTGCTCCTCTCTCATAAATCCGAGTGACTTCATCATACCTTCGCTGTGAACTCATGCTGCTGCACCTTCCCTCCTGGCTACCCCAGCCAGCATTCCTGGGCACGAGGCTGGGCAGCCAGCGCTCCCCTTCCAGCAGCTCCCGGCTCCTGGCACGGCCACCCCTGCCAGGGTGCTGAGAGGAGCCCCTGGGTGCTCCTGGGGTGACACCACCATGCCCAGAGCTGCTCTGCCTGCTCTCTGCGGGAGCTGCTCCCATCCCACAGAGAGCCCAGCCCTGCTCCTGGTGCCTTGAGGCTCACCTAAAACAGAGGCTGGACAGAGCTAAGGGAATAAAAAGCAGTGATATTTAATGAAGGCCTTCAGGTGCATTTAGGGCAGGCACAGCCCACCCAGGGCTACACCCAAAATGGACAGGTCACGGGTTTTTCATACTTTAGAAGTTTTTTATAAGGTCACAGGTTTTTAATACTTTGAAGTTTTTTATAAGGTCATGGGTTTTTCATGCTTTATAAGTGTTTTATAAGGTCATGAGTTTTTCATATTTTATAAGTTTTGTCCATTTGCATATTGAGGTTTAATCTCCAATTACACCTTCAGGTAATGAAGTTAATCACTCCAAGTTTGCTCCCCCAATTAATTCATTGCTGTTTACATATATTGGGGCCTGAGACAGTGAGGTGTCATTCGGTTTTGGGCTCAGAGAGGAATTGTTTTGTCAAAAAATGAGAGAACAGCAGCTCAGTGCCTGCATGGAATCCAGAGTTATATACTAAAGAGTTACAGAATTACATGACACATGGAAAATACAGAAGCTAAAATCCTAAGGCATCACTCCTTCCAGAGCTCTGCTTGCAGGTGAGGCTCCCCCTGGACTCAGCTGCCTCTGTCTCACCAAAATTTCCCCTGGCAGCTCAGCTGGAGGTGCCTGAAGGAGTCAGTGCAGCCTGGCAGAGGTGCAGACTGCCCAGAGTGCAGCCCTGGGCACTCCTCACCCGTGGGCAGTGCCAGGGTCTGTCCTGCTCCAGCTCCAGGAGGGGAGGCTGGAACCAAGCTCTGCCAGCTCTGTGTGTGCCCAGGAGAGGAGAGAACCCTCCAGCACGAGAGTGTGGTCTCCAAATGGCATCAAGGAAACTTTAACAGGAGGAGTTTTTAATAATTTAAATTGTTATTAATTCATTTTAGTAGAAGGAGGTTTTAATAATTGAAAAAAAACTACTTTTAGGAAAGTGAGAATGAGAAAGTTCCCTTGCTCGCCAAGTGTGGCAGCCTCCTCTGGACACACCAGGGGAGGGTCAGCTTGGATTTTAGGGAAAATTTATTCACTGAAAGAGTGGCTAAGAACTGGAACAGGCAGAGGTGGACTCACCAGGCCTGGAAGTGTTCAAAACTTGCGCAGATGTGGCTTTTGGTGACCCAGTTTGGGGACATGGTGGTGTTCAGTCACCACAGTCTTGGAGGTCTTTTCCATAAAATGGTGCTGTTGATTAAAAATAACCAAAAGTCCTGAGCTGGGGGCCTGTTTCTGACAGTGCCCTTGTAGAAATGGAGCAATTCTGCCCTGGTTTGGTTCTTTGGGGTTGGTTTGTTCTGCTTTAGGGTTTTTTGTTTTGGTTTAGGGTTTTTGTTAGGTTCAGGTCAGTGCAGAGTGACAATGGGAGTGTGAACACCAAGAGGTCCAAAGGACACCTCTCCTAAAATATTCCTGAAAGAGCAGAAATAAACACTGCTCCTCACTGGAAATAAATCTATTTCCCCACCCACCTCCCCAAATGGGAAAGTTCCTATTATAAATCTGAATTTTCCCAGGAGCCCTCAGACTCTCACAACAATTATTAGATAAAAGCAAAGCTTTCCAAGGCCAGGCTGGACAGGGCTTGGGGCACCCTGGGGTGGTGGGAGATGTCCCTGACATGGCAGGGGTGGAATGAGGGATCTTTCAGGTCCCTTGCAGCCAAACCACCCTGAGTTTTTAGGATTTTAGAGGGAGAATTTATTCAGTCATGGACTCGTTCCTCACAGCTCTGTGAAGGGTCAGCCCAAATTCTGGCATGCAGCACTAAAAAAACCCCAACGAAACAAAAAAACCCCCAAAACAACAAAAAAAAACCCCCTCCCCCCCCCAAAAAAACCCAAAAAACCCAAAACAAACAAACAAACAAACAAACAAACAAAATGACAAAAAGCCCTAAAAAACAAAAAAAAACCCCCAAAACAAAAAAAAAAACACACCAACCCCACAAAAAAACCCCAAACAAAACCAACCAACCAACCAAAAAACAAAATCCAAAAAGCCCAAAAACAACAAACCAAAACAAAACAGCACAAAAAAACAAAACAAACAAAAGAACAAACCCAAAAACCAAACAAAAAAACCACAAAGTCACACCCAAAAAACCCAAAACGCCAAACCAGCGCCCTCAGTGTGAGTTTGCAAACTGCCACTGGCCCCTAATCAAAGGCCAGGTGATTAATTGATTAATTTTTTATCTCTCTGATGGCATCCAGGGCTGTGGTACAGACCCTTGGCACTGATCTCGTTTGCCTTAGCACATTTCGTGCATTATTTCCAAAACTGATGATATTTCACCATTTCCACGAGACTCTTTGGAGTCAAACCTGTGCCAGGCAGTGCCTGGGGCACCCTGAGCTTGTGCAGGAAAACCTAAAGGATCATCCCAAAGGATCATCCCAAGGTGCCATGGAGGTGTTGGGTCAAGATCTGATGTTTTTGGAGGTTTTTTCCAATGTCAGTAGTTCTGGGGCACTTTAAATCCATCCCTCAGCAGTCCCTGTGCTCATCCTCATCTCCCCTGCCCCATGGGCTGTTTGTATTTTGGATGTGCACAGCTCTGCCACGAAACCCATAGCGGGAAAACAAAGATTCTTCAAACAAAAACAAACAAAAAACCTAACAAAAAACCCCCAAAAAACCCCAACAAAAAACAAACCCAAAAAAAAATAAAAAACTCCACACCAAAAACAAACAACCAAAACCAAATCAAACCAAACAAAAAAAGCCCCCAACAAAACACCCTCCCAAAAAAATCCCAAACAAAAAAACCCACAAAACCACACACAAAAACAAACCAAGAAACCAACAACAAAAACAAAAAAAAAAAAAAACAAACAAACAAAAAACAACCAAAACCAAATCAAACCAATTAAAAAAAAAAAGCGAAACACCTCCCCCCCAGAAAAACAAACAAAAAACCCCACAAAACCAGACACAAAAACCAAAAAACCAAACGAAAAAACCCCACCAGAAACAACCAAAACCAAATCAAACCAAACCAAAAAAACCACCAACAAAACACCTACCCCCCCCCCAAAAAAAAACAAAAAAACCCCACCAAACCACACCCAAAACCCCAAACCAGGGCCCTCAGTGTGAGTAACCCTATTCCTGCCTCTGCTGAATCCTTTGGGCTGCTGGGACCTGTCCCCAGCTTCTGTCCTGGTCACAAATACTGAACTCTGGAGTGGGAAAAGTGTCCCCAGGTCAGGGCTGTGGGAGGAGAGCGATGCACTGCCCACAGCTCTTCAGGAAATCACCAGCGCTCGGTTCGTGGCTCTAAATTCTGAGTGCAGATTGCAAAACCCACCCAGCTCTGGCAGCAGAGAGTCCTGGGCCTTTAGCTTGGGAAATAAAGGGCAAAGAGATGGAAATAAATTTATTTCCCCACCTAGCTGGGGAACAAAGAGCTGTTAAAAGTAGGATGGGGACAGCTCCCGCCTGGAGCTGCGGTGGATTGTGTAATCCATCGATAAATCGAACGCTGGGGCATCTGAAGGGCAGCAAAGGGGAGAGGGCACTGGATTTGCACATCAAAACTGCTCTTCCTCCTGCCGTGCAGCCAGGGCTGAGCAGCAGCACGGAGAGCAGAGCTGGAGCTGCTCTGGCCCCAGTCGTTCTGGAGAAAATGTCCTTTTAAGGGTGGCTCTGGAGAGAACACCCTGCAGAGTGCGTGAGGGAACTTGTCCGTGCCCTCGGCGGCTGCAGGGCTGGGGCTGGCGTTCAGTGCCAGGCTGCAGCTCCCAGGGCTGCAGGGAATGGGCAGGTTCTCCTCAATATTCCCTTTTTCCTGGTGGGAAAAGGCTGGAGCTGCGGCTGAGCTGAGATCAGAGCTCACCTGCCGTCCCCGTGAGGATTGAGCAGAGACTCTGCCCTGGCTCACGCACACCCTGCTGCTCCTCGCTGCACTCCTGGTGGCTGGGGCAGTCCCAAAAGCAACAAAAATCACATTAAAAAGCTGCTCAGGGTAATTTCTGTGGCACCAAAGTCCTTCTCATCACCCCCGAAGTGCTGTGCCCGTGGCTCTGCTGGGGGGGCACAGAGCACAGGGACTCCCCAGGGCACAGTGCCACTGCAAACAGCTCAGCCCTGAGGCACTGCCCTGGGTCTGCTTTAGCCCTGTCCAGAGGGAATCCCAGTGTTCCCTTCTGATGTGAAGGAATTCCTCCCTGTGAGGGTGATGAGAGAAGCTGTGGCTGCCCCTGGATCCCTGGCAGTGTCCAAGGCCAGGCTGGACAGGGCTTGGAGCAGCCTGGGACAGTGGAAGGTGTTCCTGCCATGGCAGGGATGGAATGGGATGGGATTTATGATCCCTTTAAACCCAAACCTGTCTGGGATTGTGGAATTTTGGGATTTTCTCAAATGGGTCAGGGATAATTGTGTTTCTCAATGTGTTTCTCCCACGGGTCAGATTTATCTCCACTCCCGAGCTTTGGCCCCAGGAGTTACTGAGCTTTACTCTGATCCCACTGACTGCTGTCCCAACCCTCAGGCGTGGGATCAATCTGCAGCCAGGACCAGAATTTCCTGTGGATGTTAAGGATGTTTGGCCATGGGGAACAGCCCATTTCCCTCTGTCTGCAGGGTGCAAGCCAAGATCACAGAATCACAGAATCATGGAATCATGGAATCATAGAATCATGGAATCCCAGAATCCCAGAATGGTTTGGCTGGAAGGGACATTTAAAGGTCACCCAGTGCCACCCCTGCCATAGGCAGGGACACTTTCCACTGCCCCAGGCTGCTCCAAGCCCTGTCCAGCCTGGCCTGGGACACTTCCAGGGATCCAGGGGTAGAATCCCATGTTGGATCAAAACCCAAAGCTCTGACAGATCCCCAGTGGTGTTTAGAGTCAGCAGGAACATTTTCCCTTCCACCTCTTTGATGGGAACAAGGAACAAGGGTTACAAGTACGGAATTTTATCAGGCAAATGGCTCTGCCTCTGAGGATTCACCAAGGAAATTCTCTGCCTCAGATCCCCCCTGTCCCTGCTCACAGAATATTGGGAGAAGTGCCTCAGAGGGGAAACACAGTCCCAAACCTGCACAAAGTGATCCAGGCCCATTCCTGTCAGCACAGACACCTTTCTTGATGGGAAAGAAAAAAAAAAAAATGTGAATTACACTGTGAAGATAAAATGAAATTGCTCACCAGAGAGAAGAAAATCACCCTCCAAATGGAACATTTTTTCCCCCTTTTTTTTCCCCTTCTTTTTTCTCTCCACACTTATTATCCAATGCCAAAAGGCTCTCTTTGAGTTGCCCGGTGTGTTTTGAGGAGTTCTCTTCACTCCCATCCTGGGAAATGACTTATTCATCGTGCTGGGCCTCGGAATAAATTGGATTCTTCCTTCCAGTTAACAGCGTGGATTGACACAACATGCAGAGCTATTGCAGCCTGGTGAGAATTTCCAGCCTCAGCCTCTCATCCGCTCCCGTTTGGAGTCTGTCACTTTATTAACATCAGCCAAGTGATTCCTCTGCAGTCCCAGGGAATGCTGTTCCTGCTAAAGAAACCTCACCAGCAGGGAGTGTCAGCTGCTCTGAGTTTGTCAGCACTGAAAGGGCACCTGGGGATTTGTATTCTGGACGAGGCTGGGAGAGGTTTCACCTTGGAAGCACTTTGCCTTGAAGGAATGAATGAACACCAAACTTCCTCTGTCGCAGGGTCAGAGCCACAGAACACCCGGAGCTCGAAGGGATCCGTGAGGATCATCAAAGTGCTGATGATGTGACGGGAGCTGAGCAATTTCTGAGCTCACACATCAGCTGAGAGCATCTTGGGCAGCAACATCCGGGCTCTGGCCAAGATTTCCATGCATGACTGGAAGGTCCATTTTTGGTTGCCTAATCTGAGATTTTTCACGCAAACAATTTTCCCACAGGCAGCTGAGGAACACTTCCCAGAAATAATGCATCCCAGGCACCTCGTGGCTGGAAAACTCGGCTGCAGGCATGGGTGGCTGGAGGAGAGCCTTTCCACAGGGGCAGCAGCTGTGGAATTCCCCTCCTCGGTCAGGCAGTGGAGCAGACTCTGAAATTCAGACAGGAATGTGCTGCGTGGAGGACACAGCCCAGGCCCAGCTCAGGTTCTTGCTCGAGGTGTGGTCTGGGCACAGTGATGAGTCTGTGACACATCCTGGTTCAGAGGGCAGGAGAGCTCCACTTTCAGGATTTCAGCAGTGAAACTCCTCCAGTTTTTACAAAACTGGCAGTGCAAGCACCATTTTCAGGGGTTGGGTCTATCAGGAGGTCCCTTTGGCTCAAAGGAGGCAGCCAGGCCAGTGGTGACCAAGAAAAAATAGAAGTAAATCAGTCAGGCCTGCAAAAAGAAGATGGGTGCAGAAGGACAGACAGAGCCAGCTCCCACTGGCCTCTCTCAATGGTCTCAGGTGATCCAACTTGAAATCTGCAGGCCTTGGGCTCTTTACCCACTGAGGGTTGTCCCCATGGTTGGTGTCCTGTCACCATGGCCAGAGCTCTCCTTGATGCAATCAATGATTTCTAGTTTTTTACTCTTCATGTATCTGTAACTTGCTGCAGTTCTGTGCTCCTTACAAAGTGCTAAAATGCTCTGTTCCAGCACCTTTGGCCAAACAAGGCTCTCTGAACACAGATTCAAAGACATATTTGTTTCCTTAGGGCCCGAAAATATGTAAACAACTGTGAGCTGGGGGGAGCAGGGCTGGGGTGGTGAACATCATCACCTGAGGGTGAGATTGGGAATAAAGGGCCAATGTGCTAATGAACAGAACTTGTAAAGATGAAGGGCTCAGGACCCAGGGCCCATTTTGGGTGCTGTCCCCGATGGGGAACTTTGCTTGCCCCAATGTACCTTCAGGGCCTTTGCAGGCCTTGAATAAATTATCCATTTTTTATACTCCTAATTTGCCTTGGCCTCTCTTTCAGGCAGTCTGTCTGTTAGGCAACATCCTGGGCCCCCCATGTTTGCTGGCCGCAGCCCCCCAGCCCCAGGGTGGGCACACAGCCCTCGGTGACCTTGCTGCAGCCACTGTCACCTGCAGACACAGGCGCTGCTCTGAGGCTCACGGGAAGCATTGGTGTCACAGATCCCCAGGTGTCCAAGCAAAGAGGTCCAGGCAGTGACTAATGGATACTGTGAGCTCATCAGAATGGGTGAGTGCAGGAGATGGACCCAGGGTGAGCAGCACAGACACAAATCAGGTGCAGTTACAGACAAAAGCATGACAAGTTCAGAAGGATCAGAAAACCTCCTGAACATGTTCCAGATGAGCCCTGTTTTCCATTTGCTCCACAAAGAAACGAATATCAGCATCAATTCCACTTTCCAGGAACAACAACAACTTCTTGTCAGTTCTCTTTCCCCATCGGAAGTGCTGGGTAAGGCTTTGGAGCCAGAGAGCATCCAGGGGAAGTGCTCCCTCCTGGAGCAGCCTGTGGCTCAGATGTTCACCACATGAAGAACAAATTCCCATTCCTGCTCCAAATGAGCCTCAGCTGTGACTTGACCTGGATGTGCCTCTGCTGATGCTGAAAGCTCTGCGTTATTTTGGGGTGACTCAAATGCCCTCATCCCCTCCACACCCTGCCAGAGACACCATCCTGGTCCTGACAAACCTTTGTCGCTGAGCAAATGCTTCAACAGCCCCAGTTCCTCCTGGGAGGAATCCCAGTTGCTCCCAGTCCCCACCCAAATGAGTGAGCAGACAAAGGAAACGCCACCTCCTCTGACAGAGAGGACAAAGACATGTGGCCACAGCAGGGGTGGGCGTCCTGACCTCCAGAAGCTTCCGCAGTCACTCAGCCACAGGTCAGCCATTTGTGGGGAGGCTTTAAAGCACAGCCACAGTTGCTGAGCATTCAGCAGATGCTTTAATGCCCTCCTTCCAAATTATTTGTGATGAGAACTGTGGGAGAATCCTTATATTTATCTGCTTTTGTTGTCTCCACAGCTCACAGAACTCCTCTGCCTGGTGCTGGGGGTACCTGGGAGCCCCAGGGGTGACAAGGATAAATGTCATTAACATTTACCAGTCGGGGCATTCATTGCTCGGGCTGCCCCTTCCTTGCTCCCAAGGTGCTTTTCTTGAGTGGCTCTGGGCAGGGAGGTGAGCAGAGAGTTTGGGATGGGGTACATCCCCCAGGGCTGGCTGTGGAGTTTGGGATGAGGCACATCCCACGGGGCTGGCTGTGGAGGGTTTGGGATGATGCACATCCCATGGGTTTAGCTGTGGAGTTTGGAGCAGGGTACATCCCCCAGGGCTGGCTGTGGAGTTTGGGATGAGGCATATCCCCCAGGGCTGGCTGAGCAGAGTTTGGGACAGGGCACATCCCCCAGGGCTGGCTGTGGAGTTTGGGATGGGGCACATCCCCCAGGGCTGGCTGTGGAGTTTGGGATGGGGCACATTCCCCAGGGCTGGCTGAGCAGAGTTTGGGACAGGGCACATCCCCCAGGGCTGGCTGAGGAGGGTTTGGGATGAGGCACATCCCCCAGGGCTGGCTGTGGAGTTTGGGATGGGGCACATTCCCCAGGGCTGGCTGTGGAGTGTGGGATGAGGCACATCCCCCAGGGTTGGCTGAGCAGAGTTTGGGATGGGGCACATCCCCCAGGGCTGGCTGAGCAGAGTTTGGGATGAGGCACATCACCCAGGGCTGGCTGTGGAGTTTGGGATGGGGCACATCACCCAGGGCTGGCTGTGGAGTTTGGGATGGGGCACATCCCCCAGGGCTGGCTGTGGAGTTTGGGATGGGGCACATCCCCCAGGGCTGGCTGTGGAGTTTGGGATGGGCACATCCCCCAGGGCTGGCTGTGGAGATTCCCGCAGCCAGGCAGCAAAGGGAAGGAAGGCTCTGTGGCTGTGGCATAGGAATACAGCAGTATGGGAATACTGAACGGGCTTGGCCTTGCTCTCCAAGTGTCTCCTGTCCTCACTGAGCAGCCCAGGGCTCCCTGTACCCTTGTGAGGACGTCAGACCCTGCCAGAAAGCACCACCATCCCCATGGCTGCTGCCCAGCCCTTCCAGACACTCATCTGACACCGAGAGACAGCTCATGAGCACATTTGGCACCCACAGACCCCACACTGTCCCTCTGTCTGCAGTCCTGGCAGCGAGCACCACGCTGGCCCCTCAGGCAGCTCTGAGTGGCTCTGATTAATTATTTCAGGCAGGTGCCAGGGGCGAGCGAGAGCCACAGTGCCCCTGGTCACTGTGTCACTGTCCCCAGGCAGCCCGGAGCTGAGGGCTGGCAGAGCTGCTCGCTGCGCTGGCCACGGGCACTGCTCCATCAGGAGAGTCCACACTGAGAGATGAGCTCCTGCAGGGACACACAGCTCTGTCACTCAGCTCTGCCAGCCTGGAGGACAGCAGTGTCAAACAGGGGTGAAAAGGCCACAGAGGGGGAAAGTGTCTATCGAAAGCTGAGCTGTGACTGCAGACACCTCCCAGGCTGTGCCATGGGCACGTTTGGATTCTGGCAGCACCAGGAATGGATGAAAAGGAAGAAAATCACCTTTGCTTCCCATTTTCACTCTGCTGAGGGCAGCTGCATCACCTGGGCGCTCACTGAGCAGCTCCCGGAGCAGCCCGAGGGGATGTTTGGGATGTGATCTCAATCAGCCTGAGAAGAAATGGGGAGCGTGGGGAGGGGAGGAGAACAGGCAGTGCGAATCCTCCCTGCCACAAAACAACTGCTCCTCCTTTCATTCAACCAGCCCCAAAGTGGAGGGATTTCCAGCCCTCGCTTTCCTGCAGGGGCTGGTGCTTCACTGTTCTGTCCTGGGAGGGGGAATTGGAGGGAATGCTTTATCCTTTATTTTTGTGCTGACCCCAGGCAGGAGCTTGAGCCCAGGTGTGCTGTTCAGGTCTCCCTTTATCCAAGGAGCAGCAGGAAAGGGTAAAATCCTGTTTGGTGTAGGAGCACCAGGAGCTCTGAGAATGCCCTGGGGTGGCCACTCCTCAGATTCTGGGGTCAGTTTTGGGCCTCTCAGGACAAGAAGGACCCTGAGGGGCTGGAGAGTGTCCAGGGCAGGGAACAGAGCTGGGAAGGGGCTGAGCCCCAGGAACAGCTGAGGGAGCTGGGAAAGGGCTCAGCCTGGAGAAAAGGAGGCTCAGGGGGACCTTGTGGCTCTGCACAGCTCCTGACAGGAGGGGACAGCCGGGGGGGTCAGGCTGTGCTCACAGGGAACAGGGACAGGAGGAGAGGGAACGGCCTCAGGCTGGGCCAGGGCAGGCTCAGGGTGGGTATTGGGAAATTTCTTTATGGGAAGAGCTGCCAGGGTCCAGGGCAGCAGTGGAATCCCCATTCCCACAGGGATTAAAAGCCACGTGGCTGTGGCACTTGGGGACACGTCAGAGGTGGCTGTGGCAGTGGTGGGGATGGTTGGATTTGACAATCCTGAAGGCTCTTTCCAGCTTCAGTGATTCTGTGCCTTTGTGCCCCAAACTCAGATCCTCTGCACAACCTCAGCCTAGGTTAATACGAGGACTGAGCAATCAACTTTGCAAGGATCTGCTCATCCCTTCCAGGCATTCCTGGAGAATTAGGTGCTCAGAGTGACCCTCAGCAGGACACGAAGGGCTCCAGCAGAGCAGAGAGCCAGGCTGGGTCACTGCGAGTCCCCTGGTGACAGTGGGGACACCCCCAGCCTTCAAAACTGTGGAATTCCCCCCAAAAACTGGAAAATTTGCCATGAAAAATGAGGAGACAGAGTGTTGCTCTGATTTTCTGATATTCGTGGAGATTCGCGGAAGCTCGCAGGGAAGTCAGGCAGGAGCACCAAGATGGCGAAAAGAGAAACTTTATTTACAAGAACCTCTTTATATATCCATTAATAGTCTAATAATTATTGGTCGACAGTTTTCCACCCCCTGTAACGATTGGTTACAACTCTAGGGCATCCAGTACCAAAACACAGAGATTAGAAAGCACAAGAATGCAACTTATCTCTATTCTCCATGAGAAAGAAGAGAAAGATTTTAAAACAGTGCAACTACAACAGAGCTCCCCTCAGGGAGGAGGAGAGGAGGAGGAACAAACAGCACATCAACAGCGCTGGGAGGTCCTGTTGGAATGAGAGCCAAGGGTGTTATGGATGCAGCCAAGGAGTCCCCAGGCCACAAGCGAATCGTTGTTATCCTACCACTGCAAGAAGTCCATGAGCTCACTTCATTTTTTCCTTCAAAACACAAGTTTAAAGGAAAAATCTTCCACTTAGAGAAAAAACATGGAGTGTAAAATGTCAGATCTTACCTTATTACCGCAACACAGAAAGTTCAATAAAGTAATTTTTTCCAAAATTATGTATTTTGATTGAAAAAAAAATCTTGGGCATCACTATTAACAGATTTTTAAAGCTAAAATAGACTCAGAGAAATGAAATTTTGTCAGATTCCTTATGTTTTCCAGATTCCACTTCCAACGATGCATGAAGAGTAAAATAACTTAAACTTCCCCAAATCTATTTCTCAGCACTCACCTGGAATGAGTTGCTGCATTTTAAGCCCAAGGAACTCTGTCCCAGAGCTTCCAAACTAAGGTGCACATCAAAAGGCACAAAATGGGTGATTTATAGAAGATTCCAAATTCCAAATGACACCCAGGGGATGAAATTCCATTACTCTAGTTCCCATGGGAAGGAGGAGGATCTGGTGTAGGATGAAGGACCACTCCAGACATCCTGGAATGAATTGTCCCTCGGAAGAAGGACCACTCCAGACATCCTGGAATGAGATGCTCCTCTCCCGGGAGCAGGGATGAGCTGTGGTTTCTCTGGGCTGAGCTCATTTTTCTGTGTCTGAGGAATTTCCTACGGTTTCCTTTGAGCCTAGACAGATCCCAGGGCCTGTTTTGGAGGCAGGGACAGGCAGCCTGAGTTTTCCAGGACACCTCCCTCACTCCAGAGGCAAAGGCAGCGTTTCCCAGGGCTGGGATTTCCCAGGGAAGGCTGCAGTGATCCATGGCCAGGTGAGCCTGCAGGTGTGACCATCACACCTTGGCTGTCCTGCTGTGCCTGGGGACCTGGCACTCCTCATGGACTCCTAATTCCTGCAGCTCAGAGGGGACAGGGCTGGACACATCCCTGGGGCTGGAACTGGGTGGGATGGAGCTGGGAAAACAGGTCTCAGTCCTTGTTGGCAATGACCCATTCAGACCTTTCCTTTCCTTTCCTTTCCTTTCCTTTCCTTTCCTTTCCTTTCCTTTCCTTTCCTTTCCTTTCCTTTCCTTTCCTTTCCTTTCCTTTCCTTTCCTTTCCTTTCCTTTCCTTTCCTTTCCTTTCCTTTCCTTTCCTTTCCTTTCCTTTCCTTTCCTTTCCTTTCCTTTCCTTTCCTTTCCTTTCCTTTCCTTTCCTTTCCTTTCCTTTCCTTTCCTTTCCTTTCCTTTCCTTTCCTTTCCTTTCCTTTCCTTTCCTTTCCTTTCCTTTCCTTTCCTTTCCTTTCCTTTCCTTTCCTTTCCTTTCCTTTCCTTTCCTTTCCTTTCCTTTCCTTTCCTTTCCTTTCCCAAACTTCCCAAAACTTCCCAAAACTTCCCAAAACTTCCCTTCCCAAACCTTCCCAAACCTTCCCACCTCCCAAATCCTGGGACTGACCCTTATCAGTTCATTTTTCCCAAGTCTCATCACCCGCAGCCTTTGGGAAGAGCTTTCAGAGCGATTTCTCCGCTCGCTCGCGGTGTTGTCATCGCTGTGGTCTCATCTAATTACGCTTTTGTTTTTCCTAATTACACTTTTATTTTCCTTACCTTCTCTTGGCTCGTTTGGTTGCAGAATTTGCGGTGGAGCAAAGCCCAGCCCTTGCCAAGCCTGCGAGAGCTCCGCGCTCAGCCCCACAGACGCCGCCACGTGCCCTGAGTGAAACAAAAGAAACCTCTTCAAAACGGCATTCAATAAAATAAATCTGCTAAAAACTGCAGCAGAAGAGGTGGATCGGGGGCCGAGAGCAGCACTAATTCCCAGAGGAGCGGTTTGTGGCTATCCCACATTGCCACAGATGTCAAATTGTGAGGAGATCTCCAAATCTCTGGAATTAATCCTCCTCTCTGCACCTCGAGCACCCAGCTGGGCTCAGGCTGGGCACTCCCTGCTTGGCTTTGGGGAGAAAAGCTTTGCTTTCATTGCACTGATCTCCTTTAAATTTTTTTTTCCTGAGGTTTGTAACATCTCATGTTTTCCCTTATGGAAGGTTTTTACTCACACAGGGATATGGAACATGGGAAATGGGAATCCCCCATCATTGTTTCGTAGAACTGGGAAAGCTGTATCTTCCGTAAGTGCAAAAGTTCCTGGTTTTATGTTTTTCTGATATTTTTTAAGGCCTAGTAGATTAAGACAGGAGTTGAAGAGCTTCAGCTTCTCTCGCAGGCCCTGTCCTCACCACAGGCCCTCTATGGTGTGCCATAAAAATATTAACCAGAGAGATTCAGCAGGAATCAGGGATTTTTGCAGGCCACGATTCCATCTCTGCACAGGCTGCCTGCTATCCCAGGCCTGGGGAAGATTCTGGAAGCATCTAAGTGTCACCAAAACTGTGGGAAAAACAAAAACCCTCCAACAATGTTTTTAATGTTAGAGAGTCAAGGCATTACTTTATTATCTGATCAGGATGATGTTCACAGAGATCATCTCATCCACACACAGCCTGGGAGTGCAGAGAGAATCATTCCATGATGCACAGATTTTACAGGATTTTCCCTCAAATTTTATTGTCATACCCCACAGAGATGCATTGTTTCAAAGTTCATTGGTCCAGAGCTGAGCAACCCTCAGTGTTCAGTTTCCCATTGGATCTGAATCCCCTCGGCTCCAATGTAAATTAGATCTTCATTTTTCAATTTTCTTATCAGTCCTTTCTGGGGAGATGTCTCCAGCTCTGTCAGAGGTGCTCTGGGGTGGATGTTTGGAGATGGCCACCGATGTTCTGTTCATGTTCTGTTGATGTTTTTATCTCTCTGGGGATCTTTGGGCTGCTCCACTCTGTGATGTGCTGAGTTCATCAGACCTCACCTGATATAACAATGCCCAACTTAAGATTCCTTTTCCTGGGGTAAAGATAAACAAATCCTTTGACTAAAGTTATACAAAATTTTTAAACTGGTATATTTTCCAACAATTGGGCACCCCAGAGCAGGGTGTTGCTGTCCCCAAAATCACCCTGAGAGTGGAGGTGCTGAGCTCAGTGGAGTTGTTTGCTGCTGGTATTGAGTGTTTTGTGCAATAAAACACAGAGGGGACAGAGCTGTCCCTCCCCATGAGCCAATGTCAGGGATAAGCACCAGCCCTGAGGGTGGTGGTGTGCCCTGGCCACCCCTGGGTCTCCTCACATGGGATAATTTCAGGCAGTGCTTTGTTCAGGGTGATCCATTTGGAGAAAATTCCCAAAAGGACAGTCCAGCTTGATCAATCCTTTTGATTTTACTGCATAAATTTGTGTGTTCCAGAAATACTTTGAAGTCTTTGAGTCTGGTTTTTCTCTTATTTTGTAAAGGAAGATGAGTTTTCCTGCATGGTACTGGACTGGACCTTCAGCCTCTGGAATGCTTGAAGTGTATTATCGTTTTTTAATGCAATGTTTTGACTGAAAGGGGAAATTTAGGATGGGAATATGGAAAATCCTTCCCTGTGAGGGTGGGGAGGCCCTGGCACAGGTGCCCAGGGAAGCTGTGGCTCCCCCTGGATCCCTGGGAGTGTCCAAGGCCAGGCTGATCAGGGCTTGGAGCAGCCTGGGACAGTGGAAGGTGTCCCTGCCATGGCAGAGGTGGAATGGGATGAGCTTTAAAGTTCCTTCCAACCCAAATGATTCCCAGATTCTGTGCTGAATCCAAGCCATGTAATTTAGGATTAGCCCAGTCCTGTATAGTTAAAAAATTACAGTGTTAGGAGTGTGAAAAAATATAAAACTCCCCAGATGTAGCAGGCTCCACAGAGCCTGACTCCCTGGATTTCACTCTGAAATGAGTTGGTTCTGCTCCTGGTTCCACACTCTTGGACAATGACGAGCAGGGATTTGGGATTACGAGGAACTGACTGTTCTGATCAGGGCTGGATTTTATTCCAGGGATTTCCTCCTTTCCCCCAGGAGTCTCTGTCTAGGAAAGAGCTGCACATCTGCCAGGGCTGTGCTCAGAGAGCCTGCCTTGGCTGGGGGAGCTGTTCCTCTGGAGAGAGCTCTCCAACACCATTCCCACCCCTCCCTCCACACTCCCGCTGTGTCCTCGGGTGCCTTCTGCACTGTCAGTGTCGTTTTCAGGAGCAAGGATCATCCAGGAGTGCAGGATCCAGCACGTCCCGGCCTTGGCCAGATCCCGAAGGTTCATTTCCAACAATTCCAGCAAAGTGCTCAGCACTTCTTGTGGAATGCCAAGGCAGAGGTGACCTGCAGGAGAGCCTGGATGGGATTCCTGGAAAGGAAGGGGACGATCCTCTGGAGCTGAACTCCTTCAGCCTGGCCACAGGCACATCTGGGAGCCCTGCTGAGGGTGTGCAAACAGGCCCGGGGGGCAGTCCTGCCAGTCAAAATAAATGCCCTGGAATTCTTTCCATTGTATCCCACTGAATACAGAAGCTTGGATGATGAAGCCACGAATTCCAGAGCAGGGGCACCTGGAACAGTGCCTGCGAGGAAGGGGAAAAAATATTGTAAAACATAATGATCAAACAGTGGGGGAGAGCGAGGACCATGAAAACATCAAAAGTCGTGGCAATTGTTTTGGATGAGAATGTTTTTAAGAGGCCCTGTTTATGTTGGACAGGAGGGTTCGCTTTGAACAATGGGTGAACTTTGCAAGGCAGGCAAAATCCACTCTCCTCACTCAGAGGAGCTGCTTTTCTTGTAAAAAATACACACAGATATTTATAAAAATGGGGCAAAATGGGAAAACAAGTGTCGTGTTGTTTTGCTGTCTTGCCCTGCTCTCTCTCCCAGTGCTGGGGACAGGGCTGGAGGGGATTTGCCCTTTGCTGGTTGTGTGGATGAATTCCCTGGGCTCCTGCCTCTCCAGGACACACACAAGTCACCAGGGGCCAGAGCTTCCTCCCTGTGCCACCAGGGTCACCTGGCACATTTGGGTAACCGCAACCACTGATCCTAAACTATTTCTGGGAGTTTGAGCCCCGGGTTTGTGTTTATTTGTGCTATGATGAAGGTGCCCAGGATACTCTGGATTTGCATTTGTGTCTCACGTTGTGATTACAAGATCTTGGCAGGCAGAGATCTGGCCCTGGCGTCAGGAATGGGAACACTGCAGCTCCAACAGGCTGGAGAGGCCCCAATGGGTTGGTTCTCCAGGGATCTACAAAGGCATTCCCAGTTCCCACTCCATAAGACTGGGCTCTCCTCATGTGGACTGGGGAGTGCTCTCACAAAATTCAGCACTTTCACCCCTCTGCACGAATTTGGGTTGCAGCCAGGCATGTCCACTCTGCTGGCCAGGGAGCTGGGCTGGGGGACCCTGTGCTCTGTCCTGGGTGCCTGTCCCACACAGCCCTGACAGGACACAGCAGGAGAGGAGATGTGAATGAATTCACAGGATGAGTTACACCAGCTCTTCGCAGCTCCTGGAGTTCCGTCTGGATGGTCAGGGTGGCATCTCTGTCATGGAATCATGGAATGGTTTGGGTTGGTACCTCAAAGCTCCACCTCATGTCATAGTCAGGGACACACCCCACTAGCCCAGCTTTCCCAGGGCCCAGCCACACCTTTGGTGACAGCAGGTGCCAGGACAGGACAGGCTCTGAGGACCTGGGACATTGGGCTCGGCAGCAAAACCTTTGCGGTTTTACTTTTGCTGGAGGTGTGCCTCAGGTGCCAGGGGCTGGGGAGTGACCAGAGGGCTCAGAGCAAAGGGACCAGGCTGCTGATGTCACCCAAGTGCCATGGCTGGCCCAGCAGGAGGTTCCTGCAGCCAGGGGAGGCTGGAATGTTCCTGGGAACGCAGAGCTGCCCTGGAGCTCCCCACTGCGCTCACCTGAGCCACTCCACCCCGAGGGCCACTCATGGCATCTCCTGCTTCTCCCCATGGAAGAGACAACCTGGAGATGCTCCATGAGCTCAAACAATTTCTCCAGGCGCTGATAAATGTGTGATGTTTGTGGCAGCAACCAGCGAAGGTTGCAATCCCCAGAACCGCCCAGGCAGCAATCAATTGGTGTCTTTTTGTGCAGATACCGAAGGAAAGCAGCACCACCCTGGGCTGCAGCCCCTGAACTGCTCCTGCTGCGACTCCCTTCATGGAAAACACCTTCATCTTCACCTCTGCAAGGACCTGCTGGCCTCCCAGCAGCGCTGGGCTGACTGGGGCGGCCTGGTGGCCCTGCAGGACATGGGCTCGTCAAGAGGACTTTCCCCTGTGGCCCCTGGACAATGGGGAGCTGTTCCTGGAGTGCCCCATACATTCCAGGATGCATTGGCCTCACAAGTTAAATATTTAGTCTTTCCTGAATCCAAATACTTCCCCAGCTCCTGGTTTTGTTGTTTTCACCCACAAGGCTTTGTTTCACTGGATTGGAGCGGAGGGGTTTGGAGATAGGGACTCTATTCTTGGCAGAAAGGGGAGGATTAGGAACATTCCTTATCTCGGGAGTGGATTTTATTGTGTGCCACTGCTCAGGGTAACCTTAAAATAAAAGCCCTGCTCTGCCATTCTGGGCACAGTTCTGGCTGCCAGCCACCTGCACAGCCCTGGGAGCACAGATACAACCCCGGGGTTATCGGGGCCACTTCCCCTCCTCTCCTGAACCTCTGCCATTCACTCACAAAGGGACTCACAGAAGGATGGAGCATCCTGCACATCCCTGGCATCATCTGGGGCCTGGTTTCCAGCAAAGCAGGGGTTAAAGCCCCTGGGGTGCTCCCCCAGCTGCAGGGAAAGGGGGTTAAATTCTGGGGTTTCAGAGAGAAAAGCAGTTTGTATTCAGGGCAGGGACTGTTCCCTAATCCCTGTGTTCCCAGAGCTCCCAATCCCTGTGTTCCCAGAGTGTTCCCCGTCCCTGTGTTCCGAGTTCCCAATCCCTGTGTTCCCAGAGTGTTCCCCAATCCCTGTGTTCCCAGAGTGTTCCCCAATCCCTGTGTTATGAATTCCTGTGTTCTTAGAGTTCCCAATCCCTGTGTTCCCAGAGTTCCCAATCCCTGTGTTCTCAGAGTGTTCCCCAATCCCTGTGTTATGAATTCCTGTGTTCTCAGAGTTCCCAATCCCTGTGTTCCCAGAGTGTTCCCCAATCCCTGTGTTCCCAATTCCTGTGTTCTCAGAGTGTTCCCCAATCCCTGTGTTCCCAGAGTGTTCCCCAGTCCCTGTGTCACCTTTCTGGCACTTGCTAACACCTTTCCTCCCCAGGGGCTTTGGAGAGGACAGGAAATGAGGCTTTCAGGCTTCTCTCTGGACAATTTGCTCTGCATGGTCCTATATTCCTGACTATCAGGAATTTCTGCTCGCAGTTTTCCTGGTGGAAGTTGTGCCAGCCCATGGCAGGAGGTTGGAATGCGATGGTTGTTCAATTCCCATCCAACCCATCCCAACGTTCCAATGTTCTGTGGTTCTGTCCAGCTTAACAGAAATATTCCTGCAGGAAGAATGGGAATGGGGTTGCAGTTTTCAGGTTTTGCCCTTGAGTTTTGATATAAACTATAAATTATAATCCTCACATTAAAAAAAAACTCAACAAAACAACAACAAACAACCTTCAAAATAACCCTAAATTTTCATTTTCGGTTACTCTCAGAAATTCTGAGAAGTGGATAAACAAGAAGTTGTCGGGATGTTTTCTGCAGGACTTCTCATTGGAGGAATTATCTGATAGTTGAAATGTTTCAATTTTCACAGATTTTAATTGGCTGATCTATACCTACAATATATACAGTCTTTTTTCCCCTCTGAATAGGCTGAGTAGGGCAATAATCCACCCATCCTTCCCTAGATCAGCACGAATTTAGTGCTGTAACCCAGCCAGGGAGCAGAGAGTTTGCCCTCTCTGCACAAAGCAGCCAAGGCAGGGAGGTAAACGAGCACTCTGTGTGCTCTGAGTGGGGCTGGAGTGGCCTTGAAGGAGTGAGGTTTGTCCAGCACAAGCCTAAAAGCCCTTCCCTGGTGCAGCAGGTGCCACATCTCCTTCAGACTGACCCAACCCCTGGAGAAGCAGCAGGAGCCTTCAAGACAGCACTCTCAGGAGCCTCTCTGATGGGCAGGTCACCCAAAAGAGTCTTTGCAAGCCCCAGGGCAGCCCAGGTCCTGCTGGACCTTCTGGATGTGGGCAAGAGCAGGTGCTGGAGCCTGAAAATAACTCCCCTTGTCACGGAAAATTGGGGAGAAAATAAAAACCCTCTAGCACTATATTTGAAGTGAGAGAGGATCAGGCATGACTTTCTTTTCTGGCCAGGATGTGCCAAGGAAAATATTCCAAACACACTTCCTTTTACAAAGGATTTTCCCTCAAACTTTATACAGTCAAAACTCATAGAAATGCACTGTTTCAAAGTTCATTGGTCCAGAGTTATGCAGCCCCCAACATTCAGTTTCCTATTGGATCCGAATTTCTTCACCTCTGATATTAATTAGATCTTTATTCCTTGATTTTCTTTTCCGGATTGGATGTCTCCAACTCTGTCAGAGGCAGTGTCTGGGGTAGATGCTTGTAGATGACCACTGATGGTCTGTTGATGTTCCATTGATGGCCTTTTATCTTTCTGGGTGTCTTTTGGGCTACTCAAAGTCTGTTAATATGTTAAGCCCATCTCCATAGAGTGAAGCTACATCTAAAAAACTTTTTCCTTTCCCCAAGGCAAAGTCAAACCAAGCTTAACTAGACAAATAAAACAAAATTTTAAAAGTTATATTGTTTCCAACATGTTTGTCTGCACAGCCCCTCCTGCTTGGCCCCTGATCACAGCTGGGAGCAGGTCCAGGTGAACTCCAGGTGTCACCAAAGCTATAGGGAAAAACAAAAACTCTCCAACAACATTTTTAATGTTAGAGTCAAGGCATTACTTTATTTTCTGGCCAGGATGTTGTTCTGACCATGGTGTGCCACAGAAATCATCTCATCCACACACAGCCTGGGTGTGCAGAGAGAATCATTCCATGATGCACAGATTTTACAGGATTTTCATTCAAATTTTATACAGTCAAACCCCACAGAGATGCATTGTTTCAAAGTTCATTGGTCCAGAGTTGAGCAACCCTCAGTGTTCAGTTTCCCATTGGATCCGAATCCCCTCAGCTCCAATGTAAATTAGATCTTCATTTTTCAATTTTCTTCTCAGTCCTTTCCAGGGAGATGTCTTCAGCTCTGTCAGAGGTGCTCTGGGGTGGATGTTTGGAGATGGCCACCGATGTTCTGTTCATGTTCTGTTGATGTTTTTATCTCTCTGGGGATCTTTGGGCTGCTCCACTCTGTGATGTGTTGAGTTCATCAGACATCACCTGGCAGAACAATGTCCTGAAAAGAAACTAAAATTTCTTTTCCCGGGGTAAAGACAAACAAATCCTTTGACTAAAGTTATACAAAATTTTTTAATTGGTCTATTTTCCAACACAGGTACACAACGACACCTGAAGGCAGCAGGTCCAGGTGAACTCCGGGGACACAACGACACCTGAAGGCAGCAGGTCCAGGTGAACTCCGGGGACACAACGACACCTGAAGGCAGCAGGTCCAGGTGAACTCGGGGGACACGACGACACCTGAAGGCAGCAGCTCAGGGCTGGCAGCATGGCAGGGCTGGCCCTGAGTCACGCCGGTGTTCCAGGGCTCTCCCACCCCTCTCCCCCTGCCAGCAGCTGACAGGCACGCCTGGTTAAACTTCACAGGAACATGGTTAATAATTAGCAGGGCTCGGGAAGACCTTGCTCGCAGCTCTGCTGCATGAGGAGGTGTTAACAGGAGCACACGAGGGATGAGGAATGTTTGGCACTGGCACGGCAGCAGCTGGAGGACGCTTCCCCCTCGCCCCCAGCGATGTCTCCAGGGCTCCAGGCTGGTGTCTGTGGGGCCTGGAGACTCCTCTTGCTCTCTGCTTCGCCATCTGCTTCTGTGCCGGGAGTGAGGGCCCTGAGGGCAGGGACAGGCCCAGAGTGTGGAGGGGACAGTCCCTGCGAGCCATGGAGGCTCAGGCCTTGAGGACAGCAGGACAGCAGGACAGGCCCCAGAGTGTGGAGGTGACAATCCCCATGAGCCATTGAGCCTTGGGCCCTGAGGGCAGCAGGACAGACCCAGAGTGTGGAGGAGACAGTCCCCGTGAACCATGGAGGTTTGGGCCCTGAGGACAGCAGGACAGGCCCAGTGTGTGGAGGGGACAGTCCCACAGAGCCATGGAGTTTAGGGCCCTGAGGACAGCAGGACAGACCCAGAGTGTGGAGGAGACAGTCCCCATGGAACCAGGGAGTCTTGGGCCCTGAGGACAGCAGAACAGCAGGACAGGCCCCAGTGAGTGGAGGGGACAGTCCCCCTGGCCCAGGGAGCCTCACTGGGGCTGTCTCAGCCTCCCCTGCCGGGTGCAGGCAGGCACAGGCAGCCTCCGGCCCAGCGTGGCACCGAGTGCCCACTGCCCTGCTCTGTGGGAGCTTCCCGAGCAGGGACATCTCCTCTGGGGTGTGTGACATCGGACAGGGCTCTCTGAGCCCCTCCTGCCCACCTGGGCCTTGCTCCCCATCCCATGGTTGGGCCACATCCCCATCCCCTGGGCAGGGGACACCTGGCCTTGTCCCCTGCTCAGTGCCCCTCACTCATCCTCCTGGCAATGTCCCCTCCTGGGTGTCCCCAGGAGCTCTGGGTTGCAGCTCTCAGTGCCATTACCTGCGCCACCAATATATTTCCCTGCCCCTTTTCATCTCAGCTTCATCTTTCTCCACCTCACCCATAACCTTCCTCATTCCCAGCCCATTCCAGCCCTGCTCCTTGTGTTTATGTACATTTGCTGCCAACCTTCAGCCTCCTTCACACTTCCCTTTGCTTTGCTTTTATGGCCTTTTATGATGTTTGTGTTACATCAAGGCTCTTTCCCTTTTTATCCCCTTCCCGCCCCTGGGTAATTATTCCTCCATCCATGGCTTTTATTGCCTGCCTTTATCGTGAGTGTTTCTGAGGGTGACAGGAGTGTCTGGAGCCACAGGCTCTGTCTGGCAGCTCTGGACGTGATTTTCTGGGGGATTCTGCCCATTTCCTGATGGACTTTCCCCATGCAGACCCTGAAACCCCTCAGTTGAACACCCACCATGTCCTCCCTGCTTTGGGCCCCTCAGGAAGCCAGTGGCAGCTTCAGGTGCCTTTTTGTCTGTCACATCATGAACTGGGAGAGGTGACAATCTGCCCTGAGTCACAGAATTCCTGAGGCTGGGAAAGGATCATCCACTCAAACCATCCCTGATTCCTGCAGCCACAGTTTTGGGGGAAAGGAGGGAGCCAGACCTTGGCATCAGCAGAGGCATGAGGTCCATCCCTGCTCCCTGTGCGGGGTGGGAGGGAATGGCAGCCCCTTGGGGAATGCTCCTTTCTCCTGGGAGACAGCCTGTGGAGCTCAGGGAGCACCCACCCACATCCAGAGGGACCTGACCTGGTCTGTGGGTGATTGAAATGTCTGCCCACCCTGACAGCAGGGAAATGGTTCATGTAGGATTTGGATCTCCAGGATTGCCGTCTGAGGTGTAGGTGCGGTTTGCTTCAGACGGCCAGGACGGAGATGAGAGACTTCTGGATTTTGGTCTTAGAGCATGAGGTTTATTGTGAAAAAGAGCATGAGGGTAAGAGACCTGCCAGGAGCTGCAAGATGCAGCTCGAAGCAGGTCAGAGAGGTGAGAGAGAAAGAGAGAGAAGTACAGGATACAGGATACGGAATACCGTGGTTCTTGCTTACAATACAATAAATCATGTTCTGTGCTGAATATTCTAATTTTCACTAACCAATCTAGAACAAGATACAAATTCCATAGCATTTACATACAGCCTATGAGAGTCATTGTATTACCATATGGTGTTATATTTTAAACTCTACAAACTGCTTTTTGGACCCTCTGCTAAGTTGGTAGGGTCTGCTCTAACCCTTGGACCTGTGTGCCAGCTATTGAGGCTATTGTTTAATCAAGGAGTGGATTACCTTCAGTGGCCATTGTTTTCCGGTTGTTCAGTAACTGGGGTTTGGTATCTCAGAGCTTGTCTTCACTTCAGTCTAGCTTATAGTTTCTATACTCTCAGCATCTTTTGCCAGGTAATAATATTTAGAAGACTTTCCTATTTCATCCTCCCCAACAGGTTCATCCATGGGCCTGCAGAAATGGCACCAGAGGGGATGGACACTCTCCTTTGCTCCCAAAGCCCCCTCACCCACATCAGCAATGAGGGGATTCCATCACCACCCCCAATTCATTGATGCTCCTCATCTCAAAGTCTTGTGGATACCCAGGAGAATCCAGCCCAGGGACTGTGTCCAGCTGACACAGGCGTTGGGTTTGTCCCTCCAGGAAGGGTGGCCGAGCAATGGCCAAGTTGGAAAAGGCCCAGGACAGGGTTCTGTGCTCAGGGAGAGTGTCCATGTGGTCAGAGCAGAGTCACTCCACTCCCCAGCCATGGCAACCACGATGAAAGAGGGAAATGATTTTGGCAGGACAAGGAGCCCTGGTAACCTGGGAGGAGAAATGCAGGCACGCCACCATGGAAAGTTCTGAGCACAAAGATGAAACAGCCCCTGAGGCAGGAGGTGTTGGGAAATCAGCCCTGCTCAGGTTCCAGGGCAGCAGGGAAGTGTCCCAGGCTGGAGCTTGGGAGAGGTCACAGAGACACTGCAGGAGTCACACCTTGGTACCTCCTGCCCAGAGAGACACCCACCACCTTCTCAGCAGGAACCACAGAACCTGAGAGCTCATGGCACAATCCCAGAATCCTTGAATCTGCTGAGCTGAAAGGACCCCCAAGGATCATCCAGTCCAGCTCCTGGCCCTGCCCAGACCCCCCAAATCCCACCCTGGGCATCCCTGGCAGCGCTGTCCAAATGCTCCTGGAGCTGTGGCAGCCTCGGGGCCGTGCCCATTCCCTGGGGAGCCTGGGCAGTGCCCAGCACCCTCTGGGGAAAGAACCTTTCCTGATCTCCAGCCTGACCTGCCCTGATTTGGACTGTCCTTCACCACCTTCAGACCTTTCCACAGCAGCCTGACCACCACCCTCCAGCTCCCAGGCTCTTTCAGACTTCCACCAGCTCTGCTTCCCAGTCTCTGCTTTTTTTCCCCCTTTTCTATGTTGGAGTGATGAAATCCCATCTCAGTGCATCTAAAGCAGCTTCATTCCCACACCATCCTTGTTTATTTTCACATCTTATCAAGAAAATCTCATTTCTCCTGGTGTTGCTAAAGCCTGTGTGATTATTTCAGCACAGTACTGAGCTCTGGTATCCCACCAGGATGACGTGGAGGATTGGGTGCTCCAGCTGACAAAGGACCTTCCAGGGATCTTCTCTTTTTGTCCTGAGTTGTAACATTCCCTTTCTCCTTGGATGTTTCAGTGGCCACATTCCCTTGGGAGGGACAGCAGGAGCAAAAAATCTCTGAGCAGGGGGTGACAGCACTGACACATAAATCTACAGCACTCAGGAGACTCAGGGAAAACACCAAGGGATTTAGAGGAGGATGGGACTGGGGGTGAGGTACAGGGCAAAGGTTTGGTTTTATTGCTGGATCAGCTGATGGACACAGGGATGGGAATAAAAAGAGGAAGAGGCCTTAGCAAACCCTCCAGAGGAAAACAAGGAGAGGGTGGGTGTGAAAAGCTTTATTTTTCCATGTTTCCTTGGCTCTCTGTGGCTGTAGGGCACCTCAGCCCCTTCACACACCCACCAATGCCTGCTTTGCCCTCCCCAAGGAGATGGAGCTGCAAGGCTGGGCCTGGAGCAGGGCTCAGGCTGAGACACAGGACCCCTGGGTGGGCAGGAGGAAACATCTACAGCCTTGTCCTGTGCCTGCAGAGGACTGTGAGAGTCCCACGGTGCTGCCCAAGACTGCAGAGAGAACCTAAAAAAGGTTACTCATTTTACCCCACTGGGGGATCCTGAGTGGAGCCAGAACCTCACAGCTCCCCCAACACACTTCCCCCTCCCAGAGGTAACAGCCAAACCTTGTTTTTCTCTCTGTCCTTAGAGCTCTTTCCCTCGCAGCTGCTGGAGTATTTAATTAAATTGTAATGCTCCGAGCTGGCTCCTCTCCAAGGGCAGGAGCCTCAGCTTGTCACCTGGAGGGCACAGCTCCCGGGGAGCCAGCACACAGCGCCGGGAACACGCTGCTCCCGACCCGGGAGGCTCCTGATGACAGCTTTAGGAGCAGCCCCGCCGTGTGTGAGCAGCCCCGGGGCAGCCCCTGCTCCTCGGCAGCTCCTCGGAGATGCTGAGCATTCCCGGGATGTGCTGAGCTCCCTCCTGTGTCTGGCTCCAGCAAACCCCATCAGCTGCAGGGCAGCTTCCACAGGAGAGCAGCCAGGATGGGGCTGGGCAGTCTGGGGGACCCCAGCAGCATCTGCTGGTACAGGAGGGGTGGCAGAAATGGGGGGTGATGGTCTCGGCAGGGCTGGATCGCAGCCAGAGCTGAGCAGTAAATGCTGGGGCAAACCCTTCTTCCTGCCAGCTGAGTGCTCCCTTGCCTTTGGGTCCTTTCTTCCCTCTTCCCTCCTCTCAGCACCTCGAGGAGCAGCCACCCTTCTCCAAAGGCAGGGAGAAATCCCTGCTCGTGTCCTGTGTCCTGTGTCCTGGCGGGGACAGTTCCCATGGCCCTGCTGGAGACCCAGATCTCTGCTGGCCAAAGGAGCCTGGGGGCAGCCACCCCTCAATCCCCATGGCCTCCCCCAGGGCCTTTCATGGAATCACAGAATCAGTGAGGTTGGAAAAGACCTCCACATCACTGAGTCCAACCTCTGACCAAATACCTCCATGGCCACTAAACCACATAATGAAGTGCCACATCTGCTTCATTTTTGATCACGGTGACTCCACCACTGCCTTGGGCAGCTGTGCCAGTGCTTAACAATTCTTTCAGTGCAGAAATTCCTAAAATCCAACCTGAGCCTCCCCTGGCCCAGCCTGAGGCCATTCCCTCTCCTCCTGTCCCTGTTCCCTGCGAGCACAGCCCGACCCCCCCGGCTGTCCCCTCCTGTCAGGAGCTGTGCAGAGCCACAAGGTCCCCCCTGAGCCTCCTTTTTTCCAGGCTGAGCCCTTTCCCAGCTCCCTCAGCCACTCCTGGGGCTCAGCCCTTCCCAGCTCCGTTCCCTTCCCTGGACACCTCCAGCCCCTCACTGTCTGTCCTGTGGTGAGGGGACTCCCTTCTCCCAACCTCCTGCAGTAACCTCTGCATGTCTGGAGCTCCCCACCACCACCCCCTGCACACCCCAGGCTGCAGCAGTTCCTCCTCTGCCCCCCAGCAGCTTCCCAGTGCCCCTTCTTGCCCTGTGCCAGTCTCCCCAGCACCCTCAGGGAGGCCTGGAGTGAGCAAAGGACACATCCCATTTCTATTCCCTTCTCTCTGCTGCTCCTACTACTTCTGCGCCCTGTGAGCAAACACCAAGGAAAGTCTCAGATCCTTTGGAATGGAAGAATTCCCGTCTGGACGAGGCAGTGGCACAGGGGCACAGCTGCCAGCAGCAGGGAGCTGTCCCTCTGCTGCTGATGTGACAGGGGCAGCCACTGGTGCCACAGCCAGCGTTGATTCCTGCTGCAGATTCCTGCTGTGCCCCTGTGCCACTGCCTCTTCCAGAGGGGAATTCTTCCATTCCAAAGGATCCGAGACTTTCCTTGGTGTTTGTTCACAGGGCACAGAAATAGTGGGAGCAGCAGAGAGAAGGGAAGAGAAATGGAATGTGTCCTCTGCTGACAACCAGGGGTGGGAGGATGAGTGAAACAGAACCTTCCCCTGCTATTCCTCTGTAAGAGTTAAACTTTGTGAGAGCTGTTTTCCATGCTTTTCTTGGAAAGCACAACCTTAGCCAAGCCTGTCTTGCTAAGGAAAGTTGAGCTCTTGGAGAAGTCCCAGCCATTACCAGACAGAAACAAAGCCCATGAGGGAAAAATTCCCATTAAAGCCTAAAATGGGATTGCATCCTGGTGGTAAATACATTGCCATGGCCACCCTGGGAGTGCTGGGAGCAGGGAGAAGGGAGCTCACAGCCACCCCGGGCACAGCTGCATGCCCCAGGCAGCTGAGTCCTGCCCTTCCCCGGGGTCCCTGCGCTCCAGGCAGAGCACAGAAATCAGGAAAACCCTGTCTGCAGCACCGGGAACAGAGACAGGGAGAAATGTCAGGATATTTCCACAGCGCTGGGAACAAGCAGCCTCATAAATCACGGCTTGGTCCCTGCCAAAAGGGTTAGTGCAGTCCCACAGCTGCACAGCTGAGGAGCTCCTGCTGCCAGCCCCTTACAGGGAAGATGTTCCAAAGGGAAAGCAGAGATCCCAGGTGAGCGTGGGTAAAATCCTCATCCCAGGAGTGAGCCAGGATGGCTGGAGGAGGATGGCTTTGTTAAATGAGTGTTCCCAAGCACGGGTGAGGGGGGGAAGGAGGAAGGAGTGAAGTGTCTGTGGTGGGGAGGGCACTTTGGTGGTTCTTCCCTCAGCTCTCCAGGCACCCTTCCCAAAAGGTCCCTTGCTGCCAAAGGACATCATTCCTGGGCCATTCTGCAGGGGAGAATATTCCAGCAGCTTCTTCTGAAGTGTTGCAAGGGAATGGTTGGGAAAACTCCCTCAGCACTTTGCACCTGGAACTCTGACTGCTCTTTATTCCATGGCCCTTTTCACCTGCTGAGGAGGAGGAAGGGCAGAGGACACTGTGTGATGGGATGGTCCCCTCCCATCCCTGTCCTCCCAGCCCTGCAGCACTTTGTCCCAGCCCTCCTGGGGACAGCCAGGACAGGGATATCCAAGAGGGAGCTGAGCAGAGGGTGCTCCCTGGGGATCTGTGTGGGCTGGGATGGACCAGTGGCACAGGTAATGGGAACAGACTGATTTGCCAAGGGCTGGAAAATCCTGGGGCACGTGCAAGGGACCCATCAGAGCCTAACCCCATTCCAAGGCACAGAGACACCTCATTTGAACAAAAATCTCACCCTTTTGGGTGGCATCACAGGCTTTGTGCAAGTTTCTGCACAGCTTTCCTGTATTCCTGCTGGTGGGCAGGTGAGGGACTGGTGACTTCCTTGGTGAAGCCAATTACCAGAAGAAATCCTTGGAAAACCACATTCTGTGTAAATAACTCAATGACAATTTCTGTCTTCTTCAATATTTAGTTCTGACAATGCAGAACGGCAGAAAATCTGGCCTGGAGTGGAGGTCAGTGAGTGGATTTCCTTGCAGGGCATTGTGCTGACTGTATTGGACAAGAGTTATTGTTAGTTTTACACCGATTCAAATATTGCCTGTAAGAAAAAATCCATCCTAGAGAAAGGCTCATGTTGAAAAATCTTGGGTTGAAATTCAGTGTCACCAGGGTGGGATCCTCTTCCCAATTCTGAGTAGTCTGAAAAACAAGGAATAGAACATGGAGAAAATATCCCAGAAAGATGAGAGGTTTTATTCAAATCAATATTAATATCATGGCAAGGCCCAAACAGGCAAAAGCAGGAATTAGACTTCACCTAACGAATCCCAGATGTGCAGAAGTTGCATCTTGATTTATACATAACAGTAGCTCAATAAATGGTTCCTAGCCAGCCTCTTCCAAGTCCAGGATTTGATGGTTTTCCCTGGGAGAAAGCTGCCTGTGACCTGATTTGGAAGGATTTCAGCCTTTATCCACATGGCCAGCTCTGTCTGTGGGGATTCTGGCTGTGGGATGTGGCTCCCACGGAGAGCAGAAGGTGTCCTGGTCTTCCTTGATGTCCTTGCTGGAAAACAGAGTTGGCCAATGCTCTGTAAATACTGCAGTGAATTCGGGAACACAGGGATCAGTTCAGCTCTGCCTAACGTGGAAGAACAGCTGGAGAATCACTGATCCCCCACGCAATCCGTGTCTAACCCCCTGCCTGGGAAGTTATCTCAGTAGTAACCCCTGAGATGTTAAAAACTACATCTTATTTCAGCTCGGATTTCTGGAGTTTCCTGCCAGGGCAGCTGGAATTCCCTGGGCTGGATGTGCTCAGAGTGCCCTGCTCTGAAATATTACTCTGCCCTTGGCTTCCAACACATGCTCAGCGACATTGGGGTCAGGACTGTCACCTCTTGGTCTTTGCTGTGACATACAGGTGGTTTCGTCTCTGTTTTTTATATACAGTGAGAGGGAGGCTCAGAAGGAAGCAGAGTCTGTGGAGGGGACAGGGAGACCTGACTGAATGAGTTTCATTAATATTCATTCATTAATATTGCAAAATGAGGTGCTCAGATCCTGGAAGCTTTAGGTTCTCATGGAATTGGCCATCCAGGATCCATCAGATCAGAGAACTGGGTCATCCCCAGGACTGTGGGAGCTGGCTGTACAGGAAGATTCAGTCCTGCACAAAAACTTTCAGTATTTTCTTTTTCAGCTCTGGAATAAATGAGGCAGAGAAGAGACCAGGCCAAGTGAGCTGCCCGAGGAGAGCTTTGGGTGCCACCACGTGTGTGGCCTTTCTCCTGTCCCTGCAGGTGGCACTGAAACCAATGACTTTCCCAAAGAAACACAAATTTCAAAACCCTGCCTTTTCTGGGGTGAGTAGGGGAGAAAACCTTTACATGAAGCCTCCCATTGGCTCAAGGATACCCCTTGGATCCTTTTCTTTTTCTCTGCAGTGCATTAACTCCAATTTGGCTGTCATCACATGGCCCCAATTCTGGATTAAGTAGCCTGGAATTGAGAAAGGCGAAGCCTTGGAGGTGTGGTGAGAGGTGAGAGATAAATAAATAAATACACAAGGTGGATGGATGGAGGAATGGAGGGATGGATGGATGGATGGAGGGATGGAGGGATGGATGGATGGATGGATGGATGGATGGATGGATGGAGGGATGGATGGAGGAATGGATGGATGGATGGATGGACGGACGGATGGATGGATGGATGGATGGATGGATGGACAGATGGATGGACAGATGGACAGATGGATAGATACATATATACATGGATGGACGGACAGACGGACGGACGGACGGAAGGATGGATGGATGGATGGATGATGGATGGATGGATGGATGGATGGATGGATGGATGGATGGATGGATGGACAGATGGACGGATGGATGGATGGATGGATGGATGGATGGACAGATGGACAGACAGACGGATGGATGGATGGATGGATGGACGGACGGATGGATGGATGGACAGATGGACAGACAGACGGATGGATGGATGGACGGACAGACAAACGGATGGATGGATGGACAGACAGACGGATGGACAGACAGATGGACAGACGGATGGACGGATGAACGGATGGATAGATTCCTGCCTGTGTAGTGGGAGCTGAGTGGGGCCCACTGCCTGGCACATTCATTCCCAGCCCCATCCTCATGCTTCTCCCATCGCTAAGGGAACAGTTTGGGCTTATTTCTATTCCTGCCAAGATGTAAAAACAACAGCCTGCAAAGTTATCTTCCCCTGTTATCTTTATTGTTTGCACAGTGCAGGTTTCCCTCGATGCACGGAGTGGGGGTTTTATTCTCCGTGGAAAACAGCCTGGACTTGGAGCAGGGAGCACAGCAGGCACTGGAATACATTTCTGGAGCTTGTTAACCTCCAGCTCCACTGCTCTGCCCTGGTGACCTCCCTGTCATCGCTGGGGACCCCCATTAGCTGTGAACCTGGGCAATTCTTCATGGACCTGATCAGGATTTGCTTTGAAGTCAGATTTCCCATTGCACTGGCACGGATCTCTTTGGGTCTGAACTGAAAAGAGAACAAAAACACAGGAAAAGGTCCCCCATCAGGATACATGAAATACTCTGTGTTGATGTAATCTGGATGTTTGGGTGCTGCTGCACTTCTGAGCTTCCTCATAAAAGGAAATTCCAGCAGCTCCGGAGTGGAGCCCTCTGACCTCACACAAATATTTTGGTTCGATCTTTTTATCCAATGCTGAAATTTGCCAAAAGCAAATCCCTGGAGAGAAAGTTCTGCTTTGATGTGCAGGCATTTTCCAAGAGAGATATTCTCCATTCCCAAACATTCCCCAGCTCTAATCGTGGTGTTTCACAGGATGTTATCACTGAAGCCAAACTTTCCTGTCACTAACCTGGAGATAACCTGGATGGATGATCCCAGAAGGGCAGGAATGACTTGTGCACAACACATTTGGATAGGATCAGATGTTTGGAGAAGAACCCAGGCACCAGGACAAGGTCCAGGGGGGTCAGGCCTCCTACCAGGCTCTGACAAGGGGAAAAAATTCCCTGAGAAAATGGGAATGTCAGTCATTCAGCAGGTGCACTGCTTCATTTTGTAGTCCATGGGGAATCAGGGGGTAATCCCACGGGGAATCTCATCCCAGGGGCTGGTCCAGTGCAGCCTCAAGGGGTCTTCTCCTTTTACTGACAAAGCCACAATGTCTGATTTGGGCAGGAGCAGCTCCAGTTTTGCTTGCTGAGGTCCAGTGCCGTTCCCTGTTCCTGCTGATGTCTCACTCTTCCTGTTGTGTGGTTTTCTTGGTGTGTGCAGTGAAAATCCAGAGCCAAACAGCCAATTCCCATGGCATCATCTTATTTTTCTCTTCCAGGGATGCCTCATCAGAGGACCTCAGAACATTTCACAACCATTCCTTAATAAACCTGCCTTGGAAAACAGGCAGAGTTATGCCTTGTCAGTGGAGTCAAGGACACGGACATCAGCTGCTTTGCCAGAGGTCTTAGAAATCTTTGTCCTTGAAATCTGGCACAGGTTTTTGGAGTGTTGTGCAGGTGCAGGGGCTGACTCTCAAATAAAAAACAGAGAATTTTTATAAATAAGTTTAAAATATATATATTATATATACATATTTTAAAATATATAAATATTATAAATATATAAATATATATAAATAAAACCATATATATATGTGTGTGTGTATATACATATACATATACATATACATATAAATATTAAAAAAAACCCAAAAAAACCCTGTGATGTTTGGTTGGCCTTCCAGCATTTCTGGAAGCTCTTCAGCCCCTTCATGCTATGGGGAGAGCACAATGAGATGGTCCCTGTGCCCACCAGAGCCACAAAAACCATCTGGGAATTTTTCCTCAGCCTCAGCAGCAGGAAGGGCAGTGTCCCATGCAGGGAGCCCATTGCTGTGGTGTTGTGGGGTGAATTTGCTAAGAGTTGACAGTGCCTTGAAGAAGCACAGGTTGAGCTGTGCTCAGAGTCTGTGCCTTCCTCCCTCCACTCCCTTTCTCTCTTGTATTCTAGAACATTGTGCTCTTGGAATACATAAAAAACAGTCTTTATGAAGGGATCATTGTTGGATTAGGAATTCTGGGTTGCTGTCTGCTTATTTGGGCTATTACTGCATTGATAGCTTTCAGATTTTGTAGGAGTTTCTATTAACTAGTCTTTTCTGGAATCACAAATATTGGGGTGTTTCACGGGTTAGTAGAAGGAATTATATTTCCCAAATTTAATTATTTTTTTGCTAAAAAAGTGAAAAGCTCTGCTTTGAACACACCACCAAGTGATGGACAGGACCACCAGGGAATAATTAACATTCTCTTTGTCTCCCAAGTCTGGGAGCTGTAGATGACCCTTTCAAGTTGCTGGGATGATGATGATGATGATGATGATGATGATGATGATGATGATGATGATGATGATGATGATGATGATCCTTTCCTGTTCTGGCCATCCATGCCCTGCTGGGCTTGGCAGCCCTCAGTAACTCATCCCAGAAATTCCTGGTGCTGCTTAAGATTGATGATGTTTTCTCCTTCCCTTTCTCTTTATGTTGTCACTTAACTGCTCGGGCTCACAGAGCTGTTAATCTTTCACACCCATGCTTACGTTAAGCTGCTTAAGAGCACTGCAAACACTTTATCCTCATAAAGATTGAACTGCCCTGATATGAAACTTGTAGCCCCAGAATAGAACAAAATTTACGTACGCAAATAAAAGCTGAAGGTCGGGGACAGACAGAGAGGCTGTAAATATTCCTGGGCCTGGATTCCAGAGGGTTTGGAAAGAGGGGATGGGTTGATTTGCTCCCGGCTGGTTCTGTGTCCTGAGTCAGCAGGAGCTGAGTGGAGAAGGTGCAAGGAAGTGGCAACAAGGCTCATGGCCCAGAGGGGTCACCTCGAGACCTCTGGGACTCCCCCCAGCCCAGCCTGGCAGCACCATGCTCTGGATTGGAGAGGCTCAGGAAACTCCTGAATTTTTTTTCTCTCCCTGGGATGAAAATTAGAAATGAAAACTGATGTAAAATATGAAAATGAAAATTAAATACAATCTTTCCTGATGAAAGCTCCAAGGTGAAAACCTTAGGGTGAGCAAGAGAATTGACTGAGCTGTTGGCTCTGCCTTGGTGGGCACCAGACAGAGCCAGGACTGCACCACAAGTCCTCTGCACCTCCTGCAGCTCTGGAGGAAACAGGGAGCTGTGGCCATGGCTGGAGGAGGCTGTCAGAGCTGGCACTGCTGGGAAGTGAAGCTTTGAGTCTGGCCATCCTTGGCCATTTCTTCTCCTGGGGATTTAGGCAGCAGCACCAATTTGGTTGCTCTGGCCAGTGACCCAGCACACCCCGAAATCCTCCCTGCTCACCCAGTCCAGCACCAGGGGAGGCTCCATGGCCTCTGGTCAGTCCCTGGCCCTCCCTGCTCACCCAGCCCTCCACCAGGGGAGGCTCCATGGCCTCTGGTCAGTCCCTGGCCCTCCCTGTGTGGCCCTCCCTGCTCTGCCTGTGCTGGAGTGGCTCAGAGCTGGAGCTCAGGGCAGTGTAATCTGCCAGAGGAGCCTGAGCCCATCCAGGGCAGGACCAGAGCTTTCCAGAGCTTTCTCTCAAGCTGCTTAGAGCCATTGAGGTTTTGCAAGTGCCACCACAGGCTCAGCAAGCCCAGCCTGGGGCCTGGTGGGAGAAGGATGAAGGATTTCCCAGGTGCAAGGGCAGCTCCATCCCAGACTTAACTGTGGAATATTTGCAGAATAAACTCTGAACGGTGTCATGGGAAAGGTTTATGGCTGAGATGGGCCCAGCACATTCCCCAGCACACATCATATTCGTTACTGAAGTGCTTTATTAAAGGTTTCACTTCGTTAACTTAATTAACTAGACCTGGTGCATTTGTTCAGATTTTCTAGTGGTCTTCTAGAATCAGAGATGGTTGGGGTTGAAAGGGCCCTTAAAGCTCACCTAAATCCAACCCCTGCCGTGGGCTCCACCGTCCCAGGCTGCTCCAAGCCCTGTCCACCCTGGCCTTGGACACTTCCAAGGATGGGGCAGCCCCAGCTTCTCTGGGCACCCTTCTGCATCAAAAATGTGCTCCTGGAGCACAGGAGGTGGCCAGGACAGGCAGCTGCTTCTAGGCCCATTTCCAATGGCTAAAGTGAAATCAAGATCTCTTCATTCCCTCTCTATTTGTGGAAGGTATTTCTGTCTTTAGCACAGTTTGGGATCGCCCCTGGCTCAGTGCCTGGCAGCGCTGGCTGCAGCCCTGTGGGGTTTGCCCTCTGCTCTCTGCACAGAGGCAGCACAAAGCCCAGGCAGCCTTTTGATGCCAGGATCTGTGAGAGGCTGGACTCGCCCTCGGAGCAGGATTTAACCCCTTGCAGTGTGGGCCCAGCTCAGGGGCAGATCAGGATGCATTCGGGGCTGCAGAAGCAGCTCCTGCTGCACCCAAAGGCAAGCCCTGGCAGAGTGAAAGGCTCTGGGGCCTTTCCCAGTTGTGATTTTTTTTTTACAGCAGTGATTTATCTGTGCTGGGCTGCTCTGCTGTGGGGAACCATCACATCTGGTCATTGTCACAACACCCCGAGTTGTCTGGGCCATGCCTGGGAGATGCTGCACCCCTGAGTCACCCTGTTCCTGTCTGCACTGGGTGTCCAGTCCTGCTGGTATTTGTTCCCCAGCTCCAGCTGTGCAGAGCTGAAGAGGAAAAGAGGAATAAAATGAAGAGCAACTCTGAGCAGGTCACATATCCCAGTGAAGGATTTGGGACCAGGGCGGCTTCAGCAGTGCCATCACCTGACCTGTGCAGGGCTGTGGAGCACAGGAAGGCCAAACCCAGTGCATCTCCTGGTACTTCTCCTTGACCTGCAGCTCCCTGCCAAAACTTGATCCCTTTTTTTGGAAAGCCCTATTGTAAACAGGAGCTAGGCCAGTGCATCCCTCTTTTCCTATTCATCATTTCCTGTCAGATCTCCCCAGCAGTGATTCCTCTCTCCTCTTTTCCCTTCCTGCTGGGAAAGGAGAGTCAGTGAAAGAGTTAACCTTTCCAGGGCTTGTGGTGGGGATGCAATTTATAGTTGTGTTTTCCAGGAGAGCCATAAACTTGTCTGCTATCAGCTCCGTGGCTGAGGCGGCGACTCATCAAGAGTTGCATCAGGGATGAGGTATAATTCAACCAATTATAACTGGCAGGTTATGCTGCACTTGTAAAGTGCGGATTTTAGAGCCTGCAATCGCTGATAAACAGGGCTGCAGGCAGAGCAGAGCAAAATCTGCTCGCAGGGAAAGGCGAATTGTATCATTTAACCCTTCCCTCCCAGGGGTGGTGGTGGTGCTGCCAGGGAGGTGTGGTGGGGAGGGAGGGCACCTGTGGAGGGGCTGCTCCAGGGATTTGAGGTGGAAAGGCAGAGGGGTTTGGGTGCTTGGAACCACTCAGCAGGGGTTGGGAAATTCCTTCTGCAAACGAGGAGCCTTCTGCCCCCAGGTCCTGCTCACCCAGCCCATGGCTGTGCAGCCTTTGGGGAGCTGTGTCCTCTCCTCCTGCTGCCAAAGCTCTGCCTTTTCACCCTCCATTTGCATCCAAAATTCAGTGAACTCAGCAGAATTCAGTGTAATCTCACCAGTGGATATTTGTCCTTTAGTCTGGGTGCAGCTGCTTTCAGATTACACAGAATTACATCACTGAGATGGGAACAGGATCTGGAGTGAGAATGGCAAACCTGAGCCAAACTTCCAGAAATGCTGGAATGAGAGCAAAGGTTGCCTGGGCTGTAAAATAATTCCCTTTCTCTGCTGCTGCAGAGCGTCCCCTCAGTGCTCCGGCTCCCCAAAACCCCTCTTTGGCCATTGAAGTTCCTCAGAGCCACCGTGGGAGACAGGAGGAGGAGGAAGAGGAGGAGGAGGAGGAGGAGGAAGAGGAGGAGGAGGAGGAGGAAGAGGAGGAGGAGGAGGCAGCAGCTCAGCCGGGTACCAAACGCAGTGAATTGTTATGAAATTTAGGGGGTTAAGCCCCTTTGTGAAGGAAGGGGTTAAGCAGATTTGCCTCCTGTTACCGTCACCCTCAGCTGCGTGTCCTGAGAGCTCTGGGACATCACTGCCAAGGCCACCCCCTGCAGCCGGAGGGACATTTGGGATCAGGGCCACTAGAGGGCAAGCTGGCATTGCCACAAACCCGGGCAGGCAGCGCCTCCGCGGTCCCTCCGTCCTGCCGGGGCGGTCAGCCCGCTCCGGGGCTCGGGAAAGAGGCAGGAATCCGCCCCTTTGGAATTCTCCAGTGAGCCAGGACCACTTCCCTGCACGTTACTGACAAAAAGCACAAAATACACATTTTTGTGAGTATCATGGGCTATGGGCAATTTGCTTCCATCGTTTGTTACATGGAATAAAACACCACCCACTTGGTCTGGCTCAGCCTGGTGGTCCTGGAAGGACACCTGGGACAGCAAATGGTGGAGCTGTGTCCACACCTTGTGTGTGACTGTGACCCCTGCCCAGTGAGGGGTCAGGAAACACCACAGAGCCCAGCCCAGATGATGCTCCTTGCACTCTCATTTTCTGCAGGCTGAAGGCAGGGGTTATTCCATAGATTTTCTTCTCTGTGTTTCTGCCCACAAACCATCTCCACTTCTTCCACTGTTTTCCATTTTGCTGCTCTTGGCTTGCTCAGGGAGCAAAGCAAGGACCCTGTGCTCTTCCCTCGCTGTCCTGGCTGGAGGATGCTCCTGCTCCTGAGGCACTCCATAGGGAATTTTATTTCATGAAAGGAAATGAAATCCCAAATTCAGAGAAGAAGTGTAACAAGCACTTGGGGCAGGAGATATGACCAAATGAAAGGCGAGTGGAAAAAAGGGCACAATTTGCAAATGGAGCGAATACAAGGCAATGCATTGGGATGAAATGAGGGGCAGTGAAAAAACCGGCAAGTTGCCCAAATTCTAGGGGTTGAATTTCTGTAGGAAGGCTCCATGCTGGGCCAGGCAGCTCTGATAAACACACCAGAGCAGCAGCGATGCCTCTGGTAACCCTGGGAGAGATTCTCTTCATTTCTAAGCCTCCCAGTGATGGAAACTCCACTTACCCACCCTGCCAGAAGCACTTTCCAGGTGCTGCCATGAATCTCCCCTGCCCAGCCTAAATTCCTTTCCTGCTGCCTGAACGCCCCCAGGCAGGCAGAGCACAGCTTTGTCCTTGCTGTAGCAATCCCTCACATCCCCTCAGATCGATGCTGTGCCCGAGTTAAACACACCACCTCTCCCTATCTTCCTTTGGAGAGTGTCAGCCCAGGCCTCTGATCATCCTTGTCGCTGTCCTCGGGGTGATCTCCGAGTGCTTCACAGCTGCCTGGAAGAAAGGAAGAGCTCAGAGCCGGTGGAACCAGGGGTGTGACCCCCCTGCTCCAGCAGGAAGGGCCAAGAATGCAGATTTTTTATGCCTAAACGTGGAGCAAACAGAAAGGAATGGCACAAAAGCAGCATCTGTGCAGCCCCCGCTGTCCTCAGCCGTGATAAGGCTGTGAAATGTTATCTGGGAGCTTAGGGAAGAAAGGGCTGGGTGGCTGAATAAATAAAAATAACATCAAATGCTGCTGTGAGTCCTTTTCAGTTAATAATCCCGAGTATCTGGGATTAGGCGTTTCCCACAAAACCTTCATGTTTTCAGTCATTTTACAGAATGACAATATCACAATAACAACATGACAATGGCTTTGTGATAGGACAGTGGCACACACAGCTCACACGTGAGCAGCAGCTATTTTTTGCCAATGAAGGTGCAGTGAATTGATCCATAAATTAAAATTTAAAACTAAAAAAAATAAAAATAAAAATAAATAAATAAACAAATAAAAGCAGGGTGGTTTTCCTGAAGAATTTCTAAAGTTAAAATGCAAATGGTTGGATTCAGCAGGAGAGTGAGTCCCTGGAGGAAATTCTGAGTGTGGGTTGCCCCAAACCTGCATTGGTGTCTCTTGCTTTCCAAATCTTTGGAACAACGAGATCGTGAGGGGGTTTGGTAATTTCTGTCCATGTTTTCAGTGAGGTTTAGGGATGTCAGAAAATCCCTCTGCATTGCGAATGAGCACAGTGTGTGGGTGATGTGCTACAGATGGGAAAGGCATGGGGAGACTCAGGATTGCTCCTTCCACCTGAGTCCAGCTGCAAGAGCCAGTCCCGCACCCCACAGGCTGAATTTTATCATTGGGATAGAGATATTTGGGACAGAGATGGACTTGGAGCAAAGCAGCTCCTTCTCTGCTCTTGCTGCACAGCCTGGGTTTGGCTTTGTGTTTATGACCAGCAGCACCTTGACTCTTTCTTTACTTTCAGAAGTAATGCTGAGGCTCCCAAAATATCTTTACATTGGCCAATGACAACAACGTGTGGGACACTGATTTGTTTCTAAAGGATCTATGTTCAAGGAAGGAGCTGGACCATTGAAGAGCTGAGTTATGTGAGCCTGGCACTGCTAAGGGTGGAAATCCCAACTCCCAGGCTGGGGGTAGGGGATGTATCCGTCTGTGAGGTCACAAATGAAACTTCTGGAGCTTTCTGTGAATGAAACTTTTGCTGCCCTCATGTCCTTCCAGGAGAGATCAGCAGCTGATTGTGCGTTGCCAGCACTGGGCACCACCTAGAGAAGGACCAGCTCCAACTGGCTTTCAGGTGACATTAAATCCAATTGTCACAGCAGCTCCTGGACTGAGTGACCTCCCCCGACATGCAGGGTGGGGTTTGTGCGCTGGGATCATAAAGGGAGAACTCAAACTGAAGTTTTCTGGCTCCTCATTCTTCAAACGCTGAGCCAGGAGAGGGCTCCGTTCAGCTCCTCCGCGGTGAACTGGAAAAGGGAGGCCAGCACTGGGGTGAGATGGCAAAGGCAAGAAGGACAGGACACATCTGAGCCCACCAAGAGCCAGGAAAGGAATCTGAAGGCCAAGAGGCTGTGAATTTGAAGGCAGGAGAGAGAACATCACGGAGAGTGAATGGTGGGCCATGGAAGAAAGAAGGACGGCAAAGAGGGAGCCAAGAGGAGGAGCCTCAGGACTGGCGGGTCAGACACGCTGGGGAGATTCCATGGCCACAGCCACTGATGGGACAGACAGCAGAGGGGACAGTCCACCTGTGGAATGAGGCACCAGCCCAGGAATGTCTGCCAGGCTGGGACAAGAAGTTTTAGGCTGGAGATCAGGAAAGGTTCTTCCCCAGAGGGTGCTGGGCACTGCCCAGGCTCCCCAGGGAATGGGCACGGCCCCGAGGCTGCCACAGCTCCAGGAGTGTTTGGACAGCACTGCCAGGGGTGCCCAGGGTGGGATTTGGGGGTCTGGGCAGGGCCAGGGGTTGGTCTGGATGATCTTTGTGGGTCCCTCAGCTCAGGAGATTCTGAGAACAAAGGAGATGTTCCTGCAGAAGGTGTCTGGCACCAGAGGACACGTGACCTCTGCAGTCCCATCAAACCCAAACTGTTCCATGATTCCATGGCTCTGTGATTCCATTTTGGCAGCTGCCACAGGTGCAGCTGAGACTTGCACATGCACCACTGTCCTGTGCAAACACTGCTGCTGGCTTTTTAGGGCTTTGCTTGTTATTTCTTCCTCCTTTCACTCATTTATTTTAAAGTAAAACCCATCAGGCTTTTGAACACAGCTGCTTCTCGTGCTGGGGAAATTAATGGTGCCCACTGCACATCCACTGTGCTGATTTTAATACTGAATATAAATGTAGGGGTGTAGTTGCACTGTTTTAAAAATCTTTCTCTTCTTTCTCATGGAGAATAGAGATAAGTTGCATTCTTGTGCTTTCTAATCTCTTTGGTTTGGTACTGGACACTTCAGTGTTGTAACCAATCGTTACAGGGGGTGGAAAAACTGTCGACCAATAATTATTAGATGATTAATGAATATATAAAGAGGCTTTTGTAAATAAAGTCTCTCTTTTCACCATCTTGTGTGCTGCCTGCCTGACTTCCCTGCGAGATTCCGTGAATCTCCACAAATATCAGAAAATCAGAGCAACATAGGGGCACAGCTACAAATTGTACAGAAACAGGGAATCAAGGCTGGAGATGGTACAATGAACTTGATCACCTTGCAGGTTCATCAGCAGACACCAGACAGCAAAAACTTTCATAAATCCCATAAATCCATCAATCCCTTCCCCCCAGTCACTAAAGAGCCAACAGCAAGGGCTGCTGCAGTCCTGCCCAGGGCTATGCCCTCTCACTGAGGGCTCTGGGCACATGTGGAGGTCAGCAGAGCTGGTGAGAGTGTGTCTTCCTTGAGGGTTTGGGATGGCTGGTGATGCTCTGCGGAGCTTTATTGCCTCTCTGTAAGGTCAGCTCCACTCCTCCTGTGCTGGCTGGGCCTCTGCCAAAAAGTCACTGAGCAAAGCAAGGACAGTGCTGAGGTGGAGAGAAGTGATGAGCTCAGTGCTCTCAGCGCTAATTATCAGCTGTGATTGGCCTTGCTAACACCTTCCCAGCCCCTCAGCCACATTTCCTCACTTGCTTTTTGTCCTGGTGGTGCTGGAGAAACGAATGGAATGTGCCAGGCCTGGCTCCTCGGAGGGATGTACGACAGCTTCCGTACCACAATTATCTTGTAACGCAGCAGGAGTTGGGATCTGAGGCCTTTCTCTGTGACCTTATCTCTGCCCCTGAGCTCTGGGAGAGCCACCAGCTGCTCCAGCCTGGCCCTGGAGCTGGGCTGGGCTGAACAGCACCTGTGGGGCTGAAGAACAACTCTCTCCATCTGCCAGAAACTGGGGGTCTTCCCATTTTTGCTTGGATTGCTTCATTTTTCTGAGACAGCCAGGTTAGACCCATTGGAAGGGGAAAGCAGAGCTCCACTGGCACCTGCCCCACGCAGTTTTCACTCCTGAGGCTGGATTCATCCCTCCCCATTCCAGGTACCTTCCGTGCATCCTGGGAAGAGAATCATGGGATTATTAAAGTTGGAAAAGATCTCCAGGAAGATCGAGTCCAACCTTTGACCACCACCACTAAGTGCCATTTCCAGCCATTCCTTGGACACCTCCAGGGATGGGGATCCCACCACTGCCCTGGGCAGTTTCAAAGCCCAACCACTGTTTTGGTGAAGAAATTTTCCATAATATCCACCCTGAGCCTCCCCTGGCCTGGCTTGAGGCCGTTCCCTCTCCTCCTGTCCCTGTTCCCTGGCACAGTCTGACCCCCCCGGCTGTCCCCTCCTGTCAGGAGCTGTGCAGAGCCACAAGGTCCCCCTGAGCCTCCTTTTCTCCATCCTGAGCCCTTTCCCAGCTCCGTTCCCTTCCCTGGACACTCTCCAGCCCCTCAAGGTCTCTCCCTTCTCAAAGCTGACCCCAGGACTGGAGGTGCCCCAGAAGTGCCCAGCACAGGAGGCAATCACTGCCCTGCTCCTGCTGCCACACCATGGCTGCTACAGCCCAGAGGCCATTGGCCTTCTTGGCTACCTGGGCACACCTGGGCTCAAGTTCAGCACCCAAGTGAAGGTGACATCCCAAACAGCTCCCTGGAGGATCAGCAGTTTCTTCAAAACAGATCCTGCAGTGCCAGCAGAGCCCTGAGCTGCCCACCCCGGGCAGCACAGAACAGTCACATCTCTAAAAAAGCTGGATTTGCTCAGTCAAGGCTTTGGCTTGAGAGAATTGGCTCAGCCAATTCCTTAAGCAGGAAAAGAGGAGCCTTCCCGGGACAGCCTCCAAGCAGAGCACAGCATGGGGGGACCCAGCATGCAAAATAAAGTCAGCGTTTTGGGAACGACTGCTAAATCTTTCAGGGCAACAAGGAGGAATAAATTTTAGCCAGCAGCCCTGAGGATTTGGTTCTGACCAAGTCTGTGGTTCCATGCCAATGGACAAGGAGCTTCAAACACCCCCAGGGGCAGGAATCCCCTGCCAGGGGAGGAGAGAACCACTCACACATCCCAGGGTGTCACAGCTCCTCTGTCCCCAGCTGGGACATCCTGCCCCGAGCAGGGACCCAGCCTCGCGGTCAGCCTGGCCCAGGGCAGCCCTGTTCATGTGGCTGCTGTGCCCAGGGCAGTGGGGACTCAGGGAGTCAGGGTGGGAGCACAGCGTGCAGTGGGATCAGGGTGCAGTGGGGTCACAGAAAGCAGTGGGATCAGGGTGCAATGAGATCACAGAGCACAGTGGGATCACAGAATGCAGTGGGATCAGTGTGAGGTGGGATCGGGGTGTACAGTGGGATCAGGGTGCAGTGAGATGACAGAGCACAGTGGGATCAGTGTGAGGTGGGATCGGGGTGCAGGGGGATCACGATCAGGATGCAGTGGGATTGGAGTGCAGTGGGATTACAGAGCACAGTGGGATCTGGATCAGGGTGCAGGGGGATCAGGGTGCAGTGGGATCAGGGTGCAGTGGGATCAGGGTGCAGTGGGATCACAGAGCACAGTGGGATCGGGGTGCAGGGGGATCAGGGTGCAGTGGGATCAGGGTGCAGTGGGATCGGGGTGCAGTGGGATCACAGAGCACAGTGGGATCGGGGTGTAGGGGGATCAGGGTGCAGTGGGATCAGGGTGCAGTGGGGTCAGGGTGCAGGAGGATCACAGAGCACAGTGGGATCTGGATCAGGATGCAGTGGGATCAGGATCGGGGTGCAGTGGGATCAGGGTGCAGTGGGATCGGGGTGCAGTGGGATCAGGGTGCAGTGGGATCGGGGTGCAGTGGGATCAGGATCAGGATGCAGTGGGATCGGGGTGCAGGGGGATCACAGAACGCAGTGGGATCAGGGTTAGGGTGCAGTGGGATCAGAGTGCAGTGGGATCACAGAGCGCAGTGGGATCGGGGTGCAGTGGGATCAGGATTGGGGTGCAGTGGGATCAGGATCGGGGTGCAGGGGGATCAGGATCAGGATGCAGTGGGATCAGGATTAGGGTGCAGTGGGATCGGGGTGCAGGGGGACCGGGGTGCAGGGGGATCAGGATCAGGATGCAGTGGGATCAGGATTAGGGTGCAGTGGGATCGGGGTGCAGGGGGATCAGGATCAGGATGCAGTGGGATCAGGATCGGGGTGCAGGGGGATCAGGATCAGGATGTAGTGGGATCAGGATTAGGGTGCAGTGGGATCGGGGTGCAGTGGGATCGGAGTGCAGGGGGGTCGGGGTGCAGGGGGATCAGGGGGCTGCAATCACGGCCGTTCCGGGGCTGGCACCACTAGAGGGAAGCACGAAGCCGCTGCGGCTGCGGAGGATGGCGATGGAGCAGGGACTGGCGACAAAAGGCAGGAGCTGCGGGGACAGCCGCGTCCCCTCCTGCTCCCTGCCGCGGCTCCGGGGCTGAGCCGGCAGGAGAGCAGTGCCATCGGCTGTTGGTGAGCAGCCCCAATCCTCCTGTCCCCAAAGGTCACGGTGTCCCCAGCATCCCCCGGACAGCCCCCGGGAGCTCGCAGGGACTGCGCTCCAGCAGGAATTCAACACGTGGGGAAAGTGGGGGCAGCTCCTGCGGGAATTCCAGGCTGAGGGCTCCTGGGAGGGGGAGAGGGTGAGCTGGGAGCTTGGCTGAGCTCAGCGGGTCGGTTTGGGGCCCGAGGGTGGAGAACAGCCAAGAACAAATTCCCTGTCCCATCCCGGAGCTCTGCCCAAGCTGGAGCCAAGGTCCTGGCAGGGTCAGCTCCGTGGGGACACAGAGAGCTCGAGGGACAACTCTCTCATCCCTGAGCCCCCAGGCAGTGGTGGTGCATATTTGGGGGCACTGCCAAGCTCTCCATCCCTACCCCCAGGGGTGTGACTGGTCCTCTTTGGTCCAGTGGCCACTCAGCTCCCCTCAGCTACCCTGGACACCCTCCAGGGTGGAGCTGGGCTGGCAGGGCGCTATTCCAGTCTGGGGTTGTATTTGCAGGAAGAAAAATGCTCTTGCCAAGCCGCTGCAGGTGCTGTGAGTTAACCTTCAGCAACTCATTGACCTCTGCTTGTTCCTAAACACCCAAAATCCCTCTCCACTCCCTTCTCGCACCCCTCAGACTCAGCTCATGACAAGAGGGAACGTTTGATGAACAAGGATCCCAAAATACCCCAAAACACCCCCTAATGCAGGGGGATTTCCAGGAAGGACTCACCTCCCCCAGCCCCACCTGGCTGAGGCAGAGATGAATGACCTGGCCAGACTGTTCCACTGCTGGGGGGTCTCCAGACACCTCCATGTGGTGCAAGACTCCCCCAACCCCCTCAAGGCCATTTTAACATTTTCCTACATCGAGGCTGTAGGAAAACACAGAGGAATTATGGTGGAGTGAGTGTTCCCACCTGGAGCACAAAGGTTGGGGCTGGGGCTGGTGGCAGAAGCCACTTTTGGTCAGTCCCTGGGTGTTTGTGTCATCCACAGCTCAAAGGCACTTTGCACCTCGCCTGCAAAGAGGCTGAAAGTGGCACTTTCGGTGTCTGTTTCCTCTCTGTTTGTTCTTGGAGAAGGCTCCTTCCCCACCTTCCCCACACCAGGAGACACCCAGGGCACGAGATTTCCATCGGGGAGGGCTGTCCTGGCCACCCTCTGGGGTGTTTCTCCTGTGTGCGGCTGAGGTGTGCCCAGCCTGGGCTTTGGGTCACCCCCACCTGTGGCAGCAGGTGACAGCTCAGGGACAGCGGGGACAGCTCAAGGCAGCTGTCCTGGCTGAGGGGCACACTGGGGCAGTGAGGGATGTCCAGCTCCATGGGGATGTGTCCAGGTGCAGGAGATCCTGGGGACACACCCGGCTCCAGGAGGACTGCTCTCCATGGGCTTTCCACAGCACAGCCTGGCAATGAGGATTTCCCTGGGCTCTGTGGCTGACAAACCATTGGTACCAAACACCCAGAAATGAGATTTCACAAACAAATTGCTGAAATGGGCTGAATGTCCACTGCCCCAGCCTGACCCAGCCCCAAACCTTCGATATAGAGGCAGGAACATATGTTTTTGACTGGTTCTGCTTCTGCCCCGGTTCCAAACTCTCCCCTGAGATTACCTTCTGATGGATTTCTGTTCTCTCTGGAGGTCCAAATAACACCCTGGCAATGGCACAGACAGGAAACAGACCCAAGAATTGAACACCCGAACAGCTCCAGAGTGGAGCACAGAGAGACAAAAATATGGTTTAGGTCAGGAAAAAACCACTACTTTCAGTAGCTCCTTCTTGGAGCTGTGAGGATCCCACGAGGGAGGTCTTTGCTGGGAATTCCCTTATGAAGGAGTCTGGATGAAGCAATTCTCCTTCCCTCATTACAAAATTGTGTGGCCAAGGGGGTGAGACTTCATTGCCCTGACCCAAAAGAGCTCGGGGAAGAGGAGGTGACAGGGACAGGGACAGAGACACAGCAGGGCCTCTTCCTTTGGGCACCACAGAACGCCTGGCTGTGGTTCTCCATGTGTTAATCCTTCCCTTGCTTGCAGTCCTCAGACGTTTCATTTATTTCTGGAAAACTCTGCTAGGAGGATATTTCAGATCCTGTTTGAACCAGAGCCCATGAACTGTTCTCTCTCCACTTGCTGGCTGGAGAAATGAGGGTCTGAGCCCACGTGTCTGCATCTGTTCCCGGGAATGCCTGGAGGCATCGCGTGTTCATCGCTCGCTGCAGACCTCAGCCTGCGCCTCCGAGTCGCTCGAAATCACGGCGATGACAACAGACTCCATCTGCGAGGGGGCAGGGACAGCTCTGAGCACTCTGAGCAGGGCAGGGACACCTCCCACTGGGGTGCCTGCAGCAAGGGGTCAGGGATCATGGAATCACAGAATGTCCTGAGCTGAAGGGACACCCAGGATCATCCAGATCAACCTCAGACCCCCAAATCCCACCCTGGGCACCCCTGGCAGCACTGTCCAAACACTCCTGGAGCTGTGGCAGCCTTGGGGCCGTGCCCATTCCCTGGGGAGCCTGGGCAGTGCCCAGCACCCTCTGGGGGAAGAACCTTTCCCTGATCTCCAGCCTGACCTGCCCTGGCTGTCCCTGTCCCCGGGGGCTGCAGCACAGCCTGGTGGTGATGAGGACACACCTGAGCTCTGCCCAAGGCTCCTCTGAGCCTGCACACCCCGAGCCTGCTCTGCCCCAGGGATGTTTCACTGCCCTTTGTCCAACGTGCTGCTCACGGGCCTGCAAGGGGAGGCCACCCCAGCATCGATGGACACTGCTCATCCCAGGAACCACAGCAGGATTTGGGAAACTGCGGTCAGCTCTTCTGCCCAGAGTCCTGCCTTTGCTGAGGCTCCTCGCTGAGCAGAGCTGCTCAAAAGGCAGAGCTGCTTTCCTGGCTGTGCTCTCTTCAGAGAACCATAAAGTGGGTTGGGTTTGAAGGACCTCAGAACTCAGCCTGTTCCCCCCACCACCGTGGGCAGGGACACCTCCCACTGTCCCAGGCTGCTCCAGCCTGCCCTTGGACACTCCAGGGATCCAGGGGCAGCCACAGCTTCTCTGGCAATTCCAGCCCAGCCCTCCCCACCCTCCCAGGGAACAATTCCTTCCCAAGATCCCATCCATCCCTGCCCTCTGGCAGTGGGAAGCCATTCCCTGTGTCCTGGCACTGCAGTTCCTGATCACAGCTCGAAGGGGACACAGGATGGGCACTGAGTGTCCTGGCTCCTTGCAGAAGTGCCTCTCCCATGGGATACTCCCACAGAGCAGGAATGCTTTGCTGGGCACACCCCTCACCTCTCCCATGGCAAGGAAGGGACCACTCTGGCCCAGGGCAGCTCTGCCCTGTCCCTTGTGAGCCCCAGAGCACATCCCACACTGACCCTTGCAGCCCCCACAGCAAGGACACGCTCAGCCAGGAGGGACAGGGAATCTGAAACAGCAAAAATCCAAGCTAATGAGGCTTTTCAAACCAAAGAAGGTCAGAAGTGGCCGTTGCCTCTAATTGGACATGCCCTGCTATCAGGGAGATGGGGATGAGATGAAAGCTCAGGGTCAGGGGTGAGTGCTCCCTGTGACCCTGCAGGGCAGCAGGGCCAGGCCAGGGTGACATCCTGGCTGCACTGCAGGGGAATGAGCTTCCCAGAGCCCAAAACCCTCCCCCAAGGAAAGCAAGATGCTTGGGAAAATCCCAGGTGTGTTTTTATCCTCACCTCAGCCTAACTCCTGAGGAAACTGGGACGCTTAAAGGATGGAGTGGGAGGAAGAAGAACAGAGAGTTACTGAGTTGTCAGCTCTGCCTCTGGCTCTTGATACCACCCTGGGCACGTATCCTGCCAGCTCTGGGCCACAGTGGGGTGGAGATGAGCCTGTAAACCTTCCCTGCCTCCCAGAGCAGGGAACCTATTCACGAGCCTCAGGAGAGCTTTGAATCTGCAGGCAGGAGGCTGTGAGAGAGGGAAATGCTGCAACTTCTGGGCTCTGAAATTCAAAGTCGTGTTCCTTTTCATTTCTTCCACAGCCAGCCAGGCTTTGAGAGGCTGGAGCACCGGGGAAGAGCCTCAACTGCATGGAGCAGGGATCCCTCTCCAGTCAGGGACTGGAGTTTGGCTTGGCACAGCTGGGAATGGTGGGACCTGCTGTGCCAGCAGGGTGGGTGCAGTCTGAGAGCCACACGTGTGGCAGCTGCCACTGCTACCTCCAGAAATCCCAAACTGCTGCTGGGGGGTGGAAACAGGACTGGAGCGTCCTATATCTTCCCCCAAAATATCCGTCATCCATCCTGGTCAGGGGGTGAAACAGGATTAGAGTGTCCGGAAGCTTCCCCCAAAATATCCATCACCCATCCTGGTCAGGGGGTGAAACAGGATTAGAGTGTCCTGAAGCTTCCTCCAGAGTATCTATCCCAGTCAGTGCAGTGAAAACAGGACAAGAGGGTACTGTATCTTCCCCTAAAATATCCATTGTCCATACTGGTTAGTGGGGTGGAAACAGGATTAAAGGGTCCTGTATCTTCCCTCAAAATATCCACTGTCCATACTGGTTAGTGAGGTGGAAACAGGACTAGAGAGTCCCGAATCTTCACCCAAAATATCCATAATCCACCCTAGTCAGTGGGGTGAAAACAGTATTAGAGGGTCCTGTATCTTCCCCCAAAATATCCATTGTCCACCCTGGTCAGGGGGGTGAAAACAAGATTAAAGGGTTCTGCATCTTCCCCCAAAATATCCATCATCCATCCTGGTCAGGGGGGTGAAAATAGGATTAAAGGGTCCTGTATCTTCCCCCAAAATATCCATTGTCCACCCCTGACCAGGATTAAAGCGATTAAAGGGTCCTGTATCTTCCCTCAAAATATCCATCATCCATCCTGCTCAGTGGGGTGAAAACAGGACCTATATCTTCACCCAGAATATCCACTGTCCATACTGGTTAGTGGGGTGGAAACAGGACTAGAGAGTCCCAAAGCTTCACCCAGAATATCCATAATCCATACTGGTCCATGGGATGAAAAACCAGACTGGGGCTTCCCCACCCCAGTCAGTGGGATGGAGGGACTGCACTGGGGCTTCCCCGGAATATCCATCACTCTCCAGCCTCCCCTCCTGCAGCTCCCAGCTCTCCTGGGAGCTCCTCAGCAGCTGCTGCAGCTCTCAGCATTCCCTGGAGCTGCAGCCTGGCTCAGGGATGTCTCAGCCTGCTGCAGGAACAGCTGGCTCTGGACAGATTAAATCCTTAAGGGATGGGTTTGCCTCACACCCTCCGGACCAGGTCTGTATCAGCCCTTCCAAGCCTCTGCAGAGCAGATTCTGCCCCAGCAGGAGCCCAGGGTTACTGCACCAACCCAGGAATGACCCACAAATCCAGGGTTATTCCATCAGCCCGGGGTCATTCCACAAACCCAGGAATGACCCACAAATCCAGGGTGACACCACCAGCCCAGAGTTGTTCCCCCAGCCCAGAGTGACCCTCCAGCTCAGGGTTTCTCCACCAGTCCGGGATTATTCCTCCAGCCCAGGGTTGTTCCTCCAGCCCAGGGTTGTTCCTCCAGCCCAGGGTTGTTCCTCCAGCCCAGGGTTGTTCCTCCAGCCCAGGGTTGTTCCTCCAGCCCAGGGTTGTTCCTCCAGCCCAGAGTTGTTCCTCCAGCCCAGGGTTTCTCCACCAGCCCGGGATTATTCCTCCAGCCCAGAGTTGTTCCTCCAGCCCAGAGCTGTTCCTCCAGCCCAGGGCTTCTCCACCAGCCCAGGGTGACTCCTCCAGCTCAGGGTTTCTCCACCAGTCTAGGATTATCCCTCCAGCCCAGAGTTGTTCCTCCTGCCCAGGACTTCTCCACCAGCCCAGGGCTGTTCCTCCAGTCCAGGGTTGCTCCCCCAGCCCAGGGTTGTTCCTCCAGCCCAGGGTTGTTCCCCCAGCCCAGGGTTGTTCCCCCAGCCCAGGGTTGTTCCCCCAGCCCAGGGTTGTTCCTCCAGCCCAGGGATGTTCCTCCAGCCCAGGGTGACTCCTCCAGCTCAGGGTTTCTCCAGCAGTCTAGGATTATTCCTCCTGCCCAGGTTTGTTCCCCCAGCCCAGGGTGACTCCTCCAGTCCCAGGAGCTGCTGCTGGCAGTGCTTCCCCAGCAAGTCTCTGCCCTGGTGTCCAGGCTGGCCCTGCTCAGGTAGGCTCCAAGGGCTGCTCTGCTGCTCTCTGAGCATGGGAAAGCTCCAGCAGGAGGAATGAGGCTGGGCTGGCCGAGCCCCGGGCACTGCAAACCCTTCAGAACGGGCTCATCAATGATTCACAGCTCCAAAGCACCGCGGGCCGCCTGCAGCTCGCCCTGCCTCACCTCTGCTCGCCCTCAGAACGTGCTCAGCCAACTGCTCTGCAGCAGAGACCGTTCCAGGAGGTGTCTCAGGACGACCCCGAGGGCCAGGGCATGCCCTGGGGCTGGGGAGGGCTGTGCTGGGAGCAGCAGCTCAGCTCAGCTCGCAGATCTGCCCTGCAGTCATGCCCCCTTTGCCAGCACAGGCTCTGCTCCTTGCCAAGGGCAGGAGGGCTGGGGAAAGGTTGGGAGCTTTCCTGGAGACATCTGCCCTGCCTTGAGATCATGAGGAGCTGGGGGCTGAGGCCAGGGACAGACCTGACCCCCCCTCGGGAGGTGGTGCCCCTGGAGAGGGAGCTCTCACCAATCCTAGGCGGATGAGCTGTGCCAGGAGCACTCCTGCAGGTTCTGTGCTGGCAGCCGGGCAGGGGCGGTGCCCAGGGGTGCAGGGGGTGCATCCACATGGGCTTGACCCCTTCTGCCCCTTTGGTTGGCCTGGATGAGATCTGTGTCCTGCCTGGGCTGTGGGAACAGAGAGTTTGGGTTTCTGCTGCCCTGAGGAAGTGTCACCCCACGGCTGCAGAGCCAAGGAGGATGTGATCATTTCTGTCTCTGCAGTGCCATCCACACACCCTGCCTTGCTGGGCACTGCAGAGGTGCTGCATCCTGCACCATCCAGCTGTGCCCAGCTGTGCCCTGCATCCTGCACCATCCAGCTGTGCCATGCTGTGTCCTGCATCCTGCACCATCCAGCTGTGCCCAGCTGTGCCCTGCTGTGCCCTGCAGCAGCACACAGAGGGAGGATCCCTGTTAGCTCCCAAATGTGGCTGGAGGATGGAGGAGCCTAAAGGTCAGTTCCCACTGGCACCGTGGCTGTGCTCAGACACCTCTGAAGGGCAGTGTCCCCAGCAGCAGGGCTGAGGGACTGAGGGGTGTGGGGCCAGGATTTGGAATGCCATGGGATCGGTGCCCTTCCTGAGGTTGCACCAGGGTTGTCCCTCCCAGCCCCCTGGAGGTCAGTGCTCCCTGGGGGAAAGAGGAGCCAGCAGAGGCAGAGGCTGTGAGGGTCATTGATGAGTGGTGAATCCTTCCATCCAAAACCCAGCTGTGGACGCACTGGGAGGCTCCTGGGCAGACTGGGATTCTTCTGGGCACACTGGGATGCCTTTGGACACACTGGGATGCTCCTGGGCACACTGGGATGCTCCTGGGCACACTGGGATGCTCCTGGGCACACTGGGATGCTCCTGGGCACACTGGGATTCTCCTGGACACACTGGGATTCTCCTGGGCACACTGGGAGGCTCCTGGGCACACTGGGATTCTCCTGGGCACACTGGGATTCTTTTGGGCACACTGGGATTCTCCTGGGCACACTGGGAGGCTCCTGGGCACACTGGGATGCTCCCAGCCTTGCTCCAAGGGCCATCCCATCCCTCAGCCCCCATGCCCTGCTCTGTGACCCCTGCTATGACAGAAGGGCTCTGGCTGCAGTGCCCATGGGTGGGACAGAGCAGGAGGGTTTATTTTGGGCTGTGATGCAGAGGGTGAGGAGGCAGAGCCCTGGGATGAGAGCAGAGCTCTGGCACCAGGAGATAACCAGGCCATCCCCCCCGGCGGTGCTCCTGCCCTGCTCGAGGTGCCGGTGGTTCACCCAACTGGAGAGAGATCGTGCCTGTCCCATCGTGGCCTCAAGGAGCTGTCACCGCCACCCCTGGGGCACTCACCCTCCCGGAGGAGCGGTGGGCGTGTGGGAAGGGCCATTTCAACCAGGCAGGGGCGATGGGACGGAGCTGTGGGGCAGAGGGGTGGCAGCTGGGAGGGGCTGGCTGCCCCCTGTGCCCTTCAGGACACCCAGGTCCCTGTCACCTGCTGCCCAGGTCGCTGTCCCCGCGGGGCAGCAGGACCGTGCCGCAGAGCTGCGGAGAGCCGGGAGGCTCCGACCTGGGCAGGCTGCTCATTTGTAACAGGCTCCGTGTTCCCGCTGTGGTCTCCGTCTATGAGCACTCAGCTGCCTTGTCATCAGCCAATTCGATCCATCAGCTTCTTGACAGGCTCGGAGAATAAAAATAACCACCCATTTCTAAGTGCCTATTATGGCACTTTGAAAAATGCCTCCGCAGGCGAGCCTGAATTATTCCCAAAGTACTCATTTTTTAAAAACGTTATTTTAATGTAATAAATTATTTGTACTGAAGAGTAAAAGATTATCCGTGTGCCCTGATAGCTCTGCACAGCGAGGGGCGCGGGCTGGGCCCCCGTGGGGAGGGAGTGCGGGGGCTCGGGGGCTGTGGAGCCCCCGGGAGCTGCCCCCGGTGGTCCCTGCGCTGTGGGAAAACACCAGAGCCGACCTGGAGCTGCTGGAAAAGCCCAGGGCACCCCGGGCTGGCCCCGCACCGCCCGGCGGAGGGACAGTCCTGTCCCATGGTGTGGCACTGCCCCTGGTGCTGCCCGGGGGCTGCTGCTCCCAAGGGGCACCGGAGCGCCCACCCTGGGGCTGGGGAGAGGCTGGGGGTCTGCTCGGCAGCTCTGCCCCTTTCTCCATGGCTGGGGGGGGCTGTGCATCCCTGCGGCCCCCCGAGCCTGGCTGGGCTGCCCGCGATGGGCTGGAGCGAGGAAATAAAGGAATTCCAGCCCTGGGCTCGCTCCGGGTGCGGGAATTGCTGACCGGGCACGGCGGGGTGGGGTCCCTGCCCCGGGAAGGGATCCTGGCACAGGCTGGGCTGGGGACAGCCGGAGGGAGCTGGGAATCCTTCATCTCCCCCTCCCCTGCGAGCGCCGAGCCTCCTCCTCCTCCTCCTCCTCCTCCTCCTCCTCCTCCTCCTCCTCCTCCCCGGAGCATCCTGCGGCTCTCCGATCCTCTCAGCGCCAGCAGTGCCCTCAGCCACATGGAGTCCTGCAGCCTCCGTGAGCAGCACCTGCCCAAGGATGCCACAGCGACCTCCTTCCCCGAGCAGCAGTGCCAAAAAAACCCCTGAGGTTTTTAGCAGGGTATATTGGGTCTTTTTGGTTTGGTTGTTTTTTTTTTTTCCTGTAGTATTCCACGATATTTTTAATAGGTTTTTTTTTCCTTTTCTTAAAACTGCTTGGGTTTAAGCTAAACCCTGAAATACTTGTTCTTCACAGCCTTGTCTAAGTAAAATAAAAAAAAAAAAAAAAAAAAGGAGGATGAAAGTTTATTTTGAATGAATGTTTTGGGTGAACCCAAAAAAGGATTTTTTTTTTTTTTTTAATACAGCAATTTCTAAAACATGGGTTGAAAGAGGAGGAAGGCTCCAGCTCCTATTTCAAACTACTCCACTGCCCCCAGCGTCATCTCCTGGGCTGCTGGAGAGCGTGGGAAGGTGGGAAACCATCCCTGCTGGAGATGTGAGGGCTTGGCCTGGGGGAGGATGTGACTGCAGGGTCAGCCGTGGGGGAGGTGCTGGGGAGGAGACCTTGGCAGAGGAGCCCCATGCCCACCTGGATCCAGGAGGGACCAGCACAGGGTGGGGACACTGCTCTGGGTTGTGCCAGCTCTGTCCCCACAGCTCTGTCCTGAGCTTGTGCCTGGGGCTGGGCAGGCCCTGGAGCTGCACAGCTTCTGGATGGAGCTGGGCAGGCTCTGGAGCTGGGCAGGTTTTAGATGGAGCTGGGCAGGTTTTGAATGGAGCTGGGCAGGTTCTGGATGGAGCTGGGCAGGCTCTGGATGGAGCTGGGCAGGCTCTGGATGGAGCTGGGCAGGTTCTGGATGGAGCTGGGCAGGTTCTGGATGGAGCTGGGCAGGTTCTGGATGGAGCTGGGCAGGCTCTGGATGGAGCTGGGCAGGTTCTGGATGGAGCTGGGCAGGTTTTGAATGGAGCTGGACAGGCTCTGGATCTGGACAGGCTTTGGATGGAGCTGGGCAGATTTTGGATGGAACTGGGAAGGCCCTGGATGGGACTGGATGGGTTCTGAATGGAACTGGGCAGGCCCTGGAGCTGGGCAGGCTCTGGAGCTGGGCAGGCTCTGGATGGAGCTGGACAGGCTCTGGAGCTGGACAGGCTCTGGAGCTGGGCAGGCTCTGGAGCTGGGCAGGCTCTGGAGCTGGGCAGGCTCTGGACATGGGCAGGCTCTGGACATGGGCAGGCTCTGGACATGGGCAGGCTCTGGAGCCACTCTCCACAACCCTCCTGGAGCCCACCCTAGCCCAGGGCTCCTCTCCCCGCCAGAGCTCCCCCCCAGAGCTCGATGATGGGGTAGCCATTCAAATCATTTTAATGAGCTCCGAGGCTGCTGTGAGGCACCAGTAACTATGGCAACTTCATTGAGAGGTGCCTGCGGTGGCTGTCAGGATTTGTGTTTCGGGAGCTGATTGGAGCAGACCGGCAAAGGTGGGAGTCCTTGGGGAATTTGGGCTTCTCGGCACCAGGGGGTTCATTAAAGTCAAGGCAGGTGGGACTCTCGGGGGCAGAGGTACAGGCTGGACATGTCTCCTTTGGTCCAGGGACATCCTGCCCCCAGTGCCAGCACAGCCAGAGCCTCCCACTGCTGCCCCAGGGGTCACCTTGGTCATGAATCCCACCCAGGGCAGAGAAGTCGTCACCCCAGGCTGGTGGTGGAGCTCGGCTGGGCTCGGGGCAGGATCCAGCCCTCAATCCTGTGCTGCTCAGGCTTTGCCACTCCAGCCCTGCTGCTCTTCTCACGCCTGGGGCACTCCCAGGGCACTCCCAGGAATTACAGATTTGTGTGTGCTTTGTGCTGAGCCCAGGCACAGCCAGAGCAGGAGCATTTCCCCTGTCAACCCCTGCCATCTCACTCCGGGCTGGACTACACAGGGAGGAAATCATTCTTACATTCCAGTGCCACTGGCAGCCCTAAAACCTCTGTGCAGCTGCCCCAAACCTCTGCAGCCCCAACATTTACGCAGGTGAAACAAACAGGGCGTGGGCTTGGGGGGCATCACTGCACCAGGTCAGAGTGGGGGTGCCCCCTGACCCAGCTTTGCCTGGATCCAGCCAGAATCCCCCCCCAGTGCAGCTCTTTGGTCCCAGGGCTGGAGCCCCTCTGCTCTGGAGCCAGGCTGGGGGAGCTGGGGGTGCTCACCAGGAGAGGAGAAGGCTCCAGGGACAGCCCAGAGCCCCTGGCAGGGCCTGAAGGGCTCCAGGAGAGCTGCAGAGGGACTGGGGACAAGGCATGGAGGGACAGGACACAGGGAATGGCTGCCCACTGCCAGAGGGCAGGGATGGATGGGATCTTGGGAATTAGGATTTGTTCCCTGGGAGGGTGGGGAGGGCTGGGCTGGAATTGCCAGAGAAGCTGTGGCTGCCCCTGGATCCCTGTGAGTGTCCAAGGCCAGGCTGGAGCAGCCTGGGACAGTGGGAGGTGTCCCTGCCATGGCAGGGGTGGCACTGGGTGACCTTTAAGGTCCTTCCAACCCAAACCATCCTGGGATTCTGGGATTCTCTGAAACCAGAGTTTTTCCATAAACTCCCCTTTTACTCCCCCATCCCATTCCCACTGGGAATCGAGGCGGTGAAGTTATTCCAGACTCATTTGTGTATCTTGGAGCAAGGTCTGGTCCCAGCTGAATCCCTCTGAGAGGTGAGGGATTTTTTTAAAGCACCTCCTGGATCACACCAGCAGTAAATCCATATTTAAAGGCAGGGGAGCTGACGCCTGTTTTTAGGGGAAATGGGAACGAGCAGAGGGCACAGGCTGGGTGGGAAGGGGGGAATTTCAAGGGTCACAGGTTGCAGCAGAGAAAACTCCCCTGGGGCCACCACACCTTGAAGTCTGCTCAGCCTCAGACTTGGAGAAGTCAGCAAAAAGAGAAATGTTCTCAACTTATCTCTGAATCTGAAAAAGAAAAGTTTCCCGCTCAGGCTGGTGCTGTTCCTGGTTTTGTCTCCTTGCCCAGTGTAATTAATCCAGCAGGATCACAGTTACCAGGAACAGCAGCACAGGAGACACACAGAGACAAGAAGTCATAGTAATTTTTGGATGAATTGTGGTTTTTTCCACTGAAAAATGCTGATTTTTCCAAAACTGACACTTCTTCTAAGAGGAGGTCGGTTTTGATTAATTTATTGAGTCAGAAAAAAATTTGGACTGGGTTCTGAATTTGTCAAAATGAAGTGTTTTGACATTCTCAAAGGAGAAAAAAACAATCTATTTTCCAGTTCAGATGACCTCTTGTTTTGAAATTTAAGGTAATTATAATTAAACATTTCAGAGAGATGAATACTTTGAAATCAGCCTTGGGAGGGAGGCTCAGCTCCTGAACGCCTGGAAGATGCAGATTTTCCAGGACAGGCTGTGGTGGATTCCCTTGTGCAGGCTGAGGTGTTGCTGTTTTCAACCTGGAAATGAAACTCAAGATAATTTTAATCTAGGAGGTCATAGAAAAGTGGATCTTTCTTGGAGCTGCAGGGGCAGTTCTGAAGAATATCCACAGCAGCCCAACCCCAGAGGGGTGACTATATTTTGATAGGTTTTTGGAAATTAGCAGAATTGATCAAAAGCACTAATTAGGAGGACAAGTGGTGATGCAATTCCCCCCAGGTCAAGCCCTTTTTCTGGAGCCCTCCACTCTTAGCACTATGGACTTGTCGAAAATGTGTCTTGAAGATTTTGTTCCCAGGAAGGACCAAGACAGCAGAGGGGCCTTGTGCCCCCCGGGGCTTGGAGCTCTGCAGTGGCTTTGGTCTTTCTAGCTGGGGAAAAGGGTAGGGAAAAGGACTGGGAAGGTTAAAAATATAGAAAAGAAAAAGCAAAATTCACTCTGGCATCGTTGGCATCAGCAGCTCTCCTCACCTGGGCTCAGGTGTCACACGAGGACACAGCTGGGGCCACCACTCAGCCAATGCTTCTCCTGTCCCCAGCTCCCAGCAGAGGCACCAGAGGGGTTGGATCAGGGTGGCAAGGATGGGACAGGGACTCTGATGGCTCATGTGGCACACAGAGCTCCCAAAAAATGGCTTTTCAGGGACCCTGCTGTGGCCACCTGAGCAGACCCTCAGCAGAAGGGAAGGAGCTCCCTCTCTGTCACAATGTGAGCTGCACCCGCAGAGCCAGCAGGGGTTCAACCCAGGGATTTGGAGAAGTGAAGCTTCAACACAGGAGATCTCACAAAAAAGTTACTTTCAGCTCAAAATCCCAAAATATTTTCATGGAATCCCTGACTGCTTTGGGTGGGAAGGGACCTTAAAGCTCATCTTGCTCCTGCCACAGGCAGGGACACCTTCCATTGTCCCAGGCTGCTCCAAGCCATGTCCAGCCTGGCCCTGGACATTTCCAGGGGTCCAGGGGCAGCCAAGACCCCAGAACTGAGGTGCTCCCTGTGCTGCTGCTCCCCAGGTCCCACCTGGGAGGGGCTGGAGCACAGTGGGACAGCCACAGCCCCACTCACCCCTGTCCTGGGGACAACAGGGACGATCTGCGTGCAAAGTGTGGGAAGGGTCTGGATCTGAGCCCTTCACTGCCAACTTCAGCTGCTCTCTTTGGGAGCTGCACAGATCAAAGTTTCCCTCCTCCAGCTGATGGCCAGGAGCCAGGAACCCCCAGAGGGTTGGGGTGCAGCAAATCCATGGCCTGGCTGTGTGAGCAGAGGATGCTCCACGCTCTCCTCCTGCCCTGGAGCCACAGGATTGGCAGGAGCTGCCAAATTCCTGCTCCTTTCCAACCTGGAGAGCACCCCCGGGGCTCTGGAATCCCCAGCCACAGAGCTCTGCCCCAGGCTGTGCTCTCTGGAAGGGATTCTGTGTTCCTGGAAGGATTTGACCCTCTGGCTGCTCGGCAGGGTGACAGCCAGAGCTGGGGACAGTCCTCGGAGCAGCTGGGGAGGCTCTGGCCTTGCAGCACGGTCAGATGGGCTGAGGAGTGCTGCAGGGTGCAGGAGGGGTGTTTCACCCCAAAAGGAAGCACAGAAGGGGGTGTTTCACCCCAAAAGAAACCACACAGGGCACAGGAGGAGGTGTTTCACCCCAAAAGGAACACAAAGGGCACAGGATTAGGTGTTTCACCCCAAAAAGAAAACACAGGGCACAGGAGGAGGTGTTTCACCCCAAAAGGAGCCACACAGGAGGGGGTGTTTCACCCCAAAAAGAACCACACAAGATTAGGTGTTTCACCCCAAAAGGAAGCATACAGGATTAGGTGTTTCATCCCAAAAAGAACCACACAGGATTAGGTGTTTCAACCCCAAAAGGAACCACAGAGGGCACAGGAGGAGAGGTTTCACCCCAAAAGGAATCACAGAAGGAGGTGTTTCACCCCAAAAGGAACCACACAGGGCACAGGAGGAGGGATTTCACCCCAAAAGGAATCCCACAGGGCACAGGATTAGGTGTTTCACCCTAAAAGGAACACACAGGGCGCAGGAGGAGGGGTTTCACCCTAAAATATTAGTAAAGAACTGTTATTCCTTTTTTCCCATATCTTTTTGTCTTGGTTTGAAAGACAGGTGTCTTGTTAAGGAAGGTGAGAGCCTCCCTTAGAATGGATAATGTGACCTCCTTCCCTCCGAATTATTATAACTTTGGAATCGAGGGCTTTCAGACTAAGATATGGGAGAAGGAATAACAGTTTTTACACTAAAATTTAGAGCAAGGCAATAACACAGAAACAACAGTTCAGATAGACAAAGTCAGAATCCAACCTGCACCCTGTCAGGGTGGTGCTGCAGTGCAGCTCAATGGTGCTGCAGTCCTGTTGGAGTGATGGATGTGCTCTTGTTGGAGTGGTGATCTTGTGGAAAGGTCTCGTCGCTCTCTGGAGGTCCAGTGGTGGCTCTGGAGCTCTTCTCCTCTGGGAATCAGTGGGAAAGGTTCCCCGGTGTTGCAGGGTCTCAGTTTCTGTGCAGCTGGGAATGTTCAGCTCCTCCCCTCTGGGCAGGGCATCTCCCAATGGCTGATGGAATCTGTGAGTCACTCCTGAGCCCTCGATGGCCATGAGCAGAGCTAGCCCCGATGGTGTTAGCAGGGCTGGGTCATGCTGAACACAAAGAGCACTGCCCCAGCTGTTTGAACAGCTATGGAGATGGGAATGGAATACAGACTTTGGTTACACCTTCCATGGAACCTAGGACACTTTTGCTTGAGATCCCTTTGATTTCACAGTTACAATAACTCAGAAGGAAAAGGGCTCATATTCCCTAATCCAGGGGAGCTTCCTGCCTGCCTTGGCAGACACCTGTCTCTCAAACCAAGACCCCTCCTCACGTATTTCTAGGACCACAGGAAAGCCATGGAGAGTCCAAGCTGGTGGCACCTGCCTGAATTCCTTCTCCCTGACCCTGCTGCCTTTTGGCTGCTCTTAGGATGATAAGGCAGACATGGTTAAGAGGGGTAAAAGGGTTTTACTTCGGTATTTTAATAGGATTCCAGGTGCACAGCTTTTCAAAGGTGGAACACGCCAAGATGTATACACTCCATATAGTATGTATATAATTTTATAGACTTTGGAAATTATTATTATTATAATTATTATTATATTTTAAAATTTTAAATAAGAAACTTAATGAAGTAATTTTTCATTATTTTAAGGTTTTTTTTTTTTTTTTAAATGAGGTTAGAGTTTAGTTTATAAAATATGTTTTAGAGATTTAGTTTATAAAATACGTTTTAGAGAGAAGGTTTCAGCCAAGGTTGGAAGCTCGAATTTTGAGATAATATAGGGTTTTTTTGCCTCTTACTGTGAATGTTTGGGTTTTTTGTTTTGCAAGACTCTAAAACCAAGTTAGAATATTAGCTTACAAAAAATACAAGCATGAGGCTAAGGGTACAAAGAATGTATAAAGGGTACAGAAAATATAAAGAGGGTATAAAAATGTATATAAAAGGGTAAATGTAAAAATGTAAAATGTAAAAAATGTATAAATGCATAAATGTAATGTAAAAATGTAATGTAAAAAAGGATATACAAAAGAAAAGGCAAAAAATTCACCAGGCACCAACCCTGTCCCAGAGAGGGAGATGGAGCAGGGCCCAGAGGCTGCATCCCTTCAGGGAGTGCCCCAGAGCTCCCCAGAGTGCCAGGGATGAAGAGGAAACGAAAGGAAGATGTCTCTCCTTGTCTCCCAGACAGGCCAAATGAAAACTGGGGCACAAAAAGCTGTGAAAGACACAGGTTGTGGCCGTTCCCTCTGCCTGTGTGTCCTGGACAGAGGAAATGTGTGATAAACCACAAAGTTAAAACCACACAAAGTGCAGGAATTTCAAAGCTGACCCTTTCCCAAATGGGTGAGACAGATCCAGCAAATCTTATCTGCCAGAGCAACCCCAGAGACACAGCACTAACACCCCCATGGGCAATGAAAAGCTGCCTGGTACCAAGAAATCAGAAATTCTCGGTGTCCTTGGTACATCTGAGCCACCAAAACTCTGAAACAGCAGCAACCCCGACCTGTGCAGATGCTGAGGTGCCCCAGAGCAGAGTGAGGCTTTCAGCAATGGCACAGCTCTTAAAGGAGGGGAGAAAACTCCAATCCCCTCTGCTCTGGAGCCAGGCTGGGAGAGCTGGGGGTGCTCACCTGGGGAGGAGAAGGCTCCAGGGAGAGCCCAGAGCCCCTGGCAGGGCCTGAAGGGCTCCAGGAGAGCTGCAGAGGGACTGGGGACAAGGGATGGAGGGACAGGACACAGGGAATGGCTGCCCACTGCCAGAGGGCAGGGATGGATGGGATCTTGGGAATTAGGAATTGTTCCCTGGGAGGGTGGGGAGGGCTGGGCTGGAATTGCCAGAGAAGCTGTGGCTGCCCCTGGATCCCTGTGAGTGTCCAAGGCCAGGCTGGAGCAGCCTGGGACAGTGGGAGGTGTCCCTGCCATGGCAGGGGTGGCACTGGATGGGATGGGATGGGATGGGATGGGATGGGATGGGATGGGATGGGATGGGATGGGATGGGATGGGATGGGATGGGATGGGATCCATGGGATGGGATGGGATTTAATGTCCCTTCCAACCCAACCCATTCCACAGCTGTGGGACACCCCGATGTGACAGCTCGGTGCTGCTGTGACCCTCCTGTACCCCAAAGCTCCAAGCACAGAGCCCTGGGAGCCTCCTGGCAGCTCTGTGGGATCCCTGGGAGGGAATCTGGGCCCCCACGGGGCTGCTCCCTCTGCCTCCCCTGCAGCAGCTCCGGGCAGGGATCCCTGTGGGTCCTGGGAGCGAGCAGCAGGAGCAGGAGGGCTGTAATTACAGAGATAACTCACACCGTGTCACCCAACAATGAGACATGAAAATGCTACATAAACCTGTCTATCTGCAGCTCTCCATTTATCTTTCTGCCTCTCTATTTATTTCTTCCTCCGTCCTCTCGCCCGGGACTGAGCAGGAGCTGGAAATGCCAGCTGCTGGAAATGCAATTTGTTTTGATTCAACAGCATCTCCCAAAATATCTCTGCGACCTCTCGATTTTTTTTTTTTTTTTTTTGCCATGAATTATGATAATGATGATTTTTACTTTTATTAGCAAACTGCACTAACTCAACAGGGCCAGGGGAAAAAAATAATAAATATAATATTTATATATTAAAACCTAACCAAATATAAATATATTACTTCTGGTTTTTTAATTAGGGAGGCCTTAAAGCAGTAGCAAACAGGGTGGGTTTTCTATCCTCTCCTTTTAGAAAAGACATCAGCGCCAAATTTCTACCCTAATTATAACAATGCTCCCGCTAATGAAAGAATTCATTTGCCTTCTCTAATCAGCTGGCTGCCGTCAGGAGCTGCAGCTGATCGCCGTGGAGGAGGGGCCGCCAGGCAGCTCTGGAGGAGGCAACTCACAGTTTCCAAGGCACCTCCGAAATTAGGGAGGTGGAAAAATCCGCGGGAGGTGGGAGTTGGTGCTGCTGCCGAGTGGAGCTGATCGCTGCTCCCCAGGGAATCTGAGTCCCGGACAGGTCCCCAACTCTGCTCCCGGAGGTGCCTTAGGATTTCAGCTTCTGTATTTTTGGTGTATCTGTGGTTTTAGTGTGTGGCTCTGGACTCCATGTAAAGTGCTAAAGCTCCTGTTCTCAGCATTTTTAGACAAAACAATTCCTCTGAAGCTCAGGATCCAAGGACACTTCGCTGCCTCAGAGCCCCAAAATATGTAACCAACAGTGAATTGGGGGAGCAAGCTTGGGGTGATTAACATCATCACCTGAAGGTGTGTTTGGAGGATTAAACCTCAATATGCTAATGGACAGAACTTATAAAATATTAAAAACTCGTGACTCACTGTCCATTTTGGGTGTAGCCTCTCAAGCAGGCTCTGTCTGCCCTAAACGCACCTTGAAGGCCTTCAATAAATTAATCTGCTTTTTATTCTCCTAACTTTGTCTGGCCTCCCTTTTGGGTGAGCCCATCAAGGCATCACCGAGAGGGGAAACCATGAGCCAGGGCTGCAGAGGGAAAATCACTGCTGATGGGAAGAGATGGCGAAGGGCATTGGGCTGCTCCTGTTTCAGTTTTTTGTGGGGAAAATATAAAAAAAATAGGGATGTTGAGCTTAAAAATGCTTCTCCCAGCTCTGGGAATGTCACAGGCAGCAGAAGTGCAGGCGTTGGGAAGCCCAGGGAATTTGGGGGATTTCTGCTCCCTCTGCAGAGCTGCGTCAGCCCCACTCTGGCTGGGGGATGGGCTTTGGGGTGTTCCTGCTCCTTGATGGGCCTTGAGGGATTTATGTTCTTCCATGGATGGGTTTTGGGGTTTTCCTGCTCCTCAATGGCTTTGGGATTTATGTTCTTCCATGGACGGGTTTTGGGGTTTTCCTGCTCCTCAATGGCTTTGGGATTTATGCTCTTCCATGGATGGGTTTTGGGGGTTTTTGCTCCTCGATGGCTTTGGGATTTATGCTCTTCCTGACCTTGTTCCCCCCATCAGCACCACGGGAGCTTCCAGGCTCCACACAGAGCTCTGGAGAACCTCCCAGGGAGAGGATGTTCCAGCAAATGTGGCCTCCCTGAGCCCTGGGACATGAGGAAACAAGGAGGGTTTATATCCCAGGCTGGGTCAGTGCTCAGAGATCCCTGCAGGGTCTGGGGCACCCAGTGAGCTCCAGGAGGCAGAGCTGGGTGACAGCTCTGGTGACATCACTGCATCTTGAGCAAAGGCCCTTCCCTGGTCAGTGCCAGGGACCTCCTGGCAGCTGGCACAGCCCAGGGTCTATAAATCAAAAAGCACCTTCAGTGTGGCCAGGGCTGGGCAGGGTGGGATGTTTTATCCCAAACTCCATCTAGCTCCTCAGAGCCACAGGATCCCAGCGTGGTTTGGGTTGGAAGGGACCTTAAAGCCCATCCAGTGCCACCTTCCACCAGGGACACCTCCCACTGTCCCAGGCTGCTCCAGCCTGGCCTTGGACACTCACAGGGATCCAGGGGCAGCCACAGCTTCTCTGGGAATGCCAGCCCAGCCCTCCCCACCCTCCCAGGGAACAATTCCTAATTCCCAAGATCCAATGTAAACCTACTCCCAGTCTGAATCCATTCCCCCTTGTCCTGTTCCTACCTCCTCTTGTCAAAAGTTCCTCTCCAGCTCTCCTGGAGCCCCATCAGGTGCCCAAAGCTCCCACTAAGGTCCCTCCAGAGCTGTCTCTTCCCCAGGCACTCCCCCAGCCCCACTCCCCCATCCTGCCCTGCCCTCTCAGACCACCATTATCTCAGAAAATTCCACAGTAACAGAATTTTCACAGGTACAAGCCCTTGCCTTCTGTTGCCCCAAGGTTTAGGGAAGTGCAGAGGAGCAGAGGCTCCCAGAGCCATGGTGGGAAGGAGCAGCTCCAGGTCCCTCTGGCAGGGCTCACCTGGGGCTGGTCAGGTGTTTGACACAGCCACCAGGTGTTTCTCATACGTTTTGCTGTACAGTGAAATGGACCAAAGGGCTTGAGCCCAAAATTCCTCAAATACAGCCAGTAGTGCCCCAAAATTCATGTTCAGCCCAGGGTCACAGCAGAGCCACAGCATGGGCAAGAACAAAGGACGAGAATGGTTTTTTAAGGCACAAGGAAAGCCAGAGCTCAGCCCCCAAGTGTGTGTGAGCGCTGCAGGCACACATGGGGACAGTGACATTCCCACTCCTGCTGCCTCCCCCAGGGATCTCCTCCAGGCCACCCTCCTGGAGGATCTCCTGAACAGATGGATCTCCTCCTGGATCTCTCGTGCCTGGATGCTGCTTGTCACGCCCCAGGCTGTACCCGATTTTCCCTCAGGGTGCAGGGCTGCTGTGGCTGAGGAAACCCTGGCCCTTCCCTCTTCTGTGACCGAGCAGGGGCAGCTCGGGGGCTGCTGCTGCCCTTTTCACCCTGCGGGAACCTCTCACCCCCGCAGCAGCACCTGAGGCCTTTGGGCTGCTCTCAAAATTGAGAGGCAGACACGGTTAAAGGAGTAAAAGGGTTTTGCCTCAGTGTTTTAATAGGATTTTAGGTGTGCAGTTTTTCAAGGGTGGAACGCACCGAGATGTACGCTTACTGTATAAGGTGTATACACTTTTGTGGACTTTGCAAATCAGCATATTTATTTAAAATCTCTCAATAAGAAACTTAATAAATTAAGTAATGTCCCCCTGTTCTAAAGAAACCCTCCCCAAATAAGCCTAGAGCACAGTTTACAAAATATGTTCCAGAGAGGAGGTTTCAGCTAAGGTTGAAACCTTGAGTTTTGAGATTGTGTAGAGCTCTCTGGACTTCTGCTGTGAATGTTTGGTCTTTCTGCCTTGCAGAGCCCCAAAATTAAGCTAAAATATCAGGCTGCAAAAATTACAAGCATGTAGGTTAAGGGTATAAAGAATGTATAGAGTGTGCAGAAAATGTATAAAAGGGAATTTTAAAAAGGTAAAAATCATCAGGCATCACACCCACCCAGGCCAGGAGGGGCTGGCTGGGACAACCTGAGCCTCACCTGAGCACACTGAACATCCTCTGTCAGGTACAAAGGTGTTTTAATGTTTAAATCAGATTTTATGTCACCACAGTAATGGCAGCACAGAACAGCTGGAGCTGGCCTGGAGAAGAGGCCAGGCTGGACAGGGCTTGGAGCAGCCACGGATGGTGGCAGGTGTCACAAGAAGTCCCTCTAAGGTCCCTTCCAGCCCAAACTGCTCCAAGATCCTGTGATGGCTTCAAGAGATGTCCCAGAGGAGATAAGGAAACAGCACCTGTGTGGGTGGCACTGTACAGTGGCACTGTCACCTGCCTGTCCCCTCCCAGCCTGGCAAACACCCAGGAGTTCCACAGAGCTCTGCACAGAGTCCTCACAGCCCAGCCCGGGGACACCCCTGCACTCACGGGGACACCATGGGGACACCCCTGCACTCACAGCGACATTCACTGCTGACACCCCTACACTCATGGGGACACTGTAGGGACACCCCTGCACTCACGGGGACACCATGGGGACACCCCTGCACTCACAGCGACATTCACTGCTGACACCCCTACACTCATGGGGACACTGTAGGGACACCCCTGCACTCACGGGGACACCCTGGGTACACCCCTGCACTTGCAGGGATATCCTGGCTGGGCACCCACAGCACTCCTGTCACCTCTGCACTCACGGGGACACCCTGGGGACACATCTGCGCAGACAGGGACACCCCTGCACTCATGGGGACACCCCAGCACACACACTGCTGTCCCCCTGCCCTCCCAGGGGCACCCGGCCGGGCACACACACTCCTGTCCCCCCCGCACTCATGGGGACACCTTGGGCACACACACTCCTGTCCCTCTGCCCCCGCAGGGACACCATGGGGACACCCCTGCACTCATGGGGACACCTTGGGGACATACACTCCTGTCCCCCTGCCCTCCCAGGGACACCTTGGGCACACACACTGCTGTCCCCCTGCCCTCCTAGGGATACCCTGGGGACATCCCTGCACTCATGGGTACACCCAGGCACACACACTCCTGTCCCCCCGCCCTCCCAGGGGCACCCTGGGGACACCCCTGCCCTCCCGGGGACACCCTGGCACACACACTCCTGTCCCTGCTGCCCTCCCAGGGACGCCCTGGGGACACCCCTGCACTCATGGGGACACCCAGGCACACACACTGCGGTCCCCCTGCCCTCCCGGGGACACCTTGGGCACACACACTGATGTCCCCCTGCCCTCCCGGGGACACCCGGCCGGGCACAGCCCCGCTCCAGGCTCCGCCGCTGTCCCGTGTCCCTGCAGGGCAGCAGCCGGGGCCAGCAGGGGCCGAGCCGTGCCGGGGGTGACAGTGACAGTGACAGCGGCTCTGCTGTCCCCTCGGCGGCACAAGCGCCGCTCGGAGCAGCGCGCTCCCCGCCAATGCGAACACATGGTGCGCTTATGCAAAAGCTCCTTCTCACTCTCCGTAATGACATTGGCGGTGGCAGCTCCTGTCTCCTCCCGCTGCCGCCCTCCCTCCCCGGCACCCTTGTCACTTCATTTCCCTTCTCTTTATCGACAGCCTTTAATGGGATGAGGCTTTTGCCAGCAGAAAGGAGCCAATGTGTTCTCAGCGGCTGTCAAAGGCACTTGGGCTGCATAAAGAGCCTCCCATGTGGTCTCACAGTTAAAATATATATACAGACACCAGACAAAACTGTCACCAACGTGCCAGAACCATCATTAGCACTTGATCTTCCCAGCACAGAGGACATGCCTCAGCTAGTTATTTTCATCCCAAATCCTTTTTTTTTGTTGTTGTTGTTCCTATTTTATTTTGGGAACCGGGCTGGGGAAGGGTGCTCTGTTTCCTCTACACCTCACGGAGGAGATGGCACAGGCCTGGTGGGCACATTATGTTCTCTGTGAGGAGCTGTGGCATCTCTGTGAGAGGTTTGGGAAAGCATCAGATGCCCTCCGGACCTGCCTGTGCCCCTGGCACCCCTCGGGTGAGATTTGGGTGGGACTGAGCCACAGGGAAGGGAAGGGAAGGTTTGGGAAGGGAAGGGAAGGTTTGGGAAGGGAAGGTTTGGGAAGGTTTGGGAAGGTTTGGGAAGGTTTGGGAAGGGAAGGTTTGGGAAGGTTTGGGAAGGTTTGGGAAGGGAAGGTTTGGGAAGGGAAGGTTTGGGAAGGTTTGGGAAGGTTTGGGAAGGTTTGGGAAGGTTTGGGAAGGTTTGGGAAGGGAAGGTTTGGGAAGGTTTGGGAAGGTTTGGGAAGGTTTGGGAAGGTTTGGGAAGGTTTGGGAAGGGAAGGTTTGGGAAGGGAAGGTTTGGGAAGGTTTGGGAAGGTTTGGGAAGGTTTGGGAAGGTTTGGGAAGGTTTGGGAAGGTTTGGGAAGGTTTGGGAAGGTTTGGGAAGGGAAGGGAAGGGAAGGGAAGGGAAGGGAAGGGAAGGGAAGGGAAGGGAAGGGAAGGGAAGGGAAGGGAAGGGAAGGGAAGGGAAGGGAAGGGAAGGGAAGGGAAGGGAAGGTTTGGGAAGGTTTGGGAAGGTTTGGGAAGGTTTGGGAAGGTTTGGGAAGGTTTGGGAAGGTTTGGGAAGGTTTGGGAAGGTTTGGGAAGGTTTGGGAAGGGAAGGGAAGGGAAGGGAAGGGAAGGGAAGGGAAGGGAAGGGAAGGGAAGGGAAGGGAAGGGAAGGGAAGGGAAGGGAAGGGAAGGGAAGGGAAGGGAAGGGAAGGGAAGGGAAGGGAAGGGAAGGGAAGGGAAGGGAAGGGAAGGGAAGGGAAGGGAAGGGAAGGGAAGGGAAGGGAAGGGAAGGGAAGGGAAGGGAAGGGAAGGGAAGGGAAGGGAAGGGAAGGGAAGGGAAGGGAAGGTTTGGGAAGGGAAAGCCCACAGAGCATCGAGGGAGCAATAATGTGAGGAAGGCAAGGAGCTGATTTCTTCAACCTCTCTGATTCCTCTGATTTCTCAGTGGAAGGTGTGCCTGCCCATGGCAGGGGTGGAACAAGAAGAGCTTTAAGGTCCCTTCCAACCCAAACCAGTCTGGAATTCTATGAAATATTCCAGCAAATTTCAGGCAAAGTCACATTCATCAGCTTGCCCACACAGACAGGTTTTGGAGGGCAATTCCCTGTGCTTACAGCCACAGCCTTGGTCTTCCTCCACTGATGCTCCTCTCTGCCCGAGCCAATGTCCTGCCAAGCATCTTTAGGCACAGAAACAGAAAAAGGGACCCTGGTACCAGCAGGAAATTCTATTTAAGGGGAGAAGAGCCCCTGATAAGCCAAGTACCCTCCAGGTGCCCAGCTCTGGGAGCATGAGGAGAAAAAAAACCCCAATAATTAACCATTAAAAACCCCAAAAATTACCATTAAAACAAAAAAATTACCATTAAAAAACAAAAAAAATTAACCATTAAAAACAAAAAAAAATTACCATTAAAAACAAAAAAAAAAATTACCATTTAAAAAAAATTAACCATTAAAAAACCAAGTATTTTTGGTTGGCTTTGATAATCTGAGAGGTCTTTTCCCACCTCAATGACTCAATGATTGCAGCGCTGCTTCCTCTGCCCCTGGCACAGGGCTGGGGGCGTTCAGCGATGCTGATCCCAGGGCAGGGCTGGCACTGCCCACCCTGGAGCCCCCCGGGAATACCCCCAGGGGGCACCCAGAGCCTCCCCCGAGCCCGTGCGGGATCAGAGCGGAGCGAGGAATTCATTGTGCAGCTTCACAGAGAGAAAGGGAGGCTAAATTCATCTCGTGAATTATTCACCGCGAATTGGTGCTCTGTTCTGGCAGACACACATCCAGCAGCTCCATAATAGGGAAATTCAGTATATATCATAGTAGTTAGACACGTATCCATTACACACAGCAGTTGTTAATCTCCAGTGAATGTATTTAATAATAGCTATTTATGTACCATACATTAACTACCCCTTTTAAGCTGAAACTGAATGCATATTTGAGACCCTTAATTCAAAGCACTACTTAAAGCTGAGGCTCTGAGTCAGGATAATAAGGATTTCACAAGAGGGGTGTTTAAGTACTTTAGAATAAAGAAAACCTTTAAAAAAAAAAAAAAAAAGCCCCCAAAACGTCTAAAGAGGTTTCTTGCACTTGAAATCCCTCCTGGGTGCAGACTTGTGGCTGGAAGTGTGCAGCAAGTGAGGATTTCGGGGTGCCCTGAAGGCACCTGAGCCCCCAGGAGCACAGAATTCCATGAGAAATGAGCCAGGAAGGATGCCCTGGGAATGCCCTGCAGGGAGGGAGGGGAAGGACTGTGCACCTCCAGCCTTGCAGCCAAACCACCCCAAAGCTTCCCAGAAAGGGAAGGAAGGAAACACCAGAAATTCACAGGGAGGTGTTGGAGTTCCCCAAAGCCATGGGAGGGCCCAGGACACTGGGACTGGTGACATCCTGACCTCACCTGGCTGGGCCGGGGTGGGTGCTGGGCTGGGACAGCCTCAGAGCTCCAGAAAATGATCCCCGAGGTGTTTATTTGTGTCTGCTCCTTCATCCCTGTGCAAAACAGAACCACTGGAGCAGACAGAGGGGCAGCAAGGGGTGGGAAAGGATCAAAGTGGGAGCCAGCTGTGAGACGGGGGCACCCCCGGAGAGGGTGGGGGGACCCCAGAGCCTTTCTCCTGAACATCCCCCGACAGCCTCCACCTCTCCTGTTCTCCCCCTCCCCTCCCTGCCTCCCCAGCATCACCAGATTTTTCCCATTTTGCTGATGAGATTTTCCTGTGGGCAGTGGAGCCATGGCCTCTGTCCTTCTCTGGATTCATTTTTTGGAGAGGGAGATGCCATCAAAACATCCTGAAGGCTGGACAGTCTCCATTGGTCTCCTGTGTGGGGATTCAGGGCCATCAAATCCTCTGGTCAGGGTCCCACTGCTTCAGCCTGGGGAGGAGAAGGCTCCAGGGAGAGCCCAGAGCCCCTGGCAGGGCCTGAAGGGCTCCAGGAGAGCTGCAGAGGGACTGGGGACAAGGCATGGAGGGACAGGACACAGGGAATGGCTTCCCACTGCCAGAGGGCAGGGATGGATGGGATCTTGGGAATTAGGAATTGTTCCCTGGGAGGGTGGGGAGGGCTGGGCTGGAATTGCCAGAGAAGCTGTGGCTGCCCCTGGATCCCTGTGAGTGTCCAAGGCCAGGCTGGAGCAGCCTGGGACAGTGGGAGGTGTCCCTGCCATGGCAGGGGTGGCATGGGATGGGATGGGTTGGGATGGGATGGGATGGGATGGGATGGGATGGGATGGGATGGGATGGGATGGGATGGGATGGGATGGGATGGGATGGGATGGGATGGGATGGGATGGGATGGGATGGGATGGGATGGGATGGGATGGGATGGGATGGGATGGGATTTAAGGGCCCTCCCAACCCAAATATTCTGGGATTCCAAAATATTTTTTTTTCACTTTGTGAGGGCACTGACTTGAATTTCCCTGCCAGTTTTATCACACCTTGGAGTCTCCCAGCATTCCCATGGATTCTAAAAGCTAAATCCCTGAGTCCAGGACCTGCAGCTTCTCTGCTCCCAGACCAACACCAGACTGTGTGTCAGAGCAGGGCCAGCACACATTCCCTCTAATAATGTCTCACCAAAACCCCAAACCCAGCGGTGCCTTGGAATCCAACCTCCCTTGGAATCCAACCTCCCTTGGAATCCAACCTCCCTTGGTGAATTTCTCTGCTGTGAATGACCCTATGGGGTTGGACATTCCCACCATGGATCATGGGAAGTGTCACCTCCTCCTGACCATGACCATGACCCCCCCCAGCTCTGTGGGAATGTCCCTGTGCACGGAGAGAGGAGCCCACAGCAGCCACCCCAATTTTCCCATCTCCTGTCACCCATCCCTCAGGATGGGACCAGAACTGCCCAGGCTTGCTGGCAGAGTCCCCCAGGGATTTCCAGAGGGAGAGACTGACAGCTGGGCTTTATGTTCCTGGTCTTTATTCCCTTCGTAATAATTCCTAACACTTGATTTGCTTTTTCGAGCCACTGCCGAGCTCAGAGCTGACATTTTCAAAGCTGCCTCTGTTGTAACTCTGAGATCTTGTTCTTTTGCAGTGACAGGCAGCTCATGGGGCTTTATTTAATTCATAAAGTTAGGAGCTCTATTTTCCCATGTACCTCGGTTTTCATTTATCTCCACAGAATTTTATCTGCCATTTTGTCACCCATCGCTTCCCATCACCAAATCTTTCTGCTGCCCCTCACCGCTGGCCCTTGTTTTTAATACCAAATTTACCATCTCCAGCCCAGCTGAAGGTGTTATCGCAAAAAAAGAAAATTGTTATTAATGAGCCATCCGTGGTGGCCTTCAGCACAGCCAGCCCAGGGCAGCTCCAGGAAGGACGTGGGACCAAACCTGCATGTTCTCCTTGGTGGGACACACATTTCTGTGGTTGAACATCTCCCCCCAGCTGAGCCCAGCCCAGGAGACCAAGCTCTGGCTCTGTGCAGGTCCCCAAGGTCTGACAGCCTGGCCAGACACGGACCTGCCCCTCAGCCCAGCTCCCTGCCTGAATTTTGGCCACTCAGACATCCCAAGGAGCTGCTGCATGGACCATGGTCCCTGGCAAGCTCCTGATAAAGCCTGGGGCCAAGCAGAGCGGAGAGCAGGGAGCTGGGAGCCGAGGGATGGGGTAGAGGGAACAGTGCCTGTGGCTTCTCCTTGCCCAGGATGAGCCTTGCTGGGTCACCACAATTCAGGTCACACCGTGCCCTCAGAGCCCAGAGAATGTGGATTTGTGTTTTTCCTTGCACAGGGGTGGATGGGCCTTGCTGGATCACCACAATTTGCCCTCCGAGCCCAGAGAACGTGGATTTCTGCAGAGCACATCCAAAAGCACGGGAAATGCGTGTGTGTGCCACGTTCCACTCCAGGCACCTGGGGACAGGGCTGGAATTCCATCCTGTGCCAGTGTCATGGCCAGCATGGTCTCCTGGTGGTGCCAACACCAGCACAATACCTCCATGGCCATGGCCTGGGCTCCAAGAACAGAGGACTTGCCCCCGAAAAGCCACAGCCCAACAGGAAAAAGCAGGGAGAGGAGAAGAAAAAAGGAATATTTTCAGCAGAAGGGTGTGGGGCTGACCCAAACTGCCTCGCCAAAACATCAGGGACAGGCAGGGGCAGAGCCCAGGACCATCCTGTCACCTCCGGGGATGCTCTGTCGTGCCATTTGGTGCTTTCCTTGGTCCCTCAGCCCGTGTGCCACCACGGAGGGTCCCAAACGTGGGTGATCCAAGGACACCCAGGCTGACAGAGCAGGGCCCAGTCACCCTGAACCCTTCCCAGGTCTTTTCTGGGGAAAAGCCCTCCAAGAGCACCAAGTCCAATCTGTGCCCCATCCCCACCTTGTCCCCAGCCCAGAGCACTGAGTGTCACCTCCAGGGATGGGCACTCCAAACCTCCCTGGGCAGTGCCAAGGCCTGACCACCCTCTCCATGAGTAAATTCCTGCTGATGTCCAACTCTGAGACACTGAGGTATCGCCTCCTCTCTACGCCCCTTCCACGCTCAGACAGGTCAGATATCAACATTGTCTCAGATTTATCAGTGAGAAGGCCTTGCCCATCCTCCTTCTCCCATTGCACGACAGATTTCAGCCCCTCAGACCATCCCTGGAGTGATTTTCTGGCGATTTCCAAATTTGTCACCGTGCTTTTAAAAATGTGGAACTTTGGCACAGGTTGGAGTGGCATGGGGTGGCATGTCCAAAAATAATCCATGTCCAAAAATAATCCAGGTCCAAAAATAAGACACATCCAAAGGGTATCCAGGTGCAAAAATAATCCATGTCCAAAAATAATCCATGTCCAAAGGGAATCCATGTCCAAAGAGAAACCATGTCCAAAGGGAATCCATGTCCAAAGATAATCCATGTCCAAAGAGAATCCATGTCCAAAGAGAATCCATGTCCAAAAATGATCCATGTCCAAAGAGAATCCATGTCCAAAAATGATCCATGTCCAAAGAGAATCCATGTCCAAAAATGATCCATATCCAAAGGGAATCCAGGTCCAAAAATAATCCAGGTCCAAAGGTAATCCATGTCTAAAGGGAATCCATGTCCAAAGGTAATCTATGTCCAAAAATAATCCAGGTCAAAAAATAATCCACATCCAAAAATAATCCATGTCCAAAGATAATCCATGTCCAAAGATAATCCATGTCCAAAGGTAATCCATGTCCAAAGGTAATCCATGTCCAAAGGGAATCCATACCCAAAAATAACCACATCCCCAGGAAATCCCTGTCCTTGCTGCAAATGGGAATTTCCCTGCTTTTGGATCCAAGAGTCATTCCAGCCCTGGCAGCTGCACCGTGGTGCTCCTGGTTTGTTCATTATCCCCAACATCCATTTCAAGGCTTTACTTTCTCACCTCTCTCTGTGAAATCCAGATTTTCCTTCAGATTTGGAAGGGGGTTTTGGCCTTTTTTGAAAACACAGAAATTGGAATTTTGTACTTTTTGTGTGGCAAGAGCTGCACGGAGAAAAAGGATTTCTCTCAGTTCATTTGCAAACTGTGCATTTGTTTGTTTGTTTTTAACGTTATTCAAGCCTGGAACAAAGATAAAGGTTTCCCAAACTATTGCCAAATTGATTTTCAAAGGGTTTGGAGTCAACGTTTCATTTGACAGTATCGGAATACTTCTCTTCAATCAAGCTTTTGGATTTTTCCAAATTAAATGAAAGGGAGTTTTTAAACTGAAGAATGTTTCAGGCCCAAAAAATCAAAACATTTCATTCTGAACATGTCAAAACTGGCCATTTTAAACGCTTTCACATGTTTTTTTCCTCCAATAAACAAAATTGGGCAAATTCACCATAATTTTACAAAATACTTCAAGAGCTAACACGCTTGTGTTTCCACCATAAAAAAAATTGCATGGAACAAAATTCATTAACCTCCTCTTCCAGCATAGCTTTTGGAGGGAAAAAAAGCCTTCCAGGAATGAAAACATTGGAATTCCCAGGCGAAAAATGAATCCATTCATTCTCTGATAATCAGCGTCTCTGCACTCCTAAGTTCTGCTGCTGAATTGCAGCAGTGCAGATGGGACACTCAGGTGTCCCTGTGGAGGAAGATTGTCAGGTCCCCACTGGCCTGCACTGGTTTGAACTGGGCAGCATCCCCTCCGTGTCACACCTGGGATGTCCCCAGGGATGACTGTCCTTCCCTTCCTGCCTGGGAGCCTCTGCCAGGCTCATTTCTGGTGGGAAATGAGATTCAAAACCACCCTGGCACAAATCTGAGTTGTGCCAGCTTCATGGGCACCAAAGGGCCTTCTCCTCCCCAGTAAATCCATCAGCACGGGGAGGGGCACCCTCCCAGGGATGGATTTGAGGCTGGAAAAGCTCTGGAATTCTCTGCTCCGCTGGCTGGCTGTGCTCCTGGTGGGATGGGATGGGATGGGATGGGATGGGATGGGATGGGATGGGATGGGATGGGATGGGATGGGATGGGATGGGATGGGATGGGATGGGATGGGATGGGATGGGATGGGGTGGGACTGAGCACCCTCCAAATATGAGTGCTGCACTCTGAGGTTAGTTATTCCCTTCAAACCAGCACAAGGTGGGCCCTGAGCATGGGAGGGATCCATGCCAGCTCTCCAGGAATTCATGGAACCACAGAATATCCTGAGCTGGAAGGGACCAACAAGGATCATGGATTCCACCCCCTGGCCCTGCCCAGACCCCCCAAATCCCACCCTGAGCACCCCTGGCAGCGCTGTCCAAACGCTCCTGGAGCTGTGGCAGCCTCGGGGCCATGCCCATTCCCTGGGGAGCCTGGGCAGTGCCCAGCACCCTCTGGGGAAGAACCCTGATTTCTGTCCTTCTTTCTCCCTCTGGGCTCCCCAGTGTCCCCTGGCTTGTCCCCCCTGTGGCAGGGGACAGAGAGCCCCCACAGCCCCACAGCCCTCAGCAGGAGCTGCCCAGCTGTGCCCAGGCAGGGCAGGAGGAGCTGATTCCCTGCGCTCCCCAGCGCTGTGGGTGAGTGATTTATGGAGTGTGAGATGGAGGGCTGGAGCTGCTAACAGGGAGCTGGGAAATGAATGGAATTGCAAAGAGGATTTACGAGTGTGACTGAGCCGCTGTGGCAGTGACACCGAGCGGGGACTCTGAGCCAGGTGGGGAGCACAGAGGGGCACTGGGGCCTCCGAGAGAGCTGGGACCCCATGCCGGGAGTGAGTGGGAGGGACAAGCAGGATTCCATTCTTCTTCTCCCAGTGTGCAGGAAAAGAAATCATGGAATATCCTGAGCTGGAGAGGACCCACAAAGATCATCCAGTCCAACTCCTAGCCCTGCCCAGACACCCCAAATCCCACCCTTTGCACCCCTGGCAACACTTTCCAAATGCTGCTGGAGCTGTGGCAGCCTCGGGGCCATGCCCATTCCCTGGGGATTCTGTTCAATGCCCAACACAGGCCAGGAGATGTCCTGGGGCATCCTGGACTTGCCTTGATTAAGTCAAGGTGAATTAATGGGTGTGAGAACCTCTCCTTTGGAGGTTTTTGTGCATCAGATCCAGGCTGTGCTGTGAGGCCACCCTGGGGCACTGAACAGCCTCGGTGGGGTCAGTGTCACCTGCACATTGGGGGCACAGGCTCTGGGTCACTGCAGGCCAGAAAAACATTGGAAAACACTTACAAAACCCATTCCGTTTGTGTGTGTGCTTCTGATCCCTGAGCAGCGGGGTCTCCTTGGCCTTGGAGCTTCCCCATGGTTTCCCTGCAGCACTGGGACATCCAAGGAGACCTTGCAGTCCAACGTGTGCCAGTCCTGGGAGCATCCTGGAGCCTCAGGCTGTGGCCATGGGTTCTCTGCCTCTCTCCCTGACGTGCCAGGGATTCAGTTTTGCCCTGAGCTTCTCCCAGGAAGGTGTGCCTGAGGGTTTGTTTAGCACTGGGCATCCGAACACGTGTGTGAGGTCTCCTGTGTTGTTTGAACAATGCCCAAACCCAACATTTCGGCACTTCTTGTGCACTCTGGCTCTTCCCTAAAACGCCAGCAGCAGAAGCTCTGGGATTCAGGGTAAATTTTGCCCTTGAAATCCTGTGGATTTAAGTATTTTAAAGCAACAAGGAGGAAACCCAGCTACCCCTGGGAGCTCCTGGCTTGGGGAAACTGCTGCTCTTCCCCTTTGCAGCAGAGCTCCAGCACAGCTGGAGGCAGCGGTGGAAAGCAGCACCAGGACCACGCAGGGCTCCCAAAAAGATGGAGTCCATCCCAGAACCAGGGATGGACGTGCCTTTCCGACGGGCAGCTCCCACCGAGGCACTCCAGCCCAGCCCCGGCTCAGCGGGACGCGCTGCTCCAAGCCCGATGGATCGAGGAAGATCAAAGCTCGCCTTTTATCTCAGCCTCCCTTCTGCCTTCTTCCACAGCTGGAGGGCGTGTGTTCCCCTCCTTTGTAGCTGCTCCATCCCCTTCTTTAAATCTTCACTTAAAGCCTTCCTTTCTTCTCCAGCAGGCAGCCGAGTCCTCTCCGAGCGCGCTGTTGTAATGCCCATGGAGGATCCTATTCCAGAGGCATAAATTACACGGCCCCGTGTCGGCTCCCCCTCGCTGAGCATCTTTCGCAGGTACCACTTTGTGTTAAGTGCACATTAAGCGGCGCTGAACGGCTGCAGCATCACAAAGAGCAGCTCGGGGGGACACCCCTCTGCCTCCTGTTCATTAGGATCAATGTCGGGATGAAGGCTCAGCCCCCCCTCGCTGCTGCCGGGGCTGCCATTACCTAATTGGATCCAATGTAAGGTATTAGAGACACATTAGGGGATGACACAAATTGGGTTTGGCTCGTTCTCAGCGCACCGAGAGGCCTCGGTTGTTGTAATGAGCACGGCGAGAGGGAAGTGCCAGGGTGGCGGTGTCACCTGCTGGCTTGGGGACCTCAGGACTGGAGAGTCCCGTGCTGCTGCTGAGCATTTTCACCTGCAAAAGGGGCTGGAAGTGCTGCTCTGGCACCCCCTCACAGCAGAAGGGCTCTCAGGTGTGGAGGGCCATCCCAAACCCCGTATCCTATATCCTGGTCCCCGAGTCATTCACAGGGGCCTGGCTGCTTGAGAAAAATTCCAGAATATCCAAGGGTCTGGCATTGAGGGCTCAGGCACGAGGTCATCACTGGAGAGACCTTGCAGGGCTGCAGAGGATTGTTGCTGAAGAGCAAAGACACCGCAGCCAAACCCCCACAGGTCCAGGGCGTTCCAGAGGCTCTGTCCCCCCTCTGTTCAACCCAAAAATCTCATCACCTCATCCTACCATTGCCTTGGCCCTTTCCCAGGGATTCTGCAGACCCAGGGAGTTTCTCCAGAGGCTCTGTCCCCACTCTGTTCATCCCAAAACTCTCATCACCTCATCCTACCATTGCCATGGCCCTTTTCCAAGCATCCTGCAGACCCAGGGAGTTCCAGAGGCTCTGTCCCCACTCTGTTCAGCCCAAAAATCTCATTACCTCATCCTACCATTGCCTTGGCCCTTTTCCAAGCATCCTGCAGACCCAGGGAGCTCCTCTGGGCACAGGGATCACCCTCTGGACCTGGGACTCGGGGACAGAGCAGAGCTGGAAGTGCAGATGTTGGGCACAGGGGTTCATTAATCCTCACCACAGCCCTCGAATTCCTCCTGGAGAAGCTCTCTGCTGCCCACAGGCATGGGCAGGGTCAGTCTGGGCTGTGCAGGAGGAGGGTGAAGGTCCTTGGTGGTGCTCACAGGGACTGCAGATGCTGCTGCTCACACACTCCCAGCCTATTTTAATATCTCACGGCAATGAGCTCTGCAGCTTAACCACAGGCTGGAGAAAAACTTGTATCGCTTCGGAATTTACTGCCTTTTAATTTCCTGCATTATGGTTTCCTGCATTTCCTCAGTTTAATTTCTTGCCATCCTTATTTTCTCAGCGCTGCCCAAGAGCAGATCTGGGGTCTGTTCTTGCTTCTGAGACCAAAAATACCACAGAGTCAGCAATTCCTGCAATAATTTGCAATGCATTTGCACCTTCAGCTTTTTTTTTTTGCCCCCCCCCCCAAAAAACCCCACATCAACCCCCCCAAAAATCCAAAAACACCAAAAAAACCCCAAAAAACATAGCAAAGAAGTGAAGGAGTATTCAACAAGCCCAAGTAAAGCACAACGGATCAGCTTCTGAAAGTGGGGCAGAATTAGAGTTTCTGCTTAAGGTGCTCCTGTTGGAGCAACAAAATGCAGAAATTGGAGGTGCAGGGCATGTTTTGAGCAGACACAACAGTGCCAGGACCTGTGTTCCTGTGCTGAGTGGAGTCAGAGGTGCTGGGGGAAATCAGCATCAGCAGTTGCTTGAGGTCTCCTCAGCCATCAGCACTTTCCCCTTCCCTTTCTGGCTGCTGCCCTCAGCCCTCCCGTGACACAAACCCTTGGTCCAAGGTGTGTGGGTGACAGATGTGCCCAGCAGGGATAAATAATGTTTGTCCTGTGGTCCTGCCCAGTGAGGTGAGCAGCAGGCAGGGTGGAAGGTCGCACCTGGAAGGTGGTGATGCCCATGGAGGAGCCCCACCGTGAGCACCAGGCATGGGCAGTGCCTGCAGAGCTCCACCCGACAGCCAGGGGAGCCATGGATGGCAGGCACCAGCTCCTCGCCTCGGCCCTGCTGCCCTCAGCATCACCACCACCACCCAGGGTCCCTCCTGTCCTCGGTTTTGGGATGGGATAACCCAGCGTCACCTTTGTGCCACACTGTCCCAGGCCTGGGTGCTCGCCAGGATGGCCCAGGACACACAGGAGTGGTGGCACAAGGTGGCACAGCCAGGGGAGCCAGGGAATATCTCCCTGGAGCACGGAATTTGTGGTCACAACATTATTGGCCACGGCCCTGAGGCTGTCAGAGCTCCAGGAGGGTTTGGACAGCACCCCAGGGATGCACAGGGTGGGATTGTTGGGGTGTCCTGGGCACTGCCAGGGCTGGACTGATGATCCTCCCAGCTCCAGATATTCCATGATTCTGTGATTCTGGGACCATGAACTGCCAGGAAAATGCAGATTTATCCCATGATTCTGTGATTCTGGGACCATGAACTGCCAGGAAAATGCAGATTTATCCCATGATTCTGTGATTCTGGGACCATGAACTGCCAGGAAAATGCAGATTTATCCCATGATTCTGTGATTCTGGGACCATGAACTGCCGGGAAGAAGCAGATTTTTTCCATGATTCTGTGATTCTGGGACCGTGAGCTGCCAGGAAGATGCAGATTTATCCCATGATTCTGTGATTCTGGGACTATGAACTACCAGGAAGAAGCAGATTTTTTCCATGATTCTGTGATTCTGGGACCGTGAGCTGCCAGGAAGATGCAGATTTGGCCTCTTCTCTGCAAGGCCGGGCTGAGGAGCAGGTCCTGGATGCTGAAGGAAGATGAGGGTCTCCTGCTGAGCACTGTGACACTTTGCTAAAGTGTTCCGAGAGCTCTTCCTTCCCAACCCAGGCAGCTAATGGCTGGTTTATGTCCTGAAGCATGAGGGTTTAGGTCCCCTGCAGATTTTTATCCCATTTAATGTAACTGTAGATATCCTCTGTATTCATATAAATGAATAATCCTTTCGGAATCCTTCTAAGCACTTTGCTTTACCAGGCTGGATGTTATTAATCATAATGCTCTGCACTTAGACAGCATTTTACCTATTCACAGCGCTGAACAAACACTGCCTAATTAACCCTCCCCATGCCAAGGGAGGTGATTATCGCCCTTGCTGTCTGGGGGGAGGTGGCACCAAAAGTGACAGCGAGTGGGGATTTGGGGTCAGGGCTGCCTCTTTCCCCTCTTTCCACGTGGTAGTGGCACAGGTCAGTCTCTGTGGCTACAGAACTACTTAAAACTTCAATTTCCTTCCTGAGAATCCATGGAAACACAGCATGGAAGGACCTTAAAATTCATCCAGCTCCACCTTCCACCGTGGACACCTCCCACTGTCCCAGGGTGATCCAAGCCTGTCCAGCCTGGCCTTGGACTCTGTCAGGGATCCAGGGGCAGCCACAGCTTCTCTGGGCACCTGTGCCAGGGCCTGCCCACCCTCAGAGGGAAGGATTTATCCCTAATATTTAATCTAATCCTACTTTTTCTCAGTGTGATGCCACCCCCCCTTGTCCTGTCCCTGCGTGCCCTTGGGAAGAGCCCTTCTCCATCGTTCTTGCAGAATTCTGGGAGAACAACATTTTATTCCCCTACAACAGACTGGCTTTTCTCACTGGAAGTGCAGAAAGCTGAAAACCTGAACTGAAACCATTTAATTAACTAAGCAGAAATCAGCACTCAGAAAACCGAGATGTTCTTGGGGGCAATTTTTGTCTCGTCAAAGCAGTGGGGATTTGGGGTGCATGGAGGGAGATGCCACCAGGGCAGCTCGGGCTGGGGTTTGCTGTGCAGCCACCACCAGCAGCAGGGAAATACCGATAATAATAACAATAATAATAATAATAACAATAATAATAATAACAACAATAATGGTGCTAATGATAATATCTCTGTGCAGGGTTCCCTGCAGCATCGTGCACAGACGGATCCCAGAGCACGGTAGCAATGGGGCTGCTGCTGTCACTCCTCCTGCTCAGCCTGGGCTGTCACCAATGCCAGGCTGGAGCTGTCTGGGCACGAGGCAGCTGCCACTGCCCCTGCTGTCCCCTGGGGGACACTGCCAGCAGGGCTGGCACCGTCCGTGTCACACTCTGCTGATGGGGACCTTGTACCCCTTCCTTCCCTTCCACGTGTCCCATGGTGGGGGGGACAATCGCACCCTCCCCTTGCTCTGTGCCCTGTCACACACAGGGTTAATTAACCCTTCCTTTCCCGGGGATAAGGCCCATGGGATGAGGAGGGAGCAGCCCATGGCCAGGACAGCAGGAGCTCATCTGTGGGGCTGCACCCACGGCTTGGAGCCTGCACGAGGGGAGGATGCTCTGCAGGGCCCAGCCTGGAGCAGGAGCTGCTTGCCCTGGCCCCAGGGTGGCTGAGAGAGAGGAAGAGCTGCTCTGGGGCTTTGTGTCCTGCAGCAAAGGGGGAGGTTGGCACAGGGATCGGTTCCTGAGCTCTGAGGGGCTCTGAGGAAGTTTCCTTTGCCTCTGGCATCCGAGGAGTGCTGAGGCTTTGCTTGTTCCCTGCCACTGCTGGGAGATGGATCATTGCCTTCCCAGGGTCCTTTCCTTTCTCATCTTTCCCCCTTTTTTTCCCCCTTTTTTCCTCCTTTTTCCCCCTTCCCCCCCTTTTGTCTCCTTTTTTCCTCCCTTTTTTCCCCTCTTTTTCCCCTCTTTTTTCCCCTTTTCCCATCTTTTTTCCTCCTTTTTTCCTCCTTTTCCCCCTTTTCCCCCTTTCCCTCCTTTTCCCCCTTTATTCCTTTTCCTTTTCTTACTTTTCCTCCTTTTTTCCAATTTTTCCCCTTTTTTCCCCCTTTTCCTCCCCTTATTTCCCCCTTTTTTCCCCCCTTTCCGCTTCCCCAACACTGGAATGCCAAGGCCCAAGGAGGCTTTGCAAAGCCCCAGCAGGAGGAGCATTTGTGACCTTTTGGGCATCCCTTTGCCTTCCCATCCCCGACAACCCCAAGGTTCTGTGTGTGCTCCAAACATTTCCCAGGATCCCGGAAGGGTTTGGGTTGGAGGGACCTCAAAATCCATGCAGTGCCACCCTGCCATGGGCAGGAACAGCTCCCACCATCCCAGGGTGCTCCAAGCCCTGTCCAGCACTTCCAGGGAACTGTCAAAATTCAAATCTTTCCTTGATTTGAGGAAGCTGAGGGAAGCTGCTGTCCCGTGCCTCAGTTTCCCCAAGCCATGACTTGATGGATGCTCTGCTCTGCATTCCAGAGGTCAGAAGGAAAAGCCCTTTCCAGGGAGCAGCAAAACAGCAGCACATTTTGGGTTTGGAGATTTTCCATGCCAGGGAATCTGATCGGGAATCCTGCCCAAGGGAGAAATCCCCTCTCCCCCTCGGCTGCTCCGCCGTTTCCCTGGGAGAGCTGTGCAGGGTGATGAATTGCTCAGGAGGGAAGGCAGTGGTGCCCTTTCTGTTTGTGTGGAGTGTGTCTAATATACTGATATATGCTGCATTCATCCCTTTTAAATATAAATCAATAAGCTGCTGTATTTCAAAAGGGGAGCGAGCACAGGCCGGTCAATGTGCACTATAAATGTCTTCATTCCCCGGGGTGGCCCTGGCTGGCCTGGAGCAGCTCACAGCTCCCAGGGATGGGAGACGTGCTCAGGCTGTTCTGAGAGCTGTGCCAGGAATCCAGGAAAATCCTGACAGGGTTTTCCCTGCGTCCTGGAGCTGCCAAGATCCTGGGAATGGAGGCAGCCCCACGGCTGCCCTGCAGGGAGGCACCTGCACCCTTGGGAGCCAGACTGGCCCAGGGTGTGGGACCTAACTCATCCCAGTCGCTGCTGGGCAGCCTGGGGCGTTTGCTGCTGCTCAGATCAGGCCAGCAGGGTCTGCTCACAGCCCTGAAAGCCAACGGTGTCCTGGGCTGATCCCAGCGTGGGCAGCAGGAAAGGGGGGATTGTGCCCCTCTGCCCTGCCCAGGTGAGAGCCACCTGCAGAGCTGCCCCAGCCCTGGGGTCCTCAGCACTGAGAAGCTTTTAAAGCAGGTCCAGAGGAGCCCACAGAGCTGCTCCAGGGCTGGAGCCCCTCTGGAGCCAGGCTGGGAGAGCTGGGGGTGCTCACCTGGAGAGGAGAAGGCTCCAGGGAGAGCCCAGAGCCCCTGGCAGGGCCTGAAGGGCTCCAGGAGAGCTGCAGAGGGACTGGGGACAAGGGATGGAGGGACAGGACACAGGGAATGGCTTCCCAGTGCCAGAGGGCAGGGCTGGATGGGATCTTGGGAATTAGGAATTGTTCCCTGGGAGGGTGGGGAGGGCTGGGCTGGAATTGCCAGAGAAGCTGTGGCTGCCCCTGGATCCCTGGGAGAGTCCAAGGCCAGGCTGGAGCAGCCTGGGACAGTGGGAGGTGTCCCTGCCATGGCAGGGGTGGCACTGGATGGGCTTTAACATCTCCTCAATCCCAAACCACTCTGATCCCATAATTTCCCTTTTCCCTGCCCTGCTCCCACAGCTGAGGGCTCTGTCTGTGTGTGGGTGCCGTGCTCAGGTCCAGCCCCTCACCCTCTGCAGGAGCAGAGAGCCTCCCCTGCCCTCCTGTTGGTCCATCCATCCCTGTCCAAAGGTCTCCAGGGACCTCGGGGTCCTGGTGCATTTGTGGATCGGGGTCATCCTTTCTCCAGAGCCCACATCCCACTCCAGCTTCTCCCAGAGAGCCCCCCGGGCTCAGGCTGTGGCTGCAGCCACACGAGAAGCCCTCTGTCCCCAGGGCAGACCCTGGCCAGGGCTCTGTGGGCTCAGCTGGGTGAGCCCCAGGGGTGAAACCTCCCTGGAGCCAGCGCTGAGCAGAGCAGGGAATTCCAGCCCAGCCCTCCCCACCCTCCAAAGGGAGCAATTCCTTCCCCAGATCCCATCCAGCGCTGCCCTCTGGCAGGGGGAAGCCATTCCCTGCGTCCTGTCCCTCCATCCCTTGTCCCCAGTCCCTCTCCAGCTCCTCCTGGTGAGCTCCTTCTGGGTCCAATGTTGGTGCAATAAATTCTGTTTTCCTCCTTGATTTCCTGCCTGTCACTCCTGTCTGTCCAAGCCCAGGTGACCCCAGAAGTGCTCGTGGGGGTCACCAAAACCTCTCCACAAGGCAGGGATGGAGCCAAATGATGCCTCCAGCCACAGCCACTCCTTCCTCCTTCCTGCTCCTCATCCTGCTGCTATTACAGTAAAAAAAAAAAAAAAAAACAAATCTACTCCTCACAATTGCAAAATGGTTGCAGATCCGAGGACTGCTAATTATACAACAGTTTCAGATCTAGGCTATTATTTATGATCAAAAAATGTCAATTTGTATAGACTCCAACATTTCACCTACTAAAAAGCTCGCCCATTAATTCATGTTGCATTTAAATGTTCATTTTAGGCCAGATTTCTCTGGTTAATGCACACGATTCTCTTTCAAGTCCTTTGGAAGCCAGAGTTGAAGTTGAAAAGGAGAAGCGGCCCCTTTTCTGGAATCTTCTGCTGAGAGGGGGAAAAAATGTTAATTATCTCTCAATATTTTATTAATAATCAATTTCTTATGATTATTTTTTTAATGAGATGTCATTACATAAATGCCCTCATTTTCTGGAGTGCATGTGGTATTTGTAAGAGCCTGTGATACAGTTTGCATGAATAATTCCCATTCAATTGACTATTCCCAAACTGTTCCCTTCAATCCCGGGCTATTTATTACTGGAGATGTGTGGTTGGCCACTCCACTTGCAGGTATTTTTGCTAATTGGAGGAGTGGAGTTTTACAGCCCAGACAGACTCGGGGTTAGTGGGTAGAACAGAGGGAAATGGGTGGAAATGTGGATAAAAACTCAGATCTGGGAGATTTTGGGAGCAGGAAATATTTCCCTGACTCTGTGGGTGTCATTTGAGTGGCACAGCAGGAAACTGCCGAGCCCTGGGTCAGGAGAGGTGCACTGGGAACTCTCTCTGGAGCAATGATCCCAGGATTGATAACCAGGGCCAGATTTCCCTGCTTGGCCTGAAGTAAAAGGGAAAAAATCCCATTTTGGGGATTGGATGCCTTCAGGACTGTGTGACCCAAAGTAAAAATAAAATAAAATCAAGCCCGTGGTGGATTTCTGAAGGCACAGATCCCCTCAGCACTGTGTGATGCAGCTGGAAGCTGTGCCAGGGAGCATCTCAATAAAGAAAATCAAATCCTGTGCCACAGGGCGGGGGGCACAATCCTGGGGTCAGGGAGCCCCTTCCCCCAGCAGCTGAGGCTGCGCTGGATTTCAGCTCCTTTTTCACCAAGGGTGACGTTTCCAGCCACGCTCCACTCAGGGCAGAAACCACCGAGCCTGTGCTGGCTGCTCTGACACCTCTGGGGCATCTCCCTGAGCCAAAACCACCCGCTGGGGACAGCTCAGGAGCAGGGCAGGGACCAGGACACAGCCCCAGGGCAAGGGCACAGCCCCAGGGTGAGGCACAGCCCCAGGATGAGGGCACATCCCTATGATGATGACACATCCCCAGAACCACGGCACATCCCTGGGATGAGGGCACATCCCAAGGATGAGGGCACACCCCAGGACGATGACACATCCCCAGGATGAGGGCACATGTCCATGACAATGGCACATCCCCAGGACAAGGGCCCAGCCCCATGACAACGTCCAATGTTGCAACCCCAGGACCAGGACACATTCCCAGGACAAGGGCACATGTCGATGACAATGGCACACCCCCAGGACCATGGCACATCCCCAGGACCAGGGGGACCATGACACATCCCTAGGATGATGGCACATCCCCAGGACCATGACACATTTCTAGGATGAGGGCACATGTCCATGGCAATGGCACATCCCCAGGACCATGGCACATCCCAAGGACGAGGGCACAGCCCCAGGACAATGGCCCAGCCCCACGACAATGTCCAATGTCACATCCCCAGGACCAGGACACATTCCCAGGACCATGGCACATCCCCAGGACGATGGCACATCCCCAGGACCATGACACATCCCCAGGACCATGGCACATCCCCAGGACGATGGCCCAGCCCCATGGCAATGGCACATCCCCAGGATGATGGCACATCCCCAGGACCATGACACATCCCCAGGACCATGGCACTTCCCCATGACAATGTCACATCCCAGGACAATGGCACATCCCCAGGACCATGACACATCCCCAGGATGATGGCACATCCCCAGGACGATGGCACATCCCCAGGACCATGGCACTTCCCCATGACAATGTCACATCCCAGGACAATGGCACATCCCCAGGACCATGACACATCCCAGGGACGATGGCACATCCCCAGGACGATGGCACATCCCCAGGACCATGACACATCCCAGGGACGATGGCACATCCCCAGGACGATGGCACATCCCCACTGCAGAGCCGCCGGAGGTGGGAGGGAATCCCTGCATTCCCGCGGGGAGGGGGAAGGAGCCGTGGGTGATAAGACCCTGGCAGTGTTCAATAAGTCTCCGAGCCTGCTGCCTAAGTGAGATGTTGACAGAAACAAAAGAAACCCCGTTAGGAAATCTCTCCCCCTCCTGGAAGAGGGCGAGGGTTTTCTTGGAGGGGGGAGAGGAAGGTTTGCATACATTTCAAGGCTCAGCCAAAATACAAAGTGCTTTTTGTGAACGCAAGAGAAAAGGACGTGAAGCAGGCAGAAGAGGAGGAGGAAGAGAAGGGGAAGGATGCCTCAATACAAAAAAGCTTAGCCTGATAAAATATTTAGGACGGGCTCACACATCAGAATATTAATGCTCTGCATTCCTTGTGCTTGCACTCTGTTGATCTTCATTCTCCAGTGACCTTGTTTACAGTATCTGAATTTGCAGTCTGCATTTTAATAAGGCCCTGAGAGAAGGTCTGAGACACAGCGCCTCGCTGAACCAACTTCAAAACCCTGCTCCGACTGGTTGGAATTCTGGAGGATGGGATGTGGCTCCGGGTCGCCTGGTGCCCTCCGAGGACAGACCCTCCGGAGAGCCCACCCCGGGGCAGCCACCGCTTTCGGACCGGGAAACTGGGGCAGCGTGGAGAGCCTCCTCCACGCCATTAATTAATCTTCCCTTCCACCTCCTGCAGGGCTCGGCGGAAGCCTGAGCCGCCCCGCAGGGTGCAGCCAGCCCCTGTACAGCGCCTGGTCCCCTCTCTTCCTGCTGCCATCCCCAGGTGACCCCCGGGCCATCGAGCGGCTGCTCCCCACGGGCTCTGCAGCCGCGGCTAAGCAGCTGCGAGTGCCGGGGAGCCACGGTCCCCTCGGCAGGCAGCGCGCCGGGCCGGGGACAGCCGCCGGCCCCTGCAGCGCCTGCAGAGCGACGCGTGTTCCCGGCCCTGAATTGCCTAATGGGCTGTGAAGGGTCTCAGCAGGCAGAGCCCAGGCTCGGGGGGATGTGGGGGAGATGGTGCACGCAGCGTGTTTGTCACATCTGCTCCCCGCTCCGGCGGAGATGGGGAGGGCAGCGGAGCCGGGAGCCTTCCCGGGGGATGCGCCAGCGCCCGGCTCGGCTCGCCCGGGGGCTGGCAGGGTCCGGCCGGCCTGAGCCGAGCTCTGGGCACGACATTGCGATGGCACAGGGCCCCCCTGCCGCTCCCCTCCCGTGCGGTCCCCTCCCGTGCGGTCCCCGTCCCCCCAGCAGAGGGTGGTGGCAGCCCGTGGACACGCCGGTGCTGGCTGGTGCCGGAGACGAGCAAGGACATCCCGGGCTGTGCATGGGGCTGGCCGTGTCCGGTGTCCCGCACAGCTGCTGGCAGCTCCCGGGAAGCCTCGCTGTCCCCAGGGACAGCCCTGCCCTGTTTGTGCCCGGGGAACACGCTGCCAGGTTGGTGCGGTGCCCGGGCACGGCACAGTGTGCCCACAGTGGCACCGCAGCTCCCGGAGGGAGCAGGAAAGCAAAAACAGAGCCTCGGGGATTTTGGAACAGCCTCCTTGAAAGCAGATCCTGGAAATGAACTTGGTTTCAGTCACACCCCTTCAAATTCCCAAACCATTCAGACGGTAGGGGAGACCCTTCCCTTATCCCACCCCACTCCTGCTGGGTTTTGGGGCACCCCTCCCTTATCCCACCCTGCTCCTGCTTGGTTTTGGGGCACCTTTCCCTTATCCCACCCCACTCCTGCTGGGTTTTGGGGCACCCTTCCCTTATCCCACCCTGCTCCTGCTTGGTTTTGGGGCACCCTTCCCTTATCCCACCCCACTCCTGCTGGGTTTTGGGGCACCCCTCCCTTATCCCACCCCACTCCTGCTTGGCCTTGGGGGACCCCTCCCTTATCCCACCCTGCTCCTGCTTGGTTTTGGGGCACCTTTCCCTTATCCCTCCCTGCTCCTGCTTGGTTTTGGGGCACCTTTCCCTTATCCCACCCTGCTCCTGCTTGGTTTTGCTTGTAGAAGAACCAGAAACATCCCATGGTTTGAAAAGGCAGTCAAGCTCCCTCCCTCTCACCATGCACTCCATCCCTCCTCTCCCTGTCCCCAGCCCAGTTCTGTGCCATGCCATGCCTGGTGTGTCCCCGTGGTGCCACAGCCAGGGGACTGGGAGCTCAGTGTCCCGGAAAGGCACTCCAAGGTGTGTCACAGCGTGGGCACTGTGCCAGCAGCGGGAGGCAGGAGGGAGTTTGTGTCCACACAGCACTTGGCACGTTTTTACTTCAACATAAATCATGGAATCACAGAATATCCTGAGCTGGAAGGGACCTGCAAGGATCATCAAAGGACACCTAAAGGAACTCAATTAAATGAGTGAATCCTCGCAGAGACTCTGGGAAGGAAGGGAGGATGGGGTTTTTTTCTGTTTCACAAGTGGGAAAATATGATCTGCAGGCTCTGGCAAAGCAAAGGTGGGAACTTGGAGCAGATTCCTTCCAGTCTTACCTTTCTCACCTCAGCACCCACAGGGCCAGGCAGCCCCCTGGGTGTTCCTGCTCCTGCACAGCCTCCTGAAGGACCTTCCCTATTTTTTCCTGGAAAAAGATCATCAGGTCTCTGCCCTTTGCTCACAGAGGAATAGCTCAGGGCAAAGCTGCACCTTCCCAAGGAGTCACACAGCCCTCTCCTGGGGGGTGGTGATGAGCTCCCCGGCCTGGTGCTTCTCCCCTGTGGAAAGGGAGGAGCTGCTGTGGGTTTGGGAGGCTCTGTGGGCTACACCAGAGCCTTGAGATCTCCAGCAAAACAGAGAAAATGTGCAACTCCAGCTCAGGACTTGGTCACTGCCCTGGCAGAGGTTCAGAGACAATTTTCAAGAGCAACAAGGGATGTTCCTCCTCCCGAGTGACCTTTCTTCCTTCTCTGAAGAGCTCCAGGCACAGAAGTGAGCTCTGCACCCGTCTCTGCTCAGCATGTCCTGCCTGGCTGGCGTTTGTGAGCAGCTCAAGTGCAGGCTGGGCGAGTTTGGCCCTGCAGCTCACTCCTTCCTGGGCAGCTGCTTGCTCTGTCCTTGTCACTCGCTCCCCTCCCACCACTTGCTTTTTTAGGATGCCTGAATGGAACTTGAATTCCAAGCCATTACATGAGAGATCCTGTGCATCCACTTGTAGCTCTGGACTCAGTTTCCCCCAGTACAATCCTTGCCAGACACACATGGCTGCAGGAGACCTTCCTGGAGCTGCCAGGAGCTCAGCTGGGTGCTCCCACCATGGGCAGTGTGACCACCGAAGCTTGAGGCCAACTCCAGACCTTTTTCCCACTGTGAAATAAACCTCAGCACTTTGAAACTGTATTTTTGGAAGTCCATCCTGGACTGGGACCCACAGTCATTCTGGGGAGAACTGAGAACACCCACGAGCCCCAGCTCTGAGATGACTGGGAAAGATGACAGCGCTCACAGAGCTCAAGGCTGACTTTTGTTTTCCAGTTCAAAGCTTTTGGCACAGTCCCAGTCTCTTATTTCCAACTTGGCTGGGCACCATCAGAAGGGCCAGAGTGTGGCTACTCATTAAGTAAATCCCAATTCTCCCTGGGCTCTGTAGCTTGGCTGACAACACCGAAATCCCAGGAAGGTGGGATTCCCCGGGAAAGGCCAGGGGCAGCTCACAGGGAGCCACGGCAGGCTCTGAGGCCAGGCTGTGCACCCAGCTCATGGCATCCCCCCTGCCCTGACCCAGCTGCTCCCTGCTCAAGGGTCTCTGCCCTGGGAGCTCCCCTTGGGGGCCACCATTCTGTCCAGAGATGTCATTTGGGGGAGCAGGACGAGGCTGCTGAGTCCCTGGGCACTGAGAGCAGGGATGGGGAGGGAGAGGTGGGTGTGTCCTGTGCAGGACTCGGAGCATGGAAGTGTCTGTGAGGAGCTGCAGAGTCCTCTGTCACTGTCCTCAGTGACATCTGCTGAGCCTTGCGAGGCACTTTGGGGGTACAGAGGTGCAATCTGCAGAGAAAGAGGTTCAGCTGTTTGGGGATATGAGGCTTTGGAGGCTCAGCAGTTGGGAAATTCCCTGGCCTCTGCGTGCCTCAGTTTCCCCACCTACTCAATGAGGTCACCATGCCACCTACTCAATGGGACCATCAATGCTGCTGTGAGGGTCTCACCCTCGCCCCCAGCTCCTGAAGTGCCGATATCCATCAGGAGAACCCTTATCAGCCAGCTGGGAGCTGGGAGGGTGTGCTCCATCCTCCAAACTGGAGCTCTGGGGACATGAGCCAGGCCGCAGGGCAGGGCCACACCTGGCATGGCCATGGGAAGGGGACGTGGGGTGCATCCTGAGCTCCACCTCTGTGTGGATTGCTCCAAGGCAGCCCAGAGGAGGAGTTTGGGGATTTTTTTCCCCTCCTCGGGGGGATGTGATGCTCTGTGCCCCCCAACGTGCTCAGGGCATGCAAAGGTGCTGAGCCCCAGGGCAGGGAACGCAGGGAGAAAACCAATTCCGTGGGGAGCCTGGAAAAATCACTGGGAATGGCATCTTTGGTGCCTGCTGGGGGCTCATCCCCGAGGCAGGAGGGCCTGTCAGTGGCACTGGGACCCACGGGAGGGTCTGCCCATGCCAGTTCCCCCTCTCCAGCTCCGAGCCCCCTCCCCACCCCACTCCCCCAGCGCTGGCAGAGCCCTGGCTGAGCGCTGGCCGTGATTTATTTCGGAACATTTCTTGCCTGTTGAAAGCCTGACCTCAGATATGGAGAGACGACGTGGGGAAGATGTACGAGTGTCTCTCCGCAAAAGTGCATCAGAGAAATTGAGCGTGAGCTGCCATCAATCTGCCCGGGAGCCGCGGCCCAGCGCAACAGCGAGGGACAGGAGGGACCCGCGAAGGTCACCCGGGAGCTGACTCAGCCTCCCCGCTCCTGCCATCCATCACACCCGCCGGGGAAGCGGCAGCGAGCAGAGGCTGGAGGCAATCTCCGCCTCATCCCTCATCCGAGCCCTTGCCGGCTTCATTCGGGAGCTGCAGCCGGCGCAAATGTCACCGGGGCACGGTCAGCGGTGACCTTTTGGTGGCCGTAACGAGGCCTGACAGGCTCCGTGGGGAGAGCCATGGCCCCGGCCGAGCCTCCTGCCCCGCGGGCCCCGTGGGCTGCCACGGGGACAAGATGGATGGGACTCAGGGACAGAGGTGACAGGAGGGTTTTTCCCTCTCGGTGGCTCCAGCTCATGCAGCAGCAGCGTTTGGATAACCTGCGGAGTCTCCCCTAAATCTGGTGAGGACCAGAAGGGAGTTGAGCTCTTCTCAGCAGTTCTGAGAGCAGCAAGAATGAATCCCAGAATCCCAGAATCCCAAAATCACAGAATTACAGAATAACACAATCCCAGAATCATGGAATCACTGAATCCCGGAATCCTGAAGTCACAGAATCACAGAATATAGAATCACAGAATCGCTGAGGTTGGAAAAAACCTCCAAGACCATTGAGTCCAACCTTCCATTGAATCCCCCCACACCCACTGAACCATGGCATGAAGTGCCACATCTGCTCATTTTTCGGACACATCCAGAGATGGTGAGTCCACCACTGCCATGAGCAGTCCATTCCAATAATTAGCTCCTCTTTCAGTGAAGAAATTTTCCACAATATCCACCCTGAGCCTCCCCTGGCCCAGCCTGAGGCCGTTCCCTCTCCTCCTGTCCCTGTTCCCCGGGAGCACAGCCCGACCCCCCTGGCTGTCCCCTCCTGTCAGGAGCTGTGCAGAGCCACAAGGTCCCTCTGAGCCTCCTTTTCTCCAGGCTGAGCCCTTTCCCAGCTCCCTCAGCCACTCCTGGAGCTCAGCCCTTCCCAGCTCTGCTCCCTGCTCTGGGCACGCTCCAGCCCCTCAAGCTCTTCCCCATCCCAAATCCTAGCAGAGATCTCAGCACCAAGGGGACAGGAAGCCCAGTCCCTCCCCTGGCCTGCATCCAAGCTGGTCACCTTCAGCACAGAGCACTTCCAAAGGGTTTTTCCAGCAGATGAAGAGGGACAATTCACACTGCAGCCAATCACCAGACTTCCAGAGCTCCTCAGTGCACCCCTCATGTTCTGGGGGACCTGAGCATGAGTCTCACACACTTCTGATGAGTGTCTTTGGAAGAGTTCTTAACAATCCACCTGCAAAATGCATTTGGTGCTCCTGCCAGGTGCCTGCGCAGCGCCAGGCACAAGGATGCTTCTGTGGATCTGGCCCCAGATTACCTTAATAACTTTGCAGATTGGAAGCTGTGAGAGTAATTGATTCTCCACTTCATTAGTTAAACTGAAAAAGGAATTAAGAACTACCGAGGGTACGGCAAGCTGGTTGGCCAAAGGCTTGTTGTGCTGTGAACAGGTAAGCTTATTTACCTTTTCTTTTTATCAGATGGGAATGATTTTGAAAAGAAAACATTAGGATTTAAAGTGGGGAATCAAGACCTCATTACTTTTCAAAATTTCCTGTTGCTAAATTGATTCAGCTTTTCTGTTACTTTACAGAATTTTGAAGACAGATTCAGTCACAGCAAAATAGCTTTTTAATTATTATTATTTTATTTTTCTGTTGAATAAACTATACAGCCAAAAGAAGCCTCACAACTGTCCACAGCTGACTGTTGGTAAAGCCAAGAGGCTCCTAACTCACAGAGGACCTTTGAAAATCCTTACCTTTGGTTTAGTTCTGTGTTCCAAAGTGAGTAACAGAGTCATTCCCCTAGGATCAGGTCAGGGGACATTGCCTGAGCCTGGAGGAAGCTCTGGCACCAGGGGTTGAGGTTAAGAGGGGGGAAAGTGCCCAGAAAGACTCAGAGGAGGACTCTGCATCTTCCAGGGCCTTGCTGGATGGGACTGAGGAACCTCAGGAGTTCCTGGGCAGAGGAAGAGGCTCTCACACTGTGAATGTTCATCCCATGGAGAACACAGAGAGAGCCCCAGAGGAGACTCCAGGCAGGGGCAGGTCATGCAGAGACACAAATTGTTCCCATGCCATCTCTGGGAGGTGTGGAATCCCCTCCTTGGCTCCTGCTCCCACCTCTGTGCTTTTGCTTCCCAGAAAACCACAGGAGGAGCAGCTGAGGGCACTTGGTGTGTCCAGCTGGAGCAGAGGACACTGAGGACAGAGCTCAGGGATCTGCAGCTCCTCCCGAGGGCAGCTCTGATCTCTGCTCTGGGACAGGGACAGCACCCAGGGCACGGCTGGAGCTGGGCCAGGGCAGGTCAGGCTGGAGATCAGGGAAAGGTTCTTCCCCCAGAGGGTGCTGGGCACTGCCCAGGCTCCCCAGGGAATGGGCACGGCCCCGAGGCTGCCACAGCTCCAGGAGCGTTTGGGCAGCGCTGTCAGGGGTGCCCAGGGTGAAATTTGGGGGTCTGGGCAGGGACAGGGGTAGGACTGGATCACCCTGAGGGTCTCTTCAGCTCAGGGTGTTCTGTGGTGCTGTGTAATTTGCTGTGTGAGTAATTAGTCCCTTGCACACGCTCCACAGCAGAGGGTTCCCCTGCCTCAGCACGGATGTCTCTGTCAGGTGTCCAAGCACAAATGAGGCTGAATCTCCTCTCTACAGACACTGCAGAGCCACCAGCACCTCCAAAAAGCACCTTGGCCCTGCAAGAGGCAGTGAGAGATCCTCTGGAGGCCTCAGCTGATTCCCACAGGACAGAAGAGCACTTGGACCCACCTGAGCTTCCAAGGCACCTTTGCCAGGCAGGGAATTGTCCAGGAGCCCAGCCCTGCTCTGGCTGCCCTGGTGCCGTGGGCAGGGCAAGCTGTACCAGAGGGATCCCAGCTCCTCCTGAACCTGGAGGATCCCAGCTCCTGTCCCGGGGGGATCCCAGCTCTTCCTGCACTTAGGATATTCCAGTTCCTCCTGCCTCAGGGGGATCCTGGCTCTTCCTGCACTTGGAGTATCCCAGCTCCTCCTGCCTTGGGGGGATCTCAGCTCCTCCTCTGCCAGAGGGATCCCAGCTCCTCCTGAACCTGGAGGATCTCAGTTCCTGCCCCGGGGGAATCCTGACTCTTCCTGCACTTGGGGTATCCCAGCTCCTCCTGCCCCAGGGGGATCCCAGCTCCTCCTGCGTTCTCTCCCCTGGAGCTCCGCGGCTCCCGGGGCTGCGAGGCAGATTGAGCTGTTTGTTTTGCCTTGTCTGTCTCTTTATGCATCCCCAAGTCCCCAGTGACTCCGACAGCAGCTTCCAACATGGAAGACATCCTTGTTTTCATATATCTGTTAAATAAAATGTCAGCAGGTGACAACACAGCCTTCGTTGGTGCTGCTCCGTAATTTAGCACAGTTAAGGAGGGATCAGAGCCTGGCACCACATTCAGATTTAGAACCTGGTTGGGGCTGTATTTGATGTATTTAGAACCTGGTTTGGGCTGTATTTGATGTATTTAGAACCTGGTTTGGGCTGTATTTGATGTATTTAGAACCTGGTTTGGGCTGTATTTGTTGTATTTAGAACCTGGTTTGGACAGCCTGTCCATGCCCAGGCTGCCTCCTGCACTGCTTCAATCAGTGCTGACAAACCTGCAGGAGGACAGCACCATCCAGGGACCCTTGGCCTGGCAAAGATGGGGTAGGTGGGCACTGTCACCTCCCCAGCAGTGGTGCCACCTGGAAAGCTGAGCCTGGGAAGGCAGGAATGAAGAAGTGTTGGAGGTTTTACCACCAACAAAGTTTTTTTCACCACCAAAGTTTTTACCACCACCACCACCACCACAGTTTTTACCATGACCTAAGGCTCATTTTTCCCTCTCACCCACCCCAGTTCTGTTGCTGGCAGGAGCATCACACCCTTCTTGGTGACACTGCTCATTTGAAACCAGTGCAGCACAGCCTTGGCTTTCCTCTTGGATGTTTTAATTTAAAAATGATGCTCACAGAAGCTGATCCATTAACGAAGGCTGGCACAGGGGGTGGAAGGTGCAGCACGAGCCCCTCTCAGCAGCTGCAGCCCTGTTTGCAGGGTCTCATCCTGAGCAACAGCGCTGTCAATCACAGCCCATGTTCTGGGGAGAGGAGACAGATTTTTTCCTCTCAAAGTGACAGGTACAAAACCCATCCCTGCCCTTTGCTGCCTGAGCTCTGCCTAATGCTCTGCAAGATCCCCCCAGCCAGTGGTGGTCTCCAGGTGAGGATTCAATATTAAAATCTTACATTTTGTAGCTGAAATAAAGAAAGGATCTGTTCATCCTGTGTGTGGGGAGTGTTGACACCATCCTGCAGCAATCCTCGCTTTCAGCTGACACTGCTCATCATGATTAAATATGAAATTTTAAATACCAAGTTACCATGACCATGAACTTCCTTTTTATTGTGGGGTATTCACACGTCTCCTTTTGTTCGTTCTGCAGCACACGAGCTGCTGGACTCCTGCCTGGTGGTGAGTGAACTGCCCTGAAACTCCCTTTAAAAACAAGCAGAGACAACCCTTTTTTTTTTCACATTTATCATTACACAGCAGGTTTGTGAAGTATCAATTAGCTGTGTTGATTTTTCCATTCTTTAAACCATCCTGCAACCACAGCAGTGGGGGGCTTAACCCAGCCCTCACCTTCCCGCACTCTCTGTGGTTTGAATTTATTTCCAAACAGGTTATTTCACAGAACAGGAGCTGCCATTTTGGCTTGCTGGGCTCAAAGCAAGGAGCTGGGCTGGCTCTGAGTCCTTAAAAACTTTATGCTCTGGCCACACTTTCTGCTCTTTCACCACAGATGAAAACATGGGCCGTGCCACCTTCGGTTACATCAGGAATTGTGAAATTCTGGTGAAAAGCAGTGGCAGACTAAAGACACAGTGTCTGCCACAGGCTCGAGGTGCATAAAGAGCTCTCTTTCCCAAGCAGCCCTTCCCAGGATCCTGTTGATGCAGCAGGAACAGGAGAGCATTAATCATCAGCCATTTCTCCCCGAAACTCTTCTCTGCGGGTCATGGGAAATGTCCCCCTGCGCCACACTCACTTAATTAATTTGTGTCTCTATGCACGGCAATAATTGAGTCTCTCAGTTCTTTTCCCCACAGTGTTCTGTGCGTCTCTCTGTTGGTCTGAGCACAGCAATGAGCCTCTGCCGAGGGCTGGGGGAATTTGGGGATGGCTCTGAAGTATCCAAGGACAGTTTGGACAGGGCTTGGGGCACCCTGGGACAGTGGAAGGTGCTCATGGCGGGGGTGGGACAGGATGAGCTTTACAGTCCCTTCCATCCCAAACCATTCCATGACTCTGTGATGATTCCATGTCTCTCATCCCACGGCACACCAGAGCTGTGAGCTCCAGGCTGGTGCTGGACGTGGCCTCCCCACCTGAGCACCGCAGGTCCTCTGGCAGTCCTGGCCTGCTCTGCCCTCCTCGGTGAAAACAAAGGATTTCCCTCGAGCTTGTTCTGGATCTGGAAGGATCCGCCCAGTGCTGTGTCCTGGCTCCCCATCACAGCCAGGAATCCCTCCAAGGGCTCTTCTATCCCCCCAAAATTACAGAATTCAGGCCGGGTTAGCCACAGGTTCCTCTGCATTGACCTCTTTGTGCTGTGTGACAAACATCACCCAGAGGCCTTCCCAGGGAAAGGCTCATTCCAGGGGAAAGGCCCATTCTGAGGGAAAGGCCCATTCCCATGGAAAAGCTCATTCCCATGGAAAGGCCTATTCCCAGCAAAAGGCCCATTCCCATGGCAAGGGCCATTCCCATGGTATTCCCATTCCTGTTCCCATAGAAAGGCCCATTCCCAGGGCAAGGCCCATTCCCATGGAGAGGCCCATTCCCAGGGCAAGGCCCATTCCCATGGAGAGGCCCATTCCCAGGGCAAGGCCCATTCCCAGGGCAAGGCCTATTCCCAGTGAAAGGCCCATTCCCAGGGGAAGGCCCTTTCCCATGGGAAGAGCAGCTCTGCACAGGAGCTGGTGCTGCCCCTCACAGCCTTCCCTGCTCTGAGGACACCCCCAGTGCCTCACCCAGCCCTCGACAGAAGCCAGAGAGTCCCGAGAGCCTCCCCGGGGCTGGCAGGCAGCAAACCCTGCCTGACCCTGCCCAGCTGCCCCAGGAGCTCCCCTGAGCTCCCGGGGGCTCTTGGCTTGACTCTCCCACTCTTTTCTTGTCTCTCCTTGCTCCTGGCTCCATGGCCAAGCTCCCCTGAGGTCCCATTCCTGCTCACATTGATTTGTACCCCACAGCACGACCCTTTAAACAGCACAGCCCTCATTCCACTGCCACACAGGTGTGAGGTTGGACCCTCCATCCGTTCCTGAGCCCCTCAGCAATTTCCACACAGGACATGAAAGGAGCAAAGCATTTCAGGGACCTTTTAATGTGCAAATACAACAAAGTGGCTGTTTTGCTCTGCCCTAAACCAAGTGTGCATTGCAGGAGAAGGAATCCTGAGGTGGGTTTGGGAGGTCCCACAGCAGGGACAGCTGCAAATCCGGCACTTGGGACTGTCTGAGTCCCAAACCTGGGTGTTTGCAGAGCTGTCACTGCAGCCCCCAGCCCTTCCTGTGACCAGCCAGAGGCTGTGTACATGCAGCCTGTGGAGCTGTCACCATCCCGGAGTGACAGACACTTTACAAGCTGTGAGACAGACAGGGCTCAGCACCCTGTCTGCTGAGCCGGGCTCGGGGCAGGGCAGGCGGGAGGATGAGCTCAGCTCAGGCTGGGGCTGAAATCAGGCCAGGAATTGCAAAAGCTTCTTCTTTTCCTCCCTGTAACCTGTAAAACATCCAGCAAATCCCAGCCCCAATGCAGCACAGAGACCTAATCCAAGGTCTAAGACCTAATCCTCACTCAGCCCAGCTGCCCTCTGCTCACAGCACCCACCGGGGAGGCTCCTGGGGTTCTGCAGAGGGGATACCTCCACAGCCCTGCCCAAAGAACTCCAGCAAAACACCTCTTCCTCAGCTAAGCATCCATCACTGCCACAGCTCCAGGTGGGAAATGTGGCTGGAGCTGCTCTGCCTGTCCCTGTGCCCCCCGAGGTGGCCGTGGCTGCCTGTGACAGGTCAAGGTGGCTCAGTTGGTTGGGCAATGCTGTGCTTTGCACCTGCGGAGATATTTCAAAGGCAGAGCCAGAAAATAAGGGTGTGAAAGGAGAGCAAACCTCCTGCTTTGAACCTCCTGGAGTTGTTCATCCTCTGGAAAGGAAAACAGAACATGAAAACACTTCAAAGAGACCTCTCCACCAGGCAGAGAGGAGCCGGTGTGGAGCTGCAGTGGGAACTCAGGCATCCCCAGACGTGCGAGTGCCTGAGAGTGTCCCCACATCACAGCCACTGTGGGAATCACACGCTGTGCTGGAGAATAAAGCACAGGGCAGCTCCACACGGTCACCTCTGCACCATGTGGGATGTGCTCAGCTCTGCAGCTCCAGCCCTACCCCTTGAACCGTATCCGAGTGCAGCTGTACTGCAGGGTGAGGAGAAAATTCATTAAAACCCATCCCTCTGGAGGAATGGCACTGATATTAAGGGTCTATCAATAATGATTCACTAGGCCATGATAGCAGCGAAATTGCAGTGATAAAGGGTGACAAAATATTGTAAGATATGTGCATTGAGGCTGTGGAGCAAATTATCTGATGTGAGAAGCAACATGTGATGATGTGCAGGGAACCAGCTGCTGCCCACGGTTAAGGTTAGAGAAAGGCACAGGGAATTCACTGCTGCTGGAACAATGATTTTATCTGGGAACTGCTCCCTCAGGGGATGGGGATTGACCCCAGCACAGTCCCTGCCCTCCTTGGGGAGGAGCCCTTGCTCTGGCCAGGCTTCCCTGCAGTACATGCAATTAATCACTAATGGCTGGTGATGAAGAGCAGAGCTCCTCCCCTCCAAACTCCTGATGTGCAGTCATTTCCCACCCAAAGCACTCCCCTGGGGACATCCTGGAGTGCCAGCAGCTGGACTTTGGCTTGTTCCTGTCACTCCCAGAGCAGGCTCCAGGGCAGGACAGGCAAACCCCAGTCAGTGACAGCTCTGCCTGTGCCAGAGCCCACAGAGCTCGGCTGGGGCAGAGGAGCTGGGCATGGTGGGACTGGGGGCAGCACGAGGAGCCAGTCCAGCTCTCCAGCTCTCCTCCTGGCAAATTCTCCTTCACCTTTTCCAGGCTGGAACACCTTGTTCCCTCTTCAAGACTGGAGGAGCCCTGAGCTGTCACTGGCAGCAGCAGAACTTGTAACCACTGGCTCCCTGCCCCTCAAGTACTCCCCATCCCAGCCAGCCCCCATTCCCAGCCCCCATTCCCAGCCCCCATTCCCAGCCCCCATTCCCAGCCCCCATTCCCAGCCCCCATTCCCAGCTCCCATTCCCAGCCCCCATTCCCAGCCCCCATTCCCAGCCCTCATTCCCAGTCTCCATTCCCAGCTCCCATTCCCAGCCCCCATTCCCAGTCTCCATTCCCAGCTCCCATTCCCAGCCCCCATTCCCAGTCCCCATTCCCAGCTCCCATTCCCAGCCCCCATTCCCAGTCCCCATTCCCAGCTCCCATTCTCAGCTCCCATTCCCAGCTCCCATTCCCTGTCCCCATTCCCAGCTCCCATTCTCAGCTCCCATTCCCAGTCCCCATTCCCAGCCCCCATTCCCAATTCCCAGTCCCCATTCCCAGCTCCCATTCCCAGCCCCCATTCCCAGCTCCCATTCCCAGCTCCCATTCCCAGCCCCCATTCCCAGCCCCTGGTGCCTGCTGTCATCACCTGCTGCCATCCCTGAGCCTTTCCCTCGGCGCTCGCTCGGGATTGATGGGGCTTAGGATTGGAAGCAGTAAAAACACAGTGCGGAAACTGCAGAGTGTAAAGGCTGCCCCATAAAGAGCAAAGGCTGCTTCTTTTCCTCCCTGTAACCTGTAAAACATCCAGTGAATCCCAACCCCAATGCAATGCAGAGTCCTAATCCAAAAAGCCCAGGAATGTCCCGTGATTAGGTGGATGCTGTGAGGGATGGTTTGAGCAGGGCCCAGTGGAAGTTTGTCTGGAACTTGCTCCCAATTGATGTGAATTGACTGGGGGATCTCAAAACAAGCCCACCTGTGCAGAAGTCTTTGCTATTCCATGGCATTCAGGGAATGTGCTGGTGTTCCCGTCAGGCTGAACGTGTCAGCCTGAGCCTGGCACAGGAGTCCGAGGGGGAATGGGGAAGGAGAGTGCAGTGGGAGCCATGCTGCTTTCCTGCTTTCTCCTTCCCCTAATGGACTCGATAATCGACTGGCAGTGGGAGTGAAAGTGCTCTGGCCAGGCAGTGCGTGGAACATCTGATCCCCTGCCAGGACCTGGGGGAAGGCAACAGCCCCGAGAGCCAGGGATGGAGGAGGAGCATCCCTGAGCAACGGGGGGGGATTGCTGGAGGGGGCACTTCACCCTCTGCTTCTCTGCCCGTGGCAAAGATGGGCCACGGGGCTTTGCTGGAATCCCTGCCTGGCTGACCCTGGCTCACCTGGCCAGTCCCACCCCAGCAGTGCCGAGACAGCAGTGCCTTGTGGAGCTCCAGGGAGGCTGGGCCATGCCAGGGGGTGCTGCCAGCCTGCTCACAGCTCTGAAGAGCGGTGGCTGCTCAGGGTGTGGAGAAATGGCTGATCCTTGGAGACTGAAGCCATGGAAAGCAACCTCTGAACTGAGGGGCCATGCCCCCTATGCCCTGATCCCCCTTACATAAAGCATCTGCTGAGGTCACTGCTGTCCCCAGCTCCTCCGTGGTGGCTCCTGGAGGGCCTCAATGACATGATTATCCCTCCTTAGCAGAGCATTTCCAAAGCCCAAGGAGGGCTTTGCTCACTAATCTGGCATTCAGTGCAGATAATAGGCTTTGAGATGAAGCCCTCCTGGAGTCTATTTTAAGGTGGTTTTGTAGCTTTGTTGCCTGTCACAGCAAGAGCCACCCTGTTACAGCGCTCCTGGGACACTGTGCCATGTCACGGTCACTCTTCCCCTCTGCTCCCTGCCAGGGAAGCTCCTTCCTGTGCCCATGTGCCATCTCCAGCCCCTGCACCCACCCAGCCTTGCCAGGCTCCTGTCTTCCCCTTTCCAAAACCTTTAAGGAGTCTCCTCAGGAATGGGGTGGAGGTGGAAAGGGCATCACGCAGCCCTGGAGTGGGGCTGGACTGAGGTGTGTGCCCAGTGAGGTGTCTGTCCCCTGTCCTTGACTTCAATGGGTCACCCTCTCACGGGTGCCCTGTCCAGCCCTGTGAGGTGGCCTGGGCCAAGGGGCTCCACACCTCTGGCCAGGAGGTTCCTTGGTTTGGGAAATTCCTTATTCAGAGCAAGAGCTGAGGCTATTGGGAAGGGGAGGCTCCTCCAGGGACAGCTGGGGACACACTGTGCCCCACCCCAGGGCAGCTCCCACACTGGGAGGCAGGAAGGGGATCCCAGTCTCACTGGCACCCAGGAATGCTCAGGATGTGGGAACCCTCCTCTCTCCAGCCTTTTCCTGCCCCGTTCCCCCTCTCACACTCCACCTACCCCCACCTTGCTTTTCAGGCTCAGCTCCCATTTCATGTCACCGCAGCCAGCTGGAGCAAGGCCACCACCAGGGGACATGTCCGGGTGGGTGCTGTGCCCCCTGTACCCTGGCTCCCGCAGCTCCCAGCTCCCAAAGATGCACAGTCGGGATTTCCCCTCCTGCCCAAGCGGAGACGATGCATTCACAGCAGTGTGCAGGAGCCCGGGGCCAGCTCGGCTCGGGGAAGAGGTGACAAATCTTCCCATTCTGCTCCGCTGGGAGCCAGCTGGAGGAGAAAGCCAGCTCCACAGTGGGAGCCTCGTGCCAGCCTCCAAAGCAGGGATGGTGTCCCCCCATTGCCAGCCCTGACAGCTCCAGGAGCCCCAGAAGTGCCACATCCATGGGGTGCCACCACAGCCAGGTGGCCCAGAGGGAGCAGGTGAGGGCTGGGGTGAATCCCAGCCTGGGCACACAGGGACCTCCCGGGTGACACCAGGAGGGCTCTGGCAGGAAGCTTTGCCTCTCCATGGGGGTGAGTTATCCCAGGCAAGGTAATCCTGTGGAGAGCTGGTGGCAGGGATGGGGCTGTGGAGAGATGCAGGGACAGGAGGCACCTGTAAGGTGTCACAGGTGTCTGGGCACAAGGAGCTGCCCCTTCCTTAAGGTTTGGGGGTCTCCTTGTGACACTCTCCAGCCTTTCCCTGCTCCTGCCCCCCCCCCCACAGCCCCCACTTCGCTCTTCAGGCTCACATCCTGCCTCATGTCACAGCTCAGCTGGAGAAAGCCAAAGCCAGGGGACATCTCCCAGGTGGGATCTGTGTCCCCTGCATTCCCCAGCTCACCCAGCTCTGAGGATGAGGTGATTCCACACCTGCCTGATCCCTGCTGGGTGTGCCAGGAGGAAGGAGGCACCAGCCCATGGCTCAAGCCCTGGGAGCTGGGAATGCCAGGAGGGCCAGGCTGGCAGAGCTCTGGGAGTCTCCAGGGCTCTGTGGTCCAGCCCAGCATGCACTGGCAGAGCTGCCGGGATTTGTGGACTGGAATAGCATGAAATGATGCTGAAAATCCAGGTTAATCTGAACCGGCTCCAGAGGCCAGTCCTGCCAGAGCCGCCTCTTTATCTGCAGTGTGAATCTAAATCCACAGCAGGCTTAACGTGGGTCTTGGCAGCTTTACGTCGGCTCTGATTAGTTCACATCACCTTCTTTACAGCTTCCTGACCCTCTGCTGGAGAGGCTGCCTCCGGATTTTCAATATTTTATATTTACACAACAGTGTCACAGCCCTGAGGAGTGCCCAGGGCACCTCCCAGAAACATCCCCTGACCTCCTGCCACATCTGGGAGACCTTGTCCAGCATCCTCTGACACCCAGCACGCCACAAAGGGTGGGAGAGCACCCTGCCATGCAGGACACAGCCCTGAATGTGACCCAGCCACGTGGAGCTGGCAGCAGAGGGGCTGTGGTGGGATGGGTGTGATCCCTGCTGGGATCCAGCAGCTCAACCACCTCCCATGGGATTGGGAATATCAGTGTACCCTGACAAGGCAACTACGAGAATGGGAAGGCGTTTTGGGACATTGCCCTCTGGCCAGGACATCAGAGAAAATGAGGGTGTGGTTGTGACCCTCCATTGGAGATCCCAGAGGAGAACTGACCCCAGCCTGAAACCAGAAGGACAAGGGGAGAAGCAGGAGCACAGCCAGGGGTGGGTGGCCCAGGGACTCTGCTCTTCATGGGCTGGGAGCCAGGCAGGGGCTTCCCCAAAATTTGGGTGCAGAAACAGCACCTCAGGCAGCTGGGAGAGGTGGGAGTGGCACAAAGACTCATCACCATCACATTGTTAATGAGGAAGAAGACGAAGGCAGCAACAGGGTGGGCAGCACACCCAGAGGAATTTGGGGTGGTGATTCCTGTTTTTCAGCTCTCCAGAGCCTCTGCTCAGCCTCCTCTGTCCTGTCACACCAGCCTGGGGTGCCCTGTTTCCACACATGAACATGACACTGAACTCGGAGCTGGACCAGGGAAGCCCAGGGAGCTCTTGGGTTCAGCAGACAAGGCCGAAACTTGGAGGACAAATAAGGAAAACCCTTCCTGTCCCTGAACAGCTGAGTTTGGTCACTCCATGGAGCAGCCACAATGGTCTCAAAGAAGGAGGGACCATGAGGCTGCTGCCTGGGGCTCCTGAGGGCCCTGGGCTGGACTCCTGTGGTCTCTGTAGAACATTTCTGCCTTCAGGAGCTGCTCCTGCAGAGAGCAGAGGCCAGAGATGGGAGCAGGCAGAGCAGCCCTCAGTCGCCGTGCCCAGGATTGAACAGTTCCTTTCTGGAGCAGATTCCCTGGCTGTGTTTTATTTGGGGTATCTGCAAAAATGAACGTGATGGGCATGGAGACTGTGAGCCCGTGGCTGAGGGTGTGCTCAGGGAGGGCAGCATGGGATCAGGCAGGATTCCCTGTGGGAGCAGATTCCCTTGGGCAGCGCTGCCATCCCAAACCTCCCCTCCTGGCATCCCTTCCGCCTCCCCTTGGCTGTACCCATTTGGCACCAAGGCTGGCAGGGGCAGAGGTGGCACCAGAGGGCCCTACAGCCTGTGCTGGTGGCAGAGGAGGGTGCAGAAGCAGGGCCACGTGTGGACAGAGCCTCTGTCAAGAGTCAGGGACCTTCCTCTGGCATGAAAACTCTCCCTCCTTTCCCATTCCACAGAATGGTTTGGGTTGAAAGGGACCTTAAAGATCATTTCATGCCACCCCATGCCATGGGACACCTTCCACTATCCCAGGTTGCTCCAAACCTGGCCTTGGACACTTGCACAGTTGGGGCAGCCACAGCTGCTCTGGGCATGCCTGCCAGGGCCTCCCCACCCTCACAGGGAACAGCTCCTCCCCAAAATCCCATCTAAACCTGCTCTCCTGCAGCTCCTCTGCCCTCTGCTGTGTGCCACCCTTATGGCTCCATGCCAAGGCAGCCACCTGGGACAGACAGGACATGAACACTTTGCTCAGACACACCCAGGGTCACCCAGCGGGTGAGGTCTGTCCCTCTGTGCCACCAAACACCCAGGGCTTGTCTCTGATTTCTCAGCAGATGGTGGCAGAGGTCACCTCCTCCAGTCTCTGCCCCGGCCTTTGATGAGTCCATCTTCAATCCCAGTCCATCTTCAATCTTCCCTAATTCATCTGAATTAGGAGCAGCAAATGCCTGGGAGCTGGAATTGTTGGTGAGGTCAGCGGGGCTGGGGACACAGGAGAGGAACAAAGGCCCTGCCTGCACGTGGGACACAGCCCCCGTGTGCAGTTGGGATTGTTGGTGAGGTCACTGAGGTTGGGGACACAGGAGAGGACCAAAGGCCCTGCCTGCAGGTGGGACATGGCCCCGTGTGCAGTTGGGATTGTTGGTGAGGTCAGTGAGGCTGGGGACACAGGAGAGGACCAAAGGCCCTGCCTGCAGGTGGGACATGGCCCCGTGTGCAGCTGGAGTGAGGACAGACAGACAGATGTGGGCTGGCACATCCCCCACCCTCACACACTCCAGGACACTTGCTGGGGTCGGAACAGGGCCACAAAGCCAGGAGGATGTGACCTCCATGGAAAGGCATCACTTGCACCACAAACTGCCGGGAATTTCAGCAGGATTAGTAAAAGCACGAAAATGCACAATGACCAAAAACTGGTGACAGCCAGAAGCATCCCACAGCCAGGGAGGAGTGTGCAAACCCACCTGGCCCTTTCCTGCAGTCCCTGCCCCATTTTTCAGCCACCAATTCTGGGATTTCCTACACCCCAAAAGGATAGGGAGGGGCAGGACCGGGGCTGCTGCTGTTTGTGGGGCAAGGCAGGGATTCGACGAAGAGCTGTGGCCCCAGGTAGGTCATTGAAGCCAGGCTGAAGTGGTGAGCACAGAGATTCCTGCTCTGGGATGCTCTGGAAGACCCCTGGGGTCTGTGGAAGGAGGAGAGATGCTGCCGATGGACACTGCCAGGTTTGGCAAGGAACAAGAGGAAGAAGAGGACAGGGGCGATGCTCCAGGGTTGCTCCAGAGAGCAAACAGTGACAGTTCAGGCTGCCATGGACAGCCAGAGCCCTTTGCACTGAAGCTCAGCTGGGGAGAGGTGCTGAAGGTCTGAAGGTTTGCAGCAGATGCCAGCAGGGCCAGGATGGAGCCAAAAGGCACAGACTGTGTCAGCTGCTGGGATAGAAAGTGTAAATCCCTGGATGTTGGCTGAGAAAAAGCTACACTGCTGCCCTAAATTATTTCTGCTCTCTTCCCTGTTGTCCCCAGCTGCCTGTGCTGGGCCATCCCTGCTGTAGCAGAGGCTCATCATGTGCTGTAATTAAGTGGGCACGAGTCTAATCAGTCTGCAGAGAGGCTTGGACAAAGGCACTGCTAATCCCTGGCATTCCCCTGCAGCAGGGCAGGCGATGTGTCAAATCACAGCAGAGCACCAGCCAAGCACAGGATGTCGCCTGGTGACTTTTTCTGTTGCAGACTGCACTGCTCCAGCTGAAATCAGCTCTGCCTCAGCAGCCCTGAGCTGGAGAGGGGCAGCAGCCAGAGCCTCCTGAAGCCCAGTGAGGAGATGAGGGGATCCAGCTCTGGCCTTGGCCCAAGGCTCTGAGACAAGGAACACCCTCAGGAGAGCAGGATGACAGGAAGGGAACATGCAGCCCCCCAGGAGTGCCAGCACTGCTTTTCCAGGGAGACCAAAGCTGGTGAAATCTTGGTCCAGGTTCAGTGGGAAGGATGCTGCAAGCACCAACTGTGTGTGTGTTACAGCTGAAAGAGTTCCTAAGAGCTCTTGTTCTTCCTGTGAGGTCACAGAATCACAAAATCACAGAGTCACAGAGTCACAGAATCACAGAATCACAGAATCACAGAATCACAGAATCACAGAATCACAGAATCACAGAGTCATAGAATCACAGAGTCACAGAGTCACAGAGTCACAGAATCACAGAATCACAGAATCATAGAATCACAGAATCACAGTCACAGAATCACAGAATGGTTTGGGTTGGGAGGGACCTTAAAGCTCATCCCGTTCCACCCCTGCTATGGGCAGGGACACCTTCCACTGTCCCAGGCTGCCCCAAGCCCCATCCAACCTGGCCTTGGACACTCCCAGGGATCCAGGGGCAGCCACAGCTTCTCTGGGCACCTGTGCCAGGGTCTGCCTGCCCTCCGAGTAAAGAATTTCTTCCCAATATCCCATCTAGCCGTACTCTCTTCCAGTGTGAAGCCATTCCCCCTTGCCCTGGCACTCCATCCCCTGTAAATTGTCTCTCTCCATCTTCCTTGTTGGCTCCTTCGGGTACTGGAAGGCCACAACTGGCTCACCCCAAAGCCTCTGTTCAGGTCCTGGCTGCTCAACCAGGGTCACACACCACAAAGGAGTCACTGTCCCCTGAGCTCTGCCGCCTTTGTGCCCCGGCAGTGCCTGCAGGAAGGGAGGTGGCCCTGGGGTGCAGGGGACGATGAAGCACCTGACCCTTTGTCCCCTTGCCCACTGCCCCTTCCCACCCCGGCAGAGCCAGGGCAGCAGAGGGGTTAAAAGAGCCTGAGTTCTCCACCATCCATCCATCCTGCAAATCTGACGGCCCCATCTCTTCAACAGGCCCAGATTGATTTCTTGACTGGGAGCAATGAGCAGCTCCACATGAAAAATGAGGGTTCGCAGCGTCAATAGAAGTTCTAATTACAACTTAAATCCAGGACATTCTTTACAGCGCACACCAGATTTACAGCGGTTGCAGGTGGGCGTGCAGCCCTTTCTAATTAAAAGCAGCAGCACACATTGCAGACTGCTCCAGACAGCCCTTCCCAGCTCCTCGGCACCACAAGGGCACTGGCGCCGCTGGCACCGAGCTCAAAGGGAGGCACCGGGCACCCCAAGGGCACGGCTTGTGCAGAGCGCTGGGGAAGGGTGGGAAGCTGCAGTTCCTCCTCTCCTCTCTCTGTTCTGTGTCTGATGAGCTGATCACAGCAGATCAGCCAGGGCTGAACAGTCCCCACTGCCTGACACTGTCCCCTTGGGCCTGCCCCAGTTCTCCATCGCAGGGGCAAAGGGCAGAACTGGGTCTGACTGGGGCACACAGTGTCACAAAATTGCAGGATCACAGAATATCCTGAGCTGAAGGGACCTACCAGGATCATCCACACCAGCCCCTGGCCCTGCCCAGACCCCCCAACAATCCCACCCTGTGCACCCCTGGCAGTGCTGTACGAGCACTCCTGGAGCTCTGGCAGCCTCGGGGCTGTGCCCATTCCCTGTGGAAGCACTGGGATATCCCAGGAAGCAGCCTCAGAGCTGGCTGGTGTCCCCAAGGTACCCTCAGGGACCCTCAGTGTGACAGAGCCCTTTGTGAAGGTTCTCTGTGGGGTCTGTCCCCAGGATCTGGGGCAGGGCAGCTCCCAAGGTGATGGCCAGGGTGTTTCCAGCTCTGCTGCCCAGGCACTCTGAGGCTTTGCACAGCCCGTGCTGCCCTGTGCCTCAGTTTCTCCACATCTAAATTAGGATAAATGCCTTCCCGAGCAGGGCTGGAGAACCTGAGGGCTTTAGGAGAAAGTACCTTGTTGACCAGGCGTGACTGGGGAGCTCCCCACACTCGGGCCAGGCTGTGTGAAGCCTGTGGGGTGGCACACGTGCTGGGGCAGCAGCAGCTCTCCAGGAGCACAGGGACACTCTGGGACCATGGCTGGGGAGAGAAGAGCCTCCCCAAGGGCACGCTGCAGCCTCAGCCCCGAGCAGGCTGACTGCTGGGAGCTGCCTGTGGGCAGCTCCAGCGGTTTAAATCCTTTCTAAGTCTGAGTCCAAGTGATTGAAGAGCTCAGATCTTGACTGGCATCCTCTCTAACTCCTTTCCAATTCCCCAGGCTTGTAATTCTTCATTTTGGGATTACAAAGCTGTGGAAAGCTCCTGGACCAGCCCTTCACAGGGATGGTGTTAGCCCAAGCACATCAGTGCCCATTCTTCAGGCTGTGCTTCCACTGCTTGTCCCAAAGGGGACAGTGACAAAGTGGGGAGGTGTCCATGGCTGTCCAGGTGGCATTTCTGGATGTGTCCCATGTCTGCCCAGGGAGGGCCTGCTGTGGGGGGACCCTCCTGACCTGTCCTCCTGCAGGGTGCTGCTGCACCCCCTCCAGCCCCTGGACACTGCAGGACCCCTGTGCCAGACCCCTGGTCACTGCAGGATCCCCATATCCAACCCCTGGACACTGCAGGACCCCTTTCCAGAGCCCCTGGACACTGCAGGATCCCCGTGTCTGACCCCCTGAATGCTGCAGGGCCCCTGTGCTGGACCCCCTGAACGCTGCAGGACCCTTTTCCAGACCCCTTAAACACTGCAGGATCCCTATGTCTGACCCCCTGGTCACTGCAGGATCCCTCTGCCAGACCCCCTGGACACTGCAGGACCCTTTTCCAGACCCCCTGGACCTTGCTCCAGGACCCTGAGAAGGCTCAGGGCTATGTGGGAGCTGTGGTTTCTGAGAGAGCCCCAAAAGGACTTGGAGTTGGAGTTGGACACAAGCAGAAAATGCCGAGCAAGTTTTCATCATCTGAGAGAGATCCTGGCTCCTCAGACAATGCTGCGTGTCCCAGATGAATCCCACAGGGAATCACTGCCCCAGCAGCAGGAGCAGCTCAGTTCCTCACAGAGGGCACTGGGATTAGGGAATGAGCTCTTTCTGGTGGATGTCAGCATCCAGGGTGGCCAGAGCTGTTGTTTTTGTGGTGGTGCAGTCTCTCAGCTGTGGTTGGCAGCCCCAGCCCCACCTCAGCCCCTGCCCTGGGCACTCTGCTCCAGCCTCGACTGTCTCTCCCAGTGCATCCCTGCTCCCAGCTCTGCTCCTGGAGCGGAGAAGATCCTCCCAAGCCATTCCTTCTTCAGCACAGGATCTGTGGAGCTGAGCTGGGTTACAGGGAGCAGCTCACTGATTTCCCAGGGCTGCAAGTTAAATTACTCCTGCCATGAGCTTCTGCTTCGGAGAACAGAAAATCCCACCAGAAGGTGAGAGGTGAGGAAAATGCAGAGCACCAGGACTCTCCAGAAATCACCCCTGCCCCAGCTGGAGCCTGGAGAGGTGGAGATGAGTTTAGAGTCCGGAAGGTCAGCGGTGAGAGTCATCTCCAGAGCCTTTTCTAAGGGAGCTTGCAGAAGCAGACAGGTGATGCTGGAAGCTGCTGCCCAAGGGTCCTGCCTTGTCCTGGATCCGAGCCTGGGACTGCTGGCTGGGCAGCACAGGAGACCTGCACAGGGATCCAGAGCAGGCTGGGATTGGAGGGTCCTGCAGAAAAAGCCTCCACCAGCCAGGAGACAGATTCACAGATCCAGTGGGATGTGAGGATGTGACCCCGCCAGCCCCAGAGAGACCACAGCTGCCTGTGAAATGCGAGGGACAGGAACTCTGTGTCAGGATGAGCCAGAAACTGCCCCCGTGACTCAGCCAGTCTGGACCAAAGCTCACCACAAACATCTCTGGGGCCCAGGGCATCCGGGATGGAGGCAAACCTCCGGCTCCTTCCTCCCTGCTCGCGGGGTTTCCTGGCTAGAGCAGGATAAGATTGGCTGTGTCATGCAGTGCCTGATGTGGGTGAGAGCCACCGAGGCCAGATGTGAGCAGCCCCATCCTGACACGCCTGCTCTGCTTTATCAAAGCTGACGAAATGCCATCAAAGCCCTTCCATGTGGTCCCTGTCACTCCCACGCACATCAGGAGTGTCCTGGTGCATGAACCCGTCGGAATGTGAGCACAGGATCTGGGAGAGCCCCTCAGAGCTGATGTGCCTCAAAACTCCCCGTTATTGCCCTTCAGAGCTGGAAAAGAAAGTGGGGAAATGGAGGATGGGAGGATTTCCTGATCCAAAGATGCCCAATTCCTGCAGCCTCTGGGCTGAGGGGCCATGGGGGCTGCCCAGGCACAGAATTCCAGGCTCTCCAGAAGATGACCAGGGGTGTCCTGCACACTGAGGCTGCTCCTTGTGCCCCATTTGGACAGGTTCTGCCCAGCTCCTGGGCTGGGCCACATCACCCCTGGCTGTTGTCCCTGTTTTTGGGATTCCAGTGGGATTTCTGCTGGCTCTAAGAGGTGCACCATATCCCTGCTCATCCATATCCCTGTAAGCCCCAAAGAGGAGGACTCCCTCCTCTTGGGACAATTTTGCCTCTGTCCAGGACTTTCAAACGAATCTTTCCCATGTGTGGACTCAATCTACAAGGAGCTGTTGGAGAAGATTTGGTCTGGGTTTGGTACAGAGGATGCCTGGGGCTCCTCAAACATGAGGCTGTGGGTGACTGCATCCCCTGCAGGTCTTGTGGGGCTGATCCAGGTTTTGGGGGAAAGCTGCTGTCTTCCAAAACAGGAAGTTTTTTCTCTGCTAACCAACATTTTTGCTTCTATTGCTCTGCTGTGGAGTGTCCCATGTTGGGATCAGGGTTGGCTCAGCCCCTCCCAGGCAGTACCTGTGCCTGTCCCACAGAGCATCCCAGAAACAGCCCCACAGGAGCCCCTGTCCCAGGAACCCACAGAATCCCAGAATGGTTTGGGTTGGAAGGGACCTTAAAGGCCATCCAGTGCCACCCCTGCCATGGCAGGGACCTCCCACTGTCCCAGGCTGCTCCAAGCCCTGTCCAGCCTGGCCTTGGACACTGCCAGGGATGCAGGGGCAGCCACAGCTTCTCTGGGCACCTGTGCCAGGGTCTGCCCACCCTCTGAGTAAAGAATTCATTCTCTGTATTCCATCCAAACCCATTTTCTCCCAGTGGGAAGCCATTCCCTGTGTCCTGTCCCTCCATCCCTTGTCCCCAGTCCCTCTCCAGCTCTCCTGGAGCCCTTCAGGCCCTGCCAGGGGCTCTGGGCTCTCCCTGGAGCTTTCTCTTCCCAAGATGAAACCCCAGCTCTCCCAGCCTGGCTCCAGAGCAGAGGGGCTCCAAATTGGTGTCTCCCCTTTGGACTCATTCCAACAGGGAAGCACTGAAGGTCTCACCAGTGGGCGAAGGGACTTTTTGGGGGACCCTGGGCAGCTTTCAGACAACAACACCTGTGAGATCTGTGATAAGAGTGAGAGGATCCTTCGCAGTCAACAAACACGAGGTGCACTTTGAACCCTGAAGGAAGAACATGGGGCTTGGAGGAAAAAAACAAAAAAAAACATTATTATCGTGGATCCCTCGTGCTCCCCATCTCCCAGCTGAAATCCTCCCCACGCTGGGCTGTGCAGGAGCTGATAAGGAGGCAGGGAAGAGGCGCTGAATTCCTGAGCCAACGCCTGCGCCTCCCTCTGCCTCTGCTTTTATGTAGTTTGGAAGTGCTCTGAAACTGCTGGGCACAGACACTTCTGAGGCAGCAGCAACTTTGCACGGCGCAGTTGTTTTATGTCTGAACTGTACATACAGCAGTGAATAGAGCTCATAAAAGATGGATGTATTCTTGTTCTTTTTGCTGGTTTTGATTTATTATTTACTTCACTTTTTTCAACTCTTCCGAAGTGCTGTAAATCATCTAAATCATTTTTCTCCTCTGCTTGGCTAGTTTGGGGGAGCTGAAGCGAGATGATGGTGCCTCACCTCCTCGGCAGTGCGGGGTTTGCTGGGGGTTTTTCAGGAAGAGAGAGAAAAAACAGGAAATTTGAGCTCTTAACGTCTCTGCAAAGTAGCTTGGAAAGGCTTAAAGGTCTTTTTCCGTCTGCTCGCTGCCTTTGCAGGGCTCTGAGCTCAGCCTCGGCTCAGCCCTGGGAGCACTCAGCATTCCTGTCCATCTGGGGTGTTCACAGAGCCAACCCCACCCTCGGTGCTGGGAAGGTTTGCACAGCCTGTCCTTGTGGGGCTGCAGGGCAGGAGGGCCTTGACCCTGGGGAAAGGGAACAGGGACAGGACCCCAGGCCTGGGGCTCCAGGGATGGTGACACTGTCACACCCAGGGATGGTGACACTGTCACACCCAGCCCTGCTCCAGGGATGGTGACACTGTCACACCAGCTCTGCTCCAGGGATGGTGACACTGTCAGACACCAGCCCTGCCCAGGGATGGTGACACTATCAGACACCCATTCCTGCTCCAGGGATGGTGACACTGTCACACCAATTCCTGCTCCAGGGATGGTGACACTGTCACACCAGCCCTGCTCCAGGGATGGTGACACTGTCACACCAGCCCTGCTCCAGGGATGGTGACACTGTCACACCAGCCCTGCTCCAGGGATGGTGACACTGTCAGACACACAGCTCTGCTCCAGGGATGGCGACACTGTCACACCAGCCCTGCTCCAGGGATGGTGACACTGTCACACCCAGCTCTGCTCCAGGGATGGTGACACTGTCACACCAATTCCTGCTCCAGGGATGGTGACACTGTCACAGCCCTGCCCTGCTCCAGGGATGGTGACACTGTCACACCCATTCCTGCTCCAGGGATGGTGACACTGTCACACCCAGCCCTGCTCCAGGGATGGTGACACTGTCACACCCAGCTCTGCTCCAGGGATGGTGACACTGTCAGACACCCATTCCTGCTCCAGGGATGGTGACACTGTCAGACACACAGCTCTGCTCCAGGGATGGTGACACTGTCACACCCAGCCCTGCTCCAGTGATGGGTGACAGTCACACCAGCCCTGCTCCAGTGATGGGTGACAGTCACACCAGCCCTGCTCCAGCAATGGGTGACAGTCACACCAGCCCTGCTCCAGGGGAGCAGCCCCCGGGACAGCTGTGGGCAGGGCAGAGGGTTTGGCTCAGAGCTGGGCAGTGCAGGGAGAAGTCATCTCAGTGTGAGTTCAGAGCCAGCACATTCCAGCACCCAGAGCTTCTCCAGCAATGTCCCCCTGGCCTCCTCCATGCTGAGAGCAGCTGAGCAGGGCCTCCAGCAGCCCAGCAGGAAGGGGAGGTCTGTGTTCACAGGCAGAACAGACCCCAGAAATCAGATTTCCAAGGGTCCTGGGCACAGTCCATTGCTGCTGGAGCACCTTTCATGCACCCAGCTCGGTGCAATGTGAGCCCACACCCCACTGTGAATTCTGCACACACCCAGGCCACAAACTCCTCAGGGCCTGGTGCTTTCCTCGCCCAGCACCCATTGCTGATCCCACTGTTTGTGCTGCCAGCTCCCAGCACGGGCACAGGAGGGAGGGAGCCATTCCCAGGGGCTCCAGAGGAGGATTCAGGTGTCCCCACTAAATCTGGAGCCAAAAGGACAGAATCTGTGGTGTCCCCTGGACTCAGGAGGCACCCACTGCACAGGGAATGAACCCAGCAGTTGAATGAATCCAGCAGAAGCACAGTTTTGTAGTTTAATATTAAATCTGACTTTCGCTCTTACCCTTGTTGGTGATTTTTGGGAGATCTCAAGCACTCTAATTCGGTACAAAAGTGGGAAGAAAGCAAACAGAGCAGAGCCCTGGAAGCACTGAGGGGTCAGTGATCCCTGCATCCCTTTCCACAGGGGCTGGGGGCCAGGGCAGGAGCAGAGGGCTCCTCCACCTCCCCACACTCACAGCCAGAGCCAAGCACTGACTCCCCACAGCCCAGAGCACTCCCAGCTCAGGGCTCCGAGTGCCCAGTCAGGGCTCTGTCTCCTTCCTGTCACGTCGTGTCTCTTTTTTTCAGGAGGAATTCAGCTGTAGGGAGGGAAAACGAGCAAGCTGCTAATGAAAGGGCAGCTGCTGCTCTGTGTCAGGCGTGTGAGACCCCACTGGGAGCTCAGCTGGGCGCAGTGGGTGGCTGGACACCGTTTATTTTTACATTAGAGCTATTTTCCTCTCGTCCTGTCTGCTTTGTGCTCTTTATTTCTGAGTCAGTTCAGCCCCTGTCAGATGGACATCGATGCAGGATGCACAAACCTTCCCAGAAAAGGCTAATTTTAGGATAATGACTGATGGGGGAGGGAGGGTCTTGGCTCAGCATCCCTCGGCATTGATGGCAGAGCTGTCCTTGCTGGGTGGCACCACCTGCCCTTGCCTGGGCCTTGCCCACACTGCAGCAAACAAAGAGGGAAAAGAGGGCACAACCTCCAAATCAAATGCTAGGAACTGCCTGTGGGATTAGGAATCAGAGACTCACAAGGTTTGGGTTGGAAAGGACCTTAAAGCTCATGCCCCATTCCATGGGCAGGGACACCTTCCACTGTCCCAGGCTGCTCCAAGCCCTGTCCAGCCTGGCCTGGGACACTCCCAGGAACCAGGGGCAGCCACAGCTGCTCTGGGAATCTGTGCCAGGGCCTCAGCACCCTGTGAGTAAAGAATTTCTTGCTAACGTCTTATTTAAACCTGCCTCTGTCTGTTTAGAACCATTCCCCCTTGTCCTTTTAGTAACTCTGTGTGAAAATTCCCTCCTGGGGAGGAAGGGACCGCCTGGTTCTGGGAGAAGGTTCCAGAGCACAGGGCACCTGTGCCCCTGCAGAAGGGCAGGAGGGATGGCACAGGCTCTGCTCGAGGACACGTGGCATCAGTCCCAGGTGGCACAGGGACAGGGTGGCTGCAGCCTCCTCACCATGAGCTCTCTTTGTGCTTCAAAAGCTGCAGTGTCCTTGTGTGGGCACAGCCCTGCAGTGGCTGCACTGGGAAAGGGAGAGATGGGAGGGCTCTGCAGGGCTCTCAGATGTGGAGGATTCAATAAAAAACTGTCTTGGCAAAAAATCTCCAAGTCATTTCTTCATCCTGCGTTTTCAGTGTCCCATGGGAATTTCTCCCCATTCCCCTCTGAAGCTGTGCCTCTCTCCCAGTGCTGGGGGCAGTGGAGCCCAGGGACCCCAGCCCTGCATCGGCATCCCTTGGCACAGAGCTGCTGGAGGTGACATTCCTGTCCCAGCCCAAGCCCAGATGTGGCACCTGGGCTCTCCTGAGGGGAGCTGGGGGAAGTTCCTTGGCCTCCCTGAGTACCTGAGCTGTGCAGATGTTCTCAGCACAGGTGTGACCACACAGAGCTCCTGCTGCTGCCCTGGGCATGGCGGAGCTGGGCACAGCAGCAGCTTCCACTCAGAGCAGAAATGGAGCTGGATCGGGGGCAGGGAGAGCCCAGCTCTGTCTCGGGGATGGATCAGAGGCACAGGAGGCCAGGGAAGCACCCTGGGCTCTTCCCACCTCATTGCAGACACTTAGAAATTTAAGGTCTAAATCTGAGTTAGCCCTTAGCAGTTCCCTCAGGGCTGGGCAGGGAGGAATGGTCACTTCCAGAGGGCAGAGCCAATTAGTGCTGTGAGGCTAACGAGCTTAGAGCTGGGAAGCTCCCAGGTGGGGAATGCCAGCCAGGAGGGCTGCACAGAGCAAGGGGCACAGGGGAGTGGGCAGAGAGGTGATGATGAGGAGGAAGCAGTGGTGAAGCTGGGGACCTTGGGGACAACACGAAATCCAGGTGGCTGTGAGCCCTGGGGATGCCCTCAGCCCTGGGGGGCAGGATGCTGCCCAGGGTGTGGCACTGCTCCCGGTGCCCACACGGCTCCAACTGAGCCAGCCTGACAGCAGAGCAGTAACAGACTCAGACATCACATTGAAATGCCCATAAATTTGGAAACAGAGCCAGAGCTCTTTAATCTTGGTTCATTTTTTCATTCGTAACGAGATAACAAAGGAAGCCAAGCGCGAGCTCGAGTCATGAATTATTTAGGGAGGGCACATCCATCTCGGGTGGTTTGGGGTTTGTTCTGCCATCCTGGGGTGTGTGGGGTGAGCAGCACCTGGCCGAGGGCCAGCTGGATGTTGGGCATCCCCGTCAGAGCCGTGATGCCCTGGAGGCACTGGGGAGGTTTATTCCAGCTCGGATGGACATGGAGAGGCACAGGGAGGTCCCAGGCTCTGTCCCAGGGCTGTGGCCTCCAGGATGGCTCTGAGGTCTCTTGCACAACCCCTCTCATCTTTTCATGGCACGGATTTTTCCTCCTGGAAAGGGTGGGTATTACCCACACACACACACACACTCCAGAAAAAGGATATTTAGCAAATGCTTGCTTAATGCAGAGATCAGAAAGCTCCCTCCAAGCAGGGGAAGGCAGCAAAGCAAGGGCCCACAGCAAGATATCTCAGCATGAGCTGTCCCTCGAGCACAGCTGGGACCTTGAGACACGCGGAATGAGGGACCCAGCGTGCCCTGGCTGGTTTTGGGGCCAGATCCCTCTGTCCTGGCTCCAGGCTCAGCACAGCTCTGCAGAGGAGGCTGTGCCAGCACCAGGGCAGAGGAGCTGAAGGGGGAAGCTTTTCCACCCTGCTCAGAGCGTGGTGAGAAGGATGGAGGCTCCTGAGCAGCCTGGAGCACCAATTTCACGGAAATCCATTTATCTCTCCTTCCTGCAACCCTCACGACATGAATAAATGATGATTGCAGAAGTGATGAACCTGCCCCTGTTTAGGTGTGAAATGAATGTTTACAGGCATAGAATAAATCAAGTATCCCACGGGCAAGCAGCGGGATATTAAACCAAACACCTTTGTGTGCTTAGCACTGGCTGGGAGAGGCCAAGGGTTTGAAGCCTGGCCAGGTATTCCCACCAGCGCCAGCTCTGGCTGCCCTCTCAGCAAAGGCTAGAATATCCCAAAGGATGGAGGATGAGCAGCTCTGGGATGAGCAGCTTTCCTCCCTCTTCCTTCCCCACCTTCCCCCTCTGTCTGAATCCGCACCTCTCTCTCCGCCCGGCGCCACGATCTGCACAGCCTCGAAGAAGTCAGGAATACAATGCAAATTCGTGAAGGATTGGCAAGAAATTGCGTGTGTGCTGGTTGCCTGTCAGCATGCAGAGTACTTCTAATCTTGTCACATAAATAATACGATTATGTAAAATATCAAACAGTTGGAATAAACTTAAAAGCCACAATGTTCTAGTCACAGACTTAATAGAGGGGGGGAGAAAGAAAAAAAAAACAGCAAAAAAATGAGTAAAATCCCTTTTTAGTCTGCAGCATGAAGGGGAAATGGCTCCTCACCGAAATCCTGGAGCCTCCCAGGGGATGAGGAGGTGGGAGCTGGCTGGGGAGACAGAGCTGCTCCTTGGGCAGCTGGACACAGCCTGGGCTGACGGAGAGGAGGGACAGCAGAGCCACGCTCAGAAGGAGCCTCTGCAAGGTCACCGAGGACTTTGGGGACAGAGCCAGTGTCCCCTGCTTGCTAATTTGCTTTTCCCACCAAAACCCTCTGCTGCGGAGCTGCTGGCCTGGGGCACCCCTCCCACCACGGGGATGTCCAGCTGAGAGGAAAACCCTGCTCCAGCAGCCCTGGCAGTGCCAGCTCCGCACCCATCCCTCCCCGTGCCAGCTGCGGGACCGGGACCCTGCGAGGAGCGAGGGTGAGCTCCGGGAGCAGAATTCCCGCGGCGGCTCCGCATCGCTGTGCATCGCTAATGCTGTCCTCCATTTGTACCGCCCGCAGTGGTGCCGCGATGAGAGAGGAGGCAGCGGTGCCCAGGGAGCTGCCGCCGGGCTTTTGCTGCTGGCCCCGAGATCAAGAGCAGCATGAAAAGCCACAGTGCCTTTGTTAGAGCTCACTAAAGAGCCCAGGCTGGCTGAGATGGAAAATAAAATCCTCTCCTCTTCCCCCGCACAGGCTCATGGACAGCACAGAGTGAGCAGCTCGGGCCCCTCGTGTGCACCAACATGATTTATGGCCCCAAATCCAGCTGGGAGCTGAAGCCAGAGCTACCTCAGAGCTTCACCCGCAGTCACCCCATGGAATACAGCTGGGTGTTCCTCCAGATCCCTGAACAGGCTCCCAGGGAATGGGCATGGCCCTGAGGCTCCAGGAGCGTTTGGACGGTGCTCCCAGGGATGCCCAGGGGGGATTGTTGGGGGGTCTGGGCAGGCCCAGGAGCTGGACAGGATGATCCTTGAGGGTCCCTTCAGCTCTGGGTACTCCATGATTCCATGACCCACCTTTCCAGGCCGTTCCCTAGCAGACCCAGCAGAGCCGAGGCAGGACAGAGCCTGTCTCTGCTTGGGGAGCACCAGGATTAGCCACAGGGATGAGCTCCTTCCCTGGCCTGCCTTTGGAGGGACATGGAGGAGGAATTCTGTGCTGTGGACCATCTTCAGCAGAGGCAAAGAGCAGCCAGCACTGCACCGCCCTCAGCGTGGGGCTGAAAACAGCCCTGGGAGCAAAGGGCTCACCCCCGAGCAGCCATGGACAGGGCTCTGCTTGGATCCAAGTGAACCCCAGCAGGGTCTGGATTGCAAATCCTGCCCTTCCCAGCTCTCAGTGCCCCCAGCACTCCCCACAGCTCCAGGGAAGGTGGGGACAGATGAGATGAAGCCTTTGTGCAGGAGGGACCATCCTTGTGCTGGAGCATCCGTGCCCAGCTCAGGTCTGTGCCACACTCTGCTCCATTCCCTGCTCTCATCAACACCAATCTGCTGCTCCCAGAGCCTGACAACTTTTGGAGACCCCTTGCCTTGGGATAAGCCCCCCAAACCCTCTCCGGGGGCACAGCTGTGTCCAGGCTGTGTCCAGGCTGTGCCCGGGCGGGCAGGGCCATGTGGCCGAGGCTGGTGCAGGGCCAGGGCCATGCCCATGGAGCAGTGCCAGGCTGCAGCTGTGTGCCCTGCTCGGGGCAGCGAGCAACTCACACACTGAGCTGCCCCTTCTGCTTAGCAGAGCAGCTTTGACGAGCCCAGCTCCGGGCAGGGCTCCTGCCACTGCCGCCTGACAGGCGAGAGGGGACACGGCCACTTCCCCTGCCCCTGCCTCCCTCCAGCCCGTGCTTTCTGCCTGGGGAGACAGTCAAGGCCACTGTAGGGAGCTGCTGATTTAATGAAGGAATGAGTTTCTCTCATCTGGCGCTTTTAAAAGAGGGAAGAGAAATTGCTGTCTGCAGGGCTCCCACAAAAACGGGAGCAGACCCACCCACTACTGTTTAATGGGCAAAAAAAACCTGGGAAACCCTGCACCAGACAAAAAAAAAAACTGGGAAAAGCTGCACTGGACAAAAAAAACCTGGGGAAATCTGCACTGGACAAAAAAACCTGGGAAAACCTGCACTGGACAAAAAAACCTGGGAAAACCTGCACTGGACAAGAAAACCTGGGAAAAGCTGCACTGGACAAAAAAAAACCCTGGGAAAACCTGCACTGGACAAAAAAAAAAACCTGGGAAAAGCTGCACTGGACAAAAAAACCTGGGGAAACCTGCATTGGACAAAAAAAAAAAATTGGGAAACCTGCATTGGACAAAAACCCTGGGAAAACATGAACTGGACAAAAAAAGCCTGGGGAAACCTGCATTGGACAAAAAATCCTGGGGAAACCTGCACTGGGCAAAAAAACCTGGGGAAATCTGCATTGGACAAAAAAATCTGCCCTGAATCTCCTGTGCTGAGCAGACCTTCCCACGGGGGGCCCTGTATCTCTGTGGGTGTAACCAAGCCCCATTTCTAAGGATTGTTTCCCCTTGGGAATCCCTGTAAGGGATCTGTGGGGTTCTGTGAGGGTTGTGTGACCCACTTTTCCAGGCTGAGCCCTCGAGCTCACTGCAGCACTGAGAGCAGTGACCCAGCAGCTGAGGATTGCAGGGCACATCCCCATGCAGCCTGAGAGCCCTGGCCTTGCTCCTGCGTGAATTCCTGCAGGAAAAGCCCTCTCTGCTGCCAGGGAGCTGCACCTGATGCCCACAGTGCCCGGGGCAGCCTGGCTGGGGAGCAGCTGCCTCTCCATGTGTGCTTCCCTCTGCCCAGCTCCTCGCTCCTGGTCCCTGGCCCCAGGCAAGGAAAACGTGGGGCACTCGAAAATAAAAGCAGCAGTGGGTGCTCCACCCCTCCTCAGCCTCAAGATCTCTCCTCCACCCCCGAACCAGCCTGGCAGCCCCACAGCTGGAAGCAAACTCACTGTGCCACCCCTGCTGTGGTCACAGCAACCCCAAACAGCTCTTTCCAGGGCTCAAAATGACTTTGAATGACAAAACCCTGATTCTGCGACTCCTCATCCTCCCATATCCCATCCATGTCCCTCCCTGGGTGTCTGGGGCTGTCCCTCCTGCTCCCCTGGGAAGCTCTGCAGCCTGTCCTGCTGCAAGAGATGAGGGAGCAACTCCTCCTCCTGTCCTGGGGTTTTTGAGGCAGGGACACCTCCCACTGTCCCAGGCTGCTCCAGCCTGGCCTTGGACACTCACAGGGATCCAGGGGCAGCCACAGCTTCTCTGGCAATTCCAGCCCAGCCCTCCCCACCCTCCCAGGGAACAATTCCTAATTCCCAAGATCCCATCCAGCCCTGCCCTCTGGCACTGGGAAGCCATTCCCTGTGTCCTGTCCCTCCATCCCTTGTCCCCAGTCCCTCTGCAGCTCTCCTGGAGCCCTTCAGGCCCTGCCAGGGGCTCTGGGCTCTCCCTGGAGCCTTCTCCTCCCCAGGTGAGCACCCCCAGCTCTCCCAGCCTGGCTCCATGGGGCTCCAGCCCCATCACTCACTCCATGGCCTCCTCCAGACTCCCCCCAATGCAATGGTTGGGGAAACCTCCCTTCCCTCTCCTGCAGCGTTTGCTGCTCCCATTCCACAGCTGAGTGCAGCACCAGGACGATGCTATCAGAGCTCATCAGAAGCTTGGCCAGAGCCTGGATTTCCCCAGGCACTGTTATTTTACAAAATGTGGGAGAACAGAGCATTGTGGTTGTCAGTGACAGCTCCTGGGGCTTCCAACACACAAGAAGGAGAAATATCAAGTTTCACCTGATCCCTCTGTATCATCCCTGTGTTTAAAGCTCCTTTCCAGCCTGAAGCCAAGGGCTATAAATCAGAGGAGTTTAATGAAGCTGTCTGGCACCCAGCATGGTGGTGTCCCATGAGGAAAGAATCCCACCCTGCTTTTCCTCAGAGAAAAACTTCACCAAAGCAGGGGTGGGGCCACAAAGTTCCCCCATCTCACTGGATGAATCTTTCTCAGAAGGACAGGGAGGCTGCAGACCAACATTTGGTGCTTTGCTGGCACCAGCCCTATCCCTGCTCTCATGCCCAGTGACCAGCATCTCTCTCCCCACAGCCCACTATGGCCCATGAGGGAATTTCTCCTCTCTTTCCAGACATGAAACCCCTCCCCACAGCCATGGGGTGAGGGGGGAGAGCCCCTGCCCCTCCCCAGGCTCTGCGTGTGCACCATTCCCTCCTCACTCAGCCGAGCACAGAGCCAGCTCTGGACTCCAGCACCTCCCCAAGCACAGAGCTATTGCCATTACCCAAAGCCAGGAATTTCTCTTTCTGGGCAGGAAAAAGCCTCTTCCCAGCGCTGCCTCCCCTCGCACATTATGAAGAGATACAGCTCGGTAAATCTCATCTTAGCCAAGAGCATCACCCCTTGCCAGTTAGCACTAGATCAAACCCAGGTTTATTCAGCCTCCCACTAATCCCTCTGCAACAAGAACCACCTGCAGTCTGGAGCCCGGGATTTAGCAGGGATCAGCGTGCAGGTGTCTCTGATTCGATCATCCCTTCAGAAACTGTGCTCAGCAGCCCGAGCCGAGCAGCCCGGGGAGGAGGAGAGGCTGTGCCTGCAGGGGCAGAGAGAGCAGCAAAGTGGGGCTGATGGTTCCCCCCCACGGACACTTCTGAGAGGCCAAAACACATTGGAAAGAGACAGGGGGAAAGAAAGGGAAAAAAAATATCTTATTTTCAAGAATTCTCTGGTACTTAAAAGCTTGAGACCCGCAGGGGAAGCTAATAAATTTTAAATAGTTTGGAGAGTTGAGACCAGCAGTTTAACTTTGTGCGGCTGCTGAGTTGTTTTCCAAGTGTATTTAATGAAACCCTTCATTATGTTCAGATAATTACGATCTCCGCGATGCTGGTGCTGCTGGAGTTTACCATCTGTGCTCACAGGTAGCTGCTCCATCCTGGCACTGCGGGAGCCACCAGCCACTCGTGGGGCTGGGACATCGTGCCCAGGTTTGCGGGCGCAGGCGGCACCCCTGGCCATGGCCCACCCTGGGAGCTGTGTTCTGCAGCCACCAGCCCACGGCAGGAGCACAGCCAGCCTGGGATGTCCACGTGTCACCCCACAGGCTCCTCGTGGGGTTTGGCTCTCGGTGCTCCCTGGATTTGCCAGTTCGGTGGTGTTTTACACAATGTGGGAGAGCAGAGCGTTGTGGTTGTCAGTGACAGCTCCTGGGGCTCCCCAACACCAGGAGGAGAAATCTCGAGTTTCACCTGATCCCTCTGTGTCATCCTTGGGATGAGGGGGGTGAGAGGGTCTCGTGCTGGTCCTTTGGGGTGAGCAGAGCCCTTGTGTCCCCCCTGCTCTTCACTGACCTCCAGAGCAGGTGAATGTCCCCAGGACGGGCTTTGGGCTGCCCAGGGTGACCTGGGCTCTGCATTGGTAGGGTTTGCTCCCACAGCTCCCTGCAGGACCTGCCATCCCCACCCATGGGGGCTCCCCCCACCCAGCCCCTCTTCTCTGGGCTCCCCAGCTCAGCATCCCTGCTGCACATCCTCCAGGAGGGAAGCTCCAGGGTGTCCCCCACCAGCCCGATGCTCAGGGGTGGGTGGCACTGCAGATCCTGCCTTTGGGGCTGAGCTTTGGGACCGTGCCTGGGGGCTTCACCCCACTGCCCCACAGCGCAGAGCCGCAGGCTCAGACACTCCAGCTGGCCCTGCAGACATCCCTGCCCTGCCCGGGGCCAGCAGAGCCCCCATGGCTCCGGCAGCTCTGCCTCCGGCCGTGGGAGGCTGACTCAGCCCAGCGGAGCCGGGACATGTGCGGAGCTCCGGGCCATCTGCGGAGCGGGGCTGCGGCTCCCCCTGACTCAGGCTCAGCCGCCCACCAGCGCCGGCTCGGAGCCTGCCCTGGCTGCCAGCCCGGCGGGGTGGGAGCTCCACGTGGCGCTGCACGGAGGGTGGCACAGATGGGGCAGCTGGCGCTGGGCTGCCTCCCTTTGGGGTGGCGGTGCACGGTGTCCCTGTCCCCCATGTCCCCCAGGACCACGCGTGAACTGGAAGTGTAGCTCCTGTCCCAGAGCAGCTTTGTCCTGCGTGTGCCAGGCTGGTGTGGGACAGGAAACACCGTGGGTCCTGTGGCTGGCACACGGTGACACCGGGATGGCTCTGACCCCAGGGCCAGCACAGAGTGGTTCTGTGCCAGCCATGGCTGGGGCAGGGCAGCCTGGGCTGATTGTGGGCACTGAAGGGACACAGCCCTGGGAGATGGAGCCAATGGAGAGGCCTGAGAAAGGGGCCTGAGGGGGAGGAGGCTGCTGGATGCCCGGTCTGCTCTCCCCGCCTGCCAACTGGGCGCTCTTCCCCCTCTCTTAAATGTCAGCGATGATGTTTCCTGCCCAAGTCAGCTCTTCCCCTTGGGGACTGGCCAGCAGGGTCTGTTTTATACCCACTCCCAACAGCTTGGGTGGCTTGGGACTGGGCTGCTGCCCGTGCTGTGCCAAGTTGGCAGCGTGGCCGTGCTCCCCAGCCAGCTCCTCTCCGAGCCCACACCGAGCTCAGCACTCCCCAGCTCCGGGACTCCTGCTCACCTCCTGGGCTTTCCTTCCTGAGCAGATCTCCACGGGCAGGGTCTGGTTAGAGGGGGAAAATACCCAAAATCGCTCTCCTCCTGGGGCAGGGACGGCAGGGACCTCTCTGCACAGCCTGGGGAAGATCACCCAACTCTGTGTCCTGTCCTTCACTGGGGCAGTGAGTGTGACAGGGATGTCACACACCTGGGCAGCAGGGAGGGACAGCCAGGGAAGGATGTCAGGATCCCATGTGCTCTCTGCCCTCCAGATATTCGAGTTCCAGGCCCAGCTGTCACCCCTCAGCCCACGTGGGCATCACCCTGGTGCCAGCTGCTCCTCCTGGATGGAGCCGTCCCTTCCCTGAGGCAGGGATGGCACACACCCACATCCTCCTGGAAAGCCCGAAGAATGGGGGATAAACCAAACCACCACTTCTCCTCCCCTCCTGGAGTGGAAGCCTGGAGCTGAGGAAGAGCCCAAAGCTTCTGGTCCCTGCCTGCAGCACCCTCGGGGAGCTGTGCACCCCCGGGAGCCCAGCAGAGAGAGACAGAGGTGGGAATGTCCTGGGTGGGAATGCCCTGGGTGGGAATGCCATGGGTGGGAATGCCCCGGTGGGAATGCCATGGGTGGGAATGCCCCAGGTGGGAATGCCATGGGTTGGAATGTCCTGGGTGGGAATGCCCCAGGTGGGAATGCCATGGGTTGGAATGTCCTGGGTGGGAATGCCCCAGTGGGAATGCCCCAGGTGGGAATGTCCTGGGTGGGAATGCCATGGGTGGGAATGCCCTGGGTGGGAATGCCCTGGGCTGCGGGCAGAGCCGCTCCCCTCGGAGCTGCGGTGCCTGCCAGGGCAGGGCTGTGCTCTAATGCACATCGCTGGCACCATCTCCTCTGCAGCATCCGCAGGGCACGGAATGCACAGCTCCGGATGATTCCCTGATCCAGGTCTGGGGACATCTGCGCTGCCGCAGGGTGCCAGGGCAGCACCAGGGCACTGCTGCTGCTGCTGCTTTATCCAGCTGGGAGCTGGCTCTGCCCGGGGGTGCTGGCAGCACGGGGCACACCTGGCAGGAAGGGGTGGTGGGGACACCCTGGCGCTGGCTGTGGGTGTCAGGCACAGCAGAGCTCCTGGCAGGGAGTCTGGAGAATGTGACTGGAGGGGAGGAGGCACTCAGGATTTGGGGTTGCTGCACATTGCAAAGGGACTGGGAGTGTCTGGGCACAAAACAGAGGCCTGGACATCAGAGAAGCTCCAGGAGGGGAAAAGAGCTCATGGTTTAGTCTGTGCCCCATTCTTAGAGGGCTCCAGGAGGAAGTGGATGCGTGCCAGCCCTGCCCCAGGGTAGGGACAGGAGGAGCAGCTGGCAGCAGGGTGATGCCCACGTGGGCTGAGGGGTGACAGCTGGGCCTGGAACTTGAATATCTGGAGGACAGAGAGCACATGGGATCCTGACATCCTTCCCTGGCTGTCCCTCCCTCCCCACATGAGCTCCCAGCCCCTGTCTCTACCCCTGTGTGTAGATCACCCCCTCCTGCTTTGGGAAAGGATCTTAAAGACCATCCCAGTTCCACCCCTGCCAGGGGCAGGGACACCTTCCACTAGGCCAAGTTGCTCCAAGCCCTGTCCCTTTTGCCTTCTTTCCACAGGATTCCCATAGTCAGCATTCCCAGAAGAGGTTCCCACCTCATGCTGGAGTGTCCTGAAATGTGAGGGAGGAGAAGGAGCAGAGAGGAGATGGGGAAAGATGCTCGTAATGTGTAATGATCCTTTAATGCTCTCCCTGGCCCCCTCCCAACACATATGGGAACTGGATGAGCCAATTAAACCAACACCAATTAAATCAGCATCAATCACATCCCGTAAAGCAGAGGTGGGGCCCAGGCAGACACCCCCGCTGTGAAGGATGTCAGAGCTGGCCTGAGGTTGGCTCCCTCCCAGTCTGGAGAAATCCAGGCTCTGGAGGCACCACCAGAGAGGAGAAAGGGATGGGTGGGGATGTGTAGGAGAGGTGGGGGTGGCAGGGGGGTACCAGTCTGGTGGCAGAGGGTGCCAGAGCTCAGGGTCCAGCTGGGACAGGCATCTCTCTCACTGCAGCTCTTACACAGGGCCCCCTTGAACCCTGGAGGTGACACTGGGTGCATCCTGCGCTCCCCTCCTTCCCTGGGCTCAGCCCCACTGCCATCCTGTGCTCTGGGGGGCTCCACCAGCCCCAGGTGCCCTGCAGGGTGGGCTCACCCTGGCAGGCTGCATCTCTGTCCTTCTGCTCTCACCCCAGCCAGCGCTGACACACCAGGGCTGCAGCAGCCAACCAAGGGGATGGAAAAGTGAGTGAGAATTCCCTTTCCAGCCCTCCCTGCTCTGCTCAGGCTCCTTCGTTTGCTCTCCCCTCAACCTAGAGCACATGAAGGTGCTAAAAAGCCCCGAAAAAGAGCCTTTGTTGGATGCTGGGCAGGTGCCCATCCTCACCTTGTCTGAAGAGCCTCATGCTGTCCCTCCCCTAGGGCTCTGTGTCCTCCGTGGGGTTCTGTGTCCCCCCGACTGGCACAGACAGAGAGCCCAGGGAGGAGGAGGTCTCAGGGAGGCTGCAGAGCACATCTGAGTGAAGCCACCTGCCAGTCAAGGGACCCAAAGTGCCTCGGAGATGTCCAATGTCAGAGCTTTGCCAGTCCAGGTCTGGGGCACAGCAGTGAAGTGGCAACTCTTGACTTAATCCAGACAACTGTCGCTGAGCCACAAAGGAGCAGGGACTCTAATTAAGTCCCAGAGCCCTTTGGGAAGTATCAAGCCAGAAAAACAGTTCGCAGGCTTTAGGCAGGGTGATTTTAAACAAATGAGGAAGTGCCTTAGAAACAGCTTAAGATGAAAGCTACCAAATTAAAATCCTTGCAATCAGTATGGAGGCTACTTATGCAACAACCTCCTGAGGAGGAATTGGAATCCCAGAGATAAAACTCTAAACAAATAAAGAGACAGGAGATGAAGGAAAAAGCAATGAAACTTGGTCAAAAAGTGATATACAGAGGGCTGCTCGAGCTGCCTTTGAAAAGTGGCAGTGGAGCATCACGAAGGGGCAAAACCGATGCCAGCTAAGAGGAGAGTGGGGGGATGGAGAGGGCGTCCAGCTCTCCAGGACAGCTTCCAGCTTCCCTGAGATGACCACTCTGCATCCTCAAGACCTCTGGATGGCTTTGGCATGAGGAGATTGTGTTGAACTCAGAGGTCCCCATTGGATACCTTGGTTTGGGAGAAGCAGCTCCCAGCAGAGCATCTCCCCCTCCTCGGAGTGATGGGGTATTGTCCCTCCCCTTGAGTTCTTGGCAGGGTTGGCAGGTCCCGTGGGTGGCCTGGGAGGCCAGGGCAGCTCCAGCTTCAGGAGAGTCCTGCAAATGCTGAGAGAACAAACACAGCATGAAACCTGCAAGTGAAGTGCAGGTGCCTGAACCAACAGCCCAGTTCCTAACCCAGCTCTCCCAGAATGCCCAGGCTGGGAGGGAGGAGCTGCAGAGCAGGGGAGCCCAGGCACACCAGGCAATGCAGGGCCATGCCCCAGGGCTGAGGCACTGCCCACATTGATGCCCTGAAGGTTTGCAGTGCCCTGAGGGCCCTTGTCTCTGTTGAGGGGAGATGGGGTTCCCTGAAGAACCGGGTGGTTCCCTGAGGACTCGCAGCCCCGATGTGCTCGGGTGGCACACTGAGCTGGTCACACTCAGTGCTTGCATCCTCCACATCTGGAGTGATGCTTCTCCTGAGCCCACCAAGGGTACAAGCTGGTCTGGGATGGGCAGCTCACACCAGGGAGATGGTGTGGAGTCACACTGGCACACCAGTGGGGTCACACTGGGACACCAATGGAATCACACTGGGACCCCAGTGGAGTGACACTGGGACACCAGTGGAGTCACACCCAGAAAACCAGTGGAGTCACACTGGGACACCAGTGGAGTCACACCTGGGACACAATTGGAGTCACACCTGGGACACAATTGGAGTCACACTGGGACACCAGTGGAGTCACACCTGGGACACCAGTGGAGTCACACTGGGACACCAGTGGAGTCACATTGGGACCCCAGTGGAGTCACACCTGGCACACCAAATGCAGCTGGGTGAGGCAGCGCTGATGGCACAGGCATGAGGTTTGGCTTTCAAAGGATGCAGGAGCACAGGGATGAGATCACAATTGCCCAAAGTTAGGGTGACTTTGAAGCTCTCTTCCGGTACCTAAAGGGGGCTTACAAGGAGCCCTTTTCACAAGGGCGTGGAGTGGCAGGGAAAGGGAGAATGGCCTTAAGCTGAAGGAGGGCAGGGTTAGATGGGATATTGGGAAGGAATTGTTCCCTGGGAGGGTGGGCAGGCCCTGGCACAGGTGCCCAGAGAAGCTGTGGCTGACCCTGGATCCCTGGGAATGTCCAAGACCAGGCTGGACACTGGGGCTTGGAGCAGCCTGGGACAGTGGAAGGTGTCCCTGCCATTGGGATGGGATGGCATGGGATGGCATGGGATGAGATGGTATGGCATGGGATGGGATGGGATGGGATGGGATGGGATGGGATGGGATGGGATGGGATGGGATGGGATGGCATGGGATGGGATGGGATGGGATGGGATGGGATGGGATGGGATGGGATGGGATGGGATGGGATGGGATGGGATGGGATGGGATGGGATGGGATGGGATGGGATGGGATGGGATGGGATGGGATGGGATGGGATGGGATGGGATGGGATGGGATGGGATGGGATGGCATGGGATGGCATGGGCTTTAAGGTCCCTTCCAACCCAAACCATTCCATGGTTCCATGTGACTCCAGCAAGCCCCCCTGCCCTGCTCCTGGCCTGCTTTGCTGCTGCCCTGGGCTCACCGTGTGCTGCCCAGGGGCACTGCCAGCTGCGCCCTGCGCTGGCAGGAGGGTGGTGCAGAGCCCGTCGGGGCTCCGGGCACGCAGCCATGCAGGGACAGCACCTGGCACGGCCATTTGTCAGCTGCCAGGCTGGACCCACGGTCAGGATCATCCTCCCGGGTGCCACAGACACCACCTGCACCCATGCTGGCACACAGCGGCAGGACAGCAGCCTGGGAACGTGCTGCCCTGGCTCTGCTGGGCAGTGGCTTTGCCATCCACACCCACCCGGCTGTGGGCAGAGCTCCACTCCCAGCCCCGCCAGCGCGGGGTGCGCTGGGCACAGTGCCACTGCCCCGCGGGCGGGGAGGGCAGCGGTGGAGCGGGGCTGGCAGCCCGGGCACACCGGGCTTGGAGGGTAGCAGTGGAGCGGGGCTGGCAGCCCGGGAACACCGGGGATGGAGGGCAGCGATGGAGCGGGGCTGGCAGCCCGGGCACACCGGGGATGGAGGGCAGAGATGGAACAAGGCTGGCAGCCCGGGCACACCGGGGATGGAGGGTAGCCGTGGAGCGGGGCTGGCAGCCCGGGCACACCGTGCAGAGCCCAGGGATGAAGGGCAGCAGTGGAACGGGGCTGGCAGGCCGGGCACACCATAGAGAGCCCAGGGATGGAGGGCAGCAGTGGAGCGGGGCTGGCAGCCCGGGCACACCGGGGATGCAGGGCAGCGATGGCACAAGGCTGGCAGCCCGGGCACACCGTGCAGGGCCCCGCTGTCCCCTCTGTGCCCGCAGCAGCGGCGGTGCCCGCCCCGCTCCCGCACACGCTGCTCGGGGCAGGGAGGGCTCCGCTCCACCCTCGCTTCAAATGCAACTGGAACAAGCTTAGGAAATTAGAAGGACGAGAGTGGGGGGAGGGAGGGCTAAAACAAGATAAATAAAACCAAATAAAAATAAACCCCAAACCCTCCGTTCTTCTTTGATTCTTCCTCCTTTTTTTTTTTTTTCCCTTCCTCCACGCCAAGATTACTAATTGTCTAAGCATCTCAATTTGCTGGTTTCACTTAATCACAGACACTTTGGAGATTATCAGCCTTCCCCACATGTTCGGTACCTTGTTTCCAAACTACAAGACCCACGGGGAGCAGGCAGCGAGCGCCTGCAGGAGCGACAGCCGCGACGCTGCCGCTTCCCCCCGCGTCCCTCCGGCTGCGCTGTCAGAGTTTGATTTGCCTCTGAAACCGCCGCGTATTCCCCCAAAGTTCCCGAGCACGGGGGCCGTGAGGAACGGCGAGGTGGGGGCTGGGGGCACCGTTGTCAGCTCCTGGCAGCTCCCAGCCTTTGATTTGCACAAAAGAAAGGAGGGAGGTGGGGGAGGGAATGGATATGATTTATTCAGCAAGTTCCTAACCGGGTTTTTTTCCTTTTTTTTTTCTTCTTTTTCTTTTTTTTTTTTCCCTTCTTCTTTTCCAGAGGCTGTGAAATAACTGAAGCCGACGGAAAGGTGAAGTGCTGGGAGAGATGAAGGAGGCGCGTTTGAAGGCATTTTCTTCCTTTTTGTCACATCTCATTGCAAAGCTTTTAATTCCTGGAGCTCAGTTCCTTCCTGGAAAGTCTGAGGCAGAGGGGGGTGGGCTCGCTGCGGGCGGCAGGGTCCTGTTGGCTGGCATGGGGGCTGGCACAGAACGAGGAAGGAGGTCCCGGGGCTCGGGGGTGTTTTCTGTCCCATCCCCAGCTGTCGCTCCCTCTTGGCCCTGGTGCCCACCCTGGGGCCAGGGGGTCTCTGCTGCAGCTCTGCTCTCACCCCACCACCACTGAATCAGTCAGAATGAAGGATTCAAGGCTGGAAAAAACCTCCAAGTTCGTCAAGTCCAACTTCAGACCAAATCCCACCGTGCCCACTAAGCCACATCACAAAGTGCCATGGCTGCTCATTTTTTGGGCGTTTCCAGGGATGGTGCCTCCACCACTGCACTGGGCAGCAGTGCCAGGGCTGGACAATCCTTTCAGTGAAGAAATTTCCCAATTTCAGCACCATCTGAGGGGTCCCACAGCTGAGGTGGGTCACGTCCTGCACCCCTTTAGAGCTTATGGGGAACAGTCCATCCTGCTCTGAGCAGGGCTAGCAAGAATAATTAAAGAGCATTTACAATGTGAAAAAGTGTCTGAAATCAAATTTGGTTGTTTGCAGGGGAAAAAACATCTTTTTTCTTTCTTTCTTTTTCTTCCCCCCCTTTTTTTTTTAACTTTTTTTTTTTTTTTTTTAAAGGAAAGTGCTGATTGGAACCTTGACTTTATACTTCATTTGTCAGCTTTGGGAGACCTGCACTCCCTGCCAGTCCAATTGCATTTGTCTTTTCTAAATAACAGAAAGCCCTGAACAGCTCCAGGCGCAGATACCTGGGGGAAGCACGAGGAAAACGCAGGAACAGAGACTCCAGCGCAGATTTCCCTGGGGGCACAGGGACCTTTGAGGCCTCTTCTCCCCATCCACAGGAGGATCTCCTCTGGCCATTCCTGGGCCTCCTCCCCAGCGAGGCAGCAGACCAGGGGTCCCACTGAGGCAGAGCCCTGGCTGGGTTAAGCCGCTGTCAGCATCCAAAAAAGTCACATTTCCAATATTTCTGCTCTGTTTAGAAACCAGAAGGGGATTGTGTTGCAAAGGTCAGATTTACAAATCCCCTTGCTACTGCACACAGAGTCCCTGGAGCTCTCCTGTAGCTTGGATCTGAAATCCCACCCATTTCCCTGGGAATCCTCTCACATGACCCATGGCTTTTTATCTTTTAAACTAAAAGATCTTTTAAACTAAACTAAACCAAGCAAAAGCCATTCCCCTCTTTCTCTCCCAGCCCTTCTTCTCTGCATCTCCTCTGCACCACCACCAAAATCATCTGCATGGCTGGGCTTTGGTCCTGCAGGAAGAAGCTCCTTGTGCATGATTCATTGAAGGTTTTTCTTTTTCTTTTTCTTTTTCTTTTTTTTATATTTCCCATTTGCAAGTTGCTGAGAAGCTGATCCTGATTTCTGCAAATGAATTTGTTATCTGCAAGTGTTCACTGAATAGTTTATGCAAACAAATTTCAGCCCATAGGGTGTTTGCAAACTGTTCATTTCATGGTATGTGATTAGTAGAAATGGTCAGAAAATGGGTGCAAAACAATTTTTACGAGCTGTCCTCAACACCCAGGCTCCTCATGCCTCCATTTCTATCACTGACTTCTTTTTTTAACTGGAATTAGAAAAATATCAACAAGCACGTGATGAGTTGAACTTTTCATGCTTTGTTTCCAGCTAAAAGCTCTAAAAGGAGAGCAGTTAATGATCAGAGAAAGAGCTGGCAGAGAATCAGAGAATCCCAGAATGGTTTGGGTTGGAAGGGACTTTAAAGATCATCTCCTTCTATCCCTGCCATGGTCAAGGACACCTCCCACTGTCCCAGGCTGCTCCAGACCCTGTCCAGCCTGGCCTTGGACACTTCCAGGGATCCAGGGGCAGCCACAGTTTCTCTGAGCAGAGGAGTGGCGTCTTCTTTTTCCTGAAGAAAGACACAGAACCCATCCTCTGGGGATCCCTGATCACCCAGGAGCTGTTCCTGCTGCCAGCTCTGTGGTGAGGGTGTCTGCTCTCCAAGGCTCGGGTGAGGACTCTCTCCAGGGCCCAGCTCTGTTCCTCACTCACCAAAGCTGCACCTGCACCATCCCCTGGTCACCCCTGGCCAGTGACCTGACTGATACGCCACAGGGAATGGTCATCCAGAGAAGCTGGGCCTGGAAAATATCCAAGGCCAGGCTGGACAGGGCTTGGAGCAACCTGGGACAGTGGAAAGTGTCCCTGCCATGGCAGGGGTGGAACGAGATGAGTTTAAAGATCTCTTCCAAGCCAAACCATTCCATGATTCCATGACTCCATGACTCCATGATTCCATGACTCCATGATTCCATGACTCCATGATTCCATGACTCCATGATTCCATGACTCCATGATTCCATGATTCCGTGATTCCGTGATTACATGATTCCATGATCCCATGATTCCATGACTCCATGACTCCATGACTCCATGACTCCATGATTCCATGATTCCATGATTCCATAATTCCATGATCCCATAATTCCATGATTCCATGATTCCATGACTCCACGATCCCATGATTCCATGAAATCTGCTCCTGTGCCACCCCTGGAGCTGCAGCACCTGTACCACAGGCAGGCTCTCCCATGCTGAGAATGACCAAGGGACATGAAGCTGGTCCTGAATGACCTGATGGAGATGCAGAGAGGAAGGGGAGGAGTGGAAGAGGGGAATGGCTTTTGGTTGGCTTAGTTTAAAAGATAAAACCGTGGGTCATGTGAGAGGATTCCCAGGGAAATGGGTGGGATTTCAGATCCAAGCTACGGGAGAGCTCCAGGGACTCTGTGTGCAGTAGCAAGGGGATTTGTAAACCAGACCTTTGCAACACCTGCAAATCATCTGTAAATCAGACCTTTGAGACCCTGGAGGAGCTCTGCAGCCCAGTCCAGCCCCAGTGCCCGGCACTCACAGGGGGCTCCGAGGTGGCACCGGCAGCTCAGAGCAGTCGGTGGGAGAGTCGCAGAGCTCCCCGTGGGTTTTCCAGCACCGACAGAAAATGGTGCCCGGAAGATTTATTCATTTAACGCATCTGGTAATTACATTTCGGCAGGTGGTGTGTGGGGCCTGGATTCCTTCCACGCACACCAGGCTCAGGAAGGCTCCAGTCCCACGTTTGATAAATCTCAGAATAGAATAAATAAATAAAATCAACAGTCCCCAGCTGCGAGTGCGGAGGAGGCACATCCTCTCCCCGTGCCACACGTTCCCCCTGTGCCGGGATCCAGAGCTGCCCCCTCCTCCTGGCACGGGATTTTTGGGCTGGGATCCTCTTCCTGGGCACGGGATTTTCCCTGTTCTGAGGGGCACAGGCACACAGGATGGGGCTGCAGAGTCAGCGTGGGTGGAGCAGGGCTGGGGCCAGCTCTCCTCCTGGACTCACAGCTCTGGCAGGGATGGGGACAGCAGGAGACAGCCAGGGAAAGCATAGGGGAGGCAGCCAGGGCAGAGAGAGCTGGTAGAAAGAAAATCCAGAGTTTAAGGAGGGAAAGATGAGCCAGGAGTTAGGGGTGAGAAGAAGATGGCCCATGGAGCACTGTCTGGCAAGGGCCAGAGGACACACGGGGCGGAGGAGGCTGCGGGGGGGCAGGTGGAGCTGGAAATGTTCAGAACATGAGCAGATGTGTTCCCTCAGGGCATGGATTAGTGGGCACGAGGGTGCTCAGTGGAACGCTGGACTTGGTGATCTGGGAGGTCTCTCCCAGCCATAATGACTTCATAATTCCATGGCGTTTGGAGGGGGCGTCTCCAGGAGTGACAGCCCAGGGGCTGAGGTGCATAGGGCACCACGGGCCAGGCCCTGTTGTTGCCTTTTTCAGCCTGGAAATGAAACTCGAGATAATTTTAGTAGAGGAAGTAATACAAAAGTGGATCTTTATTGGAGCTCCAGGGGCAGTTCTGGAAGAATAGCCACAAAAGCCCAACCCCAGAGGGGTGAATACAGTTTGATAGGTTTGAGGAAATTAATATTGTTGATAAAAAGCAGCAATTGGGAGGACAAGTGGTGATACAATCCCCCAGGTCAAGCCCCTTCTCTGGAGCCCCCACCCTCAGCACTAGTTGGACTTGTTGATGAAAATGTGTCTTGAAGATTTTGTTCCCAGGAAGAACCAAGACAGCAGAGGAGCCTTGTGCCCCCCGGGGCTTGGAGCTCTGCAATGCCTTTGGTCTTTCCAGCTGGGGAAAAGGGTAGGGAAAATACTGGGAAGGTTACAAATGTATAAATGAAAAAAGGCAAAAATCACTCTGGCATCACTGTGGGCACTTCCCGCGATCCCATGGGGTGTCCCCATGGATGGAGGGCAGGGCAGGACACGGTGTGGGGAGCTTGGGAACAGCTCCTGTGAGGGGCAGGGCTGAAGATGCTGGAGGCTGGGCCACAGCTTCCTCTCCAAGGGATCTCAGACTTTCCAGGGCAGTCCCAGCAGGAGTGGTGGCAGTGCCAGGGTGTGGGCACTTACCCCATGATGGAGGATGCTGTAAGCACAGCTGGATGCTGTAACACAGCTGGATGCCATAAGCACAGCTGGATGCTCACACCCAGCCCAGCACTCAGGAGATGGCCTGGCCTGGCGTGCAGGGGCTCTGCAGGGACCCCACCCTCAGCTGTGCTCCCTGCCTGTGCCAGGCGGCTCCGGGGGCATCTGGGGGTGTCCTGCAGGCAAACATCCAAGGCAGGAGCCTGTGGAGGGACCCACGTCCCCGGGCACCCGGCAAGGCGCCGGCACAAAGACTGCGGCTGGATTTTATTTTTATACTTCACTTCCCTGCCCCCTTTGTAGAAATGACATAATTATGGGGATTTAATGTTCCACTGCTAAATTTCTTCATTTTTCAGGATAATTTCCACTATTTCATCAAGGAATAATTAATTGCATTGTCTTTAATCAGTTGTTTTACAAATCCAGCAGCGCAAGAAATTTTCATAGCCAGACAATGCAGGCAGCTGCTCTTCCCTTCTGGGTGTATTAATGAAGTGAAAGAGCTCGAGCTGGGAAAAAAATCGGCTGGCAAAAAAAAGAGATCTATTGACAGAGAGATGGTAAAATGACAGTGAATCCCTGAATGTGTGTGCTGGGGAGGCAGAGGGGAGAGATGGAGCGCAGGTGTGAGGGCAAGAGCATTTGGGCTGCTCAGGGCTCCAAAGTCTCTCCTTGCCCCTCCCAGGTCCTCAGAAACTGATTTTAATGTGGGGGTGCACAGGGTGTCAGCACATGTGAACATGTGGGTGCAGAACAAATCATGGAATCACGGAATCACAAAATTCCAGAATGGTTGGGGTTGGAAGGGACCTCAAAAATCTCATATCATTCCAAAACCCTTGCTATGGGGAGGGAATTCTTCCACTACCCCAGGTGGCTCCAAGCCCAGTTCAGCCTGGCCCTGAACACTTCCAGAGAAGGGGTTCTGGTGGTCTCTGTGGATCTCAGCATCCATCCAGACCCCAGGGTGCCTTTTTCCATCTCAGTCACCAGGGTTAACCTTCTCCACCCCTTGGCACGGTGTGGTGGATGGCAGAACACAGCAGGGCTGCTCCTGCTGAGCTCTGCCCGTGGCCCTGTGCCACAGGGCTGGGAGGAGGCTCACCCCTCCCAGAGAGGGCTCATGCCAAGTTCCAGCACTGGGGTCTGGCCCTGGAGCTCCAGATCTCCTGGCAAAGTGCAGCTGTGGATGTGTCACCCTCAAGGAGAGGTGACAGGGCTTTAGCTGTCCCCAAACCACCCTGTGCTGGGGGACCTCCTCCCCTCCGGGGCATGGCAATGCTGGGACCTGGTGTTGCCTTTTTCAGCCTGGAAATGAAACTTGAGATCATTTTAGTATAGGAGGTAATATAAGAGTGGATATTTCTTGGAGTTCTGGGGGCAGTTCTGGAAGAATGTCCACAAAAGCCCAACCCCACAGGGCTGAATACAATTTGATAGGTTTGAGTAAATTAATATAGTTGATAAAAAGCATTAATTAGGAGGACATGTGGTGATGCAATTCTCTCCAGGTTAGGCTTTTTCTCTGGAGCCCCTCACTTTTGGTACCAGTTGGACTTGTTGATGAAAATGTGTCTTGAAGACCTTGTTCTTAACCTTGGTTCCCAGGAAGAGCCAAGGTAGGAGAGGACAGGAACCAAGACAGAACCAAGCCCTTGTGCCCCCCAGGGCTTGGAGCTCTCCAATGGCTTTGGTCTTTCTAGCTGGGAAAAAGGGTTGGGAAAAGTACTGGGAAGGTTACAAATACAGAAAAGGAAAAAGGCAAAAATCATCCTGCATGGCTGGGGCACCCATGGGTGGGTGGCTGAGCTCTGCAGGGGACCGGGGCACCATTCCCCCTGCTGGGGACACTTCTCTGTACCTCACACATTCGCTGCCCAGGGCAGGGGTGGATTCAGCATCCCTGGAAATGTTTAAAAGGTGGATGTGGGTGCTCCAGTGGTGAACACACCAGTGCTGTGTTGATGGTTGGACTGGATCTTAGAGTTCTTTTCCAACCTTAAAGACTCCATGGTTCTATTCCGGTTCTTGCACAGCATTTCCCATCAGGAATCTGAGCAGACTTCACCAGGAGGTCACAAAGTTCACCCTGAAAGCACAAGCAGGGCTCTGCACAGTGAGCTCGGTGTTTCGGCACAGGTACAGCACTGGCCACACTCAGGGTGCTCTGTGATTGATCAAGAGCCCTGCAGGGGTCAAATAACCTTGATCAGCTCAACTCAAACAGAGTAAAGGGCCAGGCAAAGGCCAAGAGGTTGGAAAGGGAAGGGTTTCCATCAGCCTGGCCTTGATTTCAGTGGGAAATCAGTTGGATAGAAGTGTCCTGCCGATGGATGCATGGAGGGGCAGCACTTGCAGAAGCAAAGAAGTGATGAGACATCCCAGAGAGCTCAGTGTTCCCTCACTCCTGGGACACTGGGGGCACTGGGGATGTGCTGAGGCATTTCCAACTGAGAAGGGCCAAACGGCACCGCAGCTCCCGGCACTGCCAGCTCTGCTCCACACATCGATGCACACAGTGTTTGTTTTCTCAGGAGAAGATGCACAACACCAGTGTCCTGAGCCTCTGGGAATTGGTTGCATCCAGAGATTCTCTCCCAGCCCCTGAGGACTCTGACTCCAGGCCTGGGTGGTGAGGAGAGCTGAGGATGTGGTGCTGCAGCCCTTGCAGTGCCCTGGCTGTGGGAGAGTCCAGCTGAGAGATGGAGATCAAAGGCCATAACCTGGAGAAATTTCTGGACCAACCTTTCCCTCTGGAGCTGGCTTGGAATCACGAAGAATCATTGTTAAAGGTTATCATAGAGGTTTTTCTGTACTCAGAGGGTGGGCAGGCCCTGGCACAGGTGCCCAGAGAAGCTGTGGCTGCCCCTGGATCCCTGGAAGTGTCCAAGGCCAGGCTGGACAGGGCTTGGAGCAATCTGGGATGGTGGAAGGTGTCCCTGCCATGGCAGGGAGGCTCTGGGTGGTCTTTGAGGTCCCTCCCAACCCACACCACTCTGTGATTCCACGATTCTGTTGGTCCATCAGCGAGAGCAGGGACAGCACTGCCAGAGCCGCCTGTGCCGTGGTTTTCAGCTGGTTTGCAGCACATCTGTCTGCAGCCCTGTGACAGAACGGGGGCCGGGCTGGAGTGCTTTTCCCTCGGTATCTGCTGCAATCAGTATCTCGGGTTTCGCCGGGAGGCCTCGGTGCCAGCTAGAAAGCCGCCGGGGTTGGGAAGGAGGGCCCTGTTCCTACAAGCAGGGTCATTGTCAGGCTCTGCAGGGACTCGAGTCACACCAGCAGGGTCTGGGGCCACCTCCCCTCCTCAGCCAGAGCAGCTGCACCGCAGATAAGAACGAGATAAGGACCCCCATGGCCGTGCTCAGGTGGAGGAATAAGCAGGGGATTTAATCCTGCTTATCTGGGAAGGCTGGGAGAGGCTGGGAGAGGCTGCCCGGCCCTGCAGCAGCCCCGCAGAGAGCCAGAGCAGCTCTCCTCGTTCGGAACCCGGGTGGGTGGGACAGGGAGAGCCGTGGGAACGGCAGGAGGTGCTGGGAGAGCAGAGGGAAGGCACACGGCTGAGGACAGCCCAGGCTTTCCCAGCCAAGCTCTGGAATAGCTGGAGCTGCTGCAGACAGGCAAACTGAGCTGCCTGGGTGTGGGTGGGGAGGGATGGAGGGATAGAGGGATGAGGGATGGAGGGATGGAGGGATGGAGAGAAGGAAGGATGGAGGGAGGGATGGAGGGAGGGATGAAGGGAATGGGGGGATGGGGGGATGGGGGGATGGGGGGATGGAGGGATAGAGGGATGAGGGATGGAGGGATGGAGGGATGGAGAGAAGGAAGGATGGAGGGAGGGATGAAGGGATGGAGGGATGGAGGGATGAAGGGGTGGAGGGATGGGGGGATGGAGGGATGGAGGGATGGAGGGATGTGCCACGGCTCAGAGCAGGAGCAGGGCTGGACGCAGCCAGGGAGTCAGGGAATCACCTCAGGTGTGCCCAACACCTGAACATCGGCGCCGTGCTGCTCCCTGGCACAGCAGAAACACCAGAGCTGTGCTCACACACCCTGCCCAGGAGGGCTGAATTCCTAATTCTCCTTCATGAATATGCACAGTAAGTACCAGAGCATTCTCCAATCCGGCCCTGGCAGCAGAGCCATGTGATTTAACGTGACTGATCACCCTGTGCCCAGCTCAGAGCCCACACTAAATACCCACAGGATCCACAGAGTTAAATTATTTGAAGGAAAATGCAGCTCTCACATAATTTTCCGTAACAATCAGTACAATCGCAGGCAGCCTGCAAATATTCTGTGCATGAAAAGGAGCCGAGTGTCTCTGGGGAGCTCCCTGCCCTGCTCTCAGAAAACCACCTCTTACAGCAACACCTTCAACAGGTTTCTGTGTGAGGAGTGTGGTCTTCGTTATCAAACTGCTTTATACAGTTATCACCCCAAACTCCTCTGCAGCGTAAACAGATCATTCCTGGGAGAAGCTGTCAGGGGAGGGCCAGGCTGCAGCCTGCAATTAAAGCCCCAAACAATACAGCCCCATAAATCACCGGCGCTATGGCCGGTCAGTGTCGCCAAGCATGGAGTGAGGATCTTAATTACATTTAGACCAAACAAGTGGTAGATTATTTATGGGATACTGTAAGTGCCTGACAATGGGTAGAAAGTCATTCCACACGCATCCCTGGGCATTTCGGAGTCCGGGTGAAGAGGTAGGGAAGGAGAGGGAAAGAAGTAGAGCCAATATTCATCACCGAGCAAAATTGGAAGGGAAAGAGCTGTTGCTTTAAATAAGGCCCAATTGCATCATCAATTTAAAAGCAATAGCAGCAGCTTCTGGAGAAAGCAGCAGCTGCCACAGGTGGCCAAACAGCTGGAGAGCTGCCAGCACCCACGGAGGCACCGGGAGCCCGGTGCTTTGTCACGCTGGGGCTCAGCTTCAGCCCTTCTGCTCAAGCCCCAGGTCTGCACAGAGCTCTGCTGCACCCAGGGGCTCTGCGGGGGCCAAGGTGGGATCTGTTCCCTGCATTAGCCATCATGCCCTGGAGCTGGCAGCTGGATTTCAGCACGTTCCAGATGTGGCCAGGACTAGAGGATGGGAGCTGGCTGGGAAAGCTCAGGGATCAGCTGGGGCCACAGGAATCTCAGGGCTCCTGGATGCTGCAGAGCCATGCTGTGCTTCAGGCCCAATGCAGTGCATCTTCCCTGTCCAGTGACCCCAAAACAGAGACTCCTCTTTGCTCAGGGTGATGGTTTCAGAAAGGCTTGTGCTTGTTCCCACGCTGTTTAGACACAGGAATCCTTCTGGAGAAGCTGTTTGCTCACAAGAGCTTTCTCCAGGGAAAGATCCTGAGACATGGCTGGGTCTGTCCCACTGCCCTGGGCTGAAACAGTGTCCCTAAAGCTGTTAGAGGGTCGGGATTATTGGCTGTGGCTGGACTACAGATCTGCAGTCCCCAGTCACTCCATGCAGCTGGGTTGAGGTGTCAGGGGATTGCTGTCCGTGTTGGGACATCCCACACTGTGAGAATGGAGTCACAGTATGGAATCAGAGAGTCACAGAATGTCCTGGGTTGGAAGGGACCCCCAAGGATCATCCAGACCAACTCCTGGCCCTGCCCAGACCCCCCAGATCCCACCCTGGGCACCCCTGGCAGCGCTGTCCAAACGCTCCTGGAGCTGTGGCAGCCTCGGGGCTGTGCCCATTCCCTGGGGAGCCTGGGCAGTGCCCAGCACCCTCTGGGGAAGAACCTTTCCCTGATCTCCAGCCTGACCTGCCCTGGCCCAGCTCCAGCCGTGCCCTGGGTGCTGTCCCTGTCCCAGAGCAGAGATCAGAGCTGCCCTCGGGAGGAGCTGCAGATCCCTGAGCTCTGCCCTCAGCGTCCCCCAGGATGAACAGCCAACATTCCTGGTCTCCCCGTGTGACCTGATGCCACCAGGCTGGTGGGTGCAGTGCTGGTGCCCCGAGCACCAGGGAAAGGCTGTGGAGATGCAGACAGGCTCCAGAGCAGGATGCTTTCATGTCAGACAGCTCCTCCAGACCCCGGCGAGCTGCTGAGAGCCCTGGGGCACTCAGGCCCCTGGCTGGAGCATGAACATTGTCACCATCATGAGCGTGGCTCCTGCTCACACCAGGGGACACTGCCCCAGCCCCCCCAGCAGAGCTCGGGCGGTGACTTTGGCAGTGGCTGTCCCCAGCCCTGCTCTCAGTGACCAGCCGCCGTCTCGCCGCTTGTCCCCGCGGCTCTGTCTGCCTGTGCAGCCAGCGTCAGCCCAGGGCCACGGCAGAGCGAGGGCTGGCTGTCCCACAGCCCTGCTCTGGGTCCAGACCCTCCCTCTGCCCTCCTCCACAGCCTGGGGCAGGCCAGCACGGTTGGCTTCAGCATTCAGACGGGCACTCCTTGTCTAGACAGCGTCAGGCTGGCCGTGGGGTGTCCTTCAGCCCATGGCTGGCCAAAGTAGGTCAGCTGAGTCTGTTCTACCAGCAATGTTTATTGCTGCTGACCCTCTGGCGTGGGACACGCAGTTCCAGCTGAGCTGCCTGGAATCAGGCAAGGTGACTACATCTCCAGGAGCCTCTGGTCCTTCCACAAGCAATTTGGCTCCTTGTCCCATCTCCTCTGTGTCTGAGTGCTCCAAAGTGGGCACAGAGCTTGCCAGGCTCCTCACACAGTGGCTGTGAGCTGGGGAGCAATTCCAGCAGCAAGGCTGTGCTTCTTTCAGGACACACCTGAGGCTCTGGCCCAGAAGGGTGACATGGGCAGTGCCATCTGTGCCCGCAGTACTGAGGACCGCGTGCATCAATCACACTGCCCATAAATAAGGGACAATCCCCACATGTGCACATCCCTACGGTCACTTTTTTGACCCTGCACCACCAAACGTTTTCCTTCTGCTGTGCCATGAGAGCATGGGTGAGGATCCAGCCCGGCAGGACAGCCCCACCGAGGCAGATGTGGATGGGGAACAGGCTGTGCTGCCTGCAGAGAGCTGGGATGGGATCATTCCCAGCTCTGGGAAAGCCACAGCAGGGCCAGGACAGCAGGGGGCATGGAGGCAGATGACACTGAGCCCTAATTGCCCGGCAGGCTGATTGATCAGGCTGACAGGCCCAGCTGATCGCAGGCGCTGGTCCAAGGCCACACCACGCCACGAGGTGGCCAACGCTCCTGATTGATGCCGAGGTCACGGCAAGGCACAGCGAGGGGGAGCAATGGGACCCCACTCCGTGCTGGGGGTTCCTCACCAGCAGCAGCCACCGGGCTCCCAGTCCAGACCAGTCCATGCCCAGAGCCAGCTGGGGACGGGGACATGGCGGTGTTCTCACACGCTGGAGCCCTGTCCCAGGGTGCAAACCGCTTTGAGGAATTGGGAGTTAATGCTCCCCCCTTCTATCCCCCCGTTCCTGTCTCAGCAGCCGACAGGCAGTAAAAGACCCTTCGCAGTTGTCAAGGCAACGCCGTATCATGAAGATGGTGCCGTGAAGTGGCAGCAGCCGAGGGCTCTGCTCTCCCTCTCCTCTGCTCTCCATCTCCAGCGCTTCCCTCTCGAGGCTGCGCTGCTGCTGCCAGCGGGGCTGCTCTGAGGGCAGCCCGTGGGGATGTGCAGGTGGGCTCCTGCCCCAGCCCCACTGCTCGCCAAGGGGGCTGGGGGTGATGTGGGACCACCCCCATGGTCCCTGCCCCACTGCCCTGGTGCCCCAGGCTCTGCCCAGACCCACCCTCCCCGCAGGCTGTGACCCCAGCCCATCACCACCCTGCACCAAAGGCATCCACGTTCTGATGAATGAGCCCCCCACAAGCCTTCTCCCCACACAGATGGTCCTTGGGGTTCATGGGGGGCTGTCTGCATCCCGGGGAGTCAGCAGGCACACAGTGAGCCCTGTGGTGTCTGTGCTGGGGTCTGCCACAGGGAGAGACAAACCCTGCTTTGGACAGCTCAGCAGGGACCATCTCCCCGCGGCTCCCCCCTTTCCCAGCCCGCAGAGGGACTGTGGAAGGGATCCGTAGTTTGTCTTTGTGGGGACACCTTTCCAGAGCCCCCACATCCATGGAGGGAGGATGCAACTCCCTCCATCTCTGGTGAGGTTGTGGGCAGCTCCCGTGGGTTTAAATCCTTTCTAAGTCTGAGTCCAAGTGATTTAAGGGCTCAGATCTTGACATGCAGCCGAGAGCACCCCTCCTGTTGGGGAACCACAAAACTCCTGGGCACGGTGAAGCATGTGGGGATGAGCCTTTGCAGGTGTCTCCTACAGGTCAGGCTCCCTGCAGAGACTGACAAAATCTGAAGCCAAGGGGAGTTTCCTTTGGCAGCAGCCCTGGAAGGTGTTTGCTGCAAAAGCTGGATGGCTCCAGGGGTGAGCAAGGAGAGGAGAATCATTCCCTGGACAGAGAGGTGTGGATGGAATGATGCCCAGGGCTCTGCAGCACACACCTGGTGCAGGGCTCCCCACGTGCCTTTGCCAAGTCCCAGAGCAGCAGCACAGCCCTGGGAGCCCCGGGGGACAGACAGTGTCACTCCTGAGCCCTGCTGCTGGCACTGCTGATGGCTGACTCCTGCTGGACACGTGTCCTGGTCCCCATGTGGGGTGCAGTAGGGTCAGCCGTGTGCTCTGAGAAGGAGCAGGGGCTCACTCCCATGGCAGGACAGGGTTTTGAAGCAGGGCAGTGCAGTCACGCACCCATGGACACGGGTAGGGGCCACGAGCCCCCTTCTCAGGCCATGTGCCCGGCGTTGCCACCTGCCCAGCTCCCCGTGTCACCCGTGTGGTCTGCCAGGCTGGAGTGTCCCCAGAGAAAGGTGCTAGAGCAGGGCCTGTGAGCGTGGCCAGGCTGGCTGCTCGCAGTGCTCAGCGCAGGGGCTGTGGGAGCAGATGCTCCCCCTCGATCCGTTTGGCATTTCCTGTTTCTCCCGACTCCAGGGAAATGATTGCTGTGCTTGGAGGGAGCTATAAATAGCTGCTGCCCACGAACCTGCGCTCCCGGGGCCAGGATGTGGCAGGAGCTCCGTGATCGCTGCCACAGCTGACACCCAGCCCCAGCGGGGCCAGCACTCCCTGCCAGGCTCCCTGACCTGCCCAGCCTTTCTCTGCCTCGCAGGAGGGAAGGACACCAAAGAAATTAATTTTCTCTCAGGTAGGCAGTGTCTGGGGAGGTCTGGCAGGAAGGAGGATGAGAGACAGGATCTGTTTGTGGTGCACAGGCGCTCTGGGGTGGCATTGCCCTTGGTGTCACATCACTCCTGGCTTCAGCTTTGTGCTGGGGGCTGCCTGTGCACCCCTGAGACCACAGGCAAGCAGTGGCAGTCACTGAGGGCCCCACACTTCTGTCCTCACCAGGTGCTGTCCCCACTGTGCACTCCTTGGGCACCTGCGTGCTGGGGAGCCACGTTCCCAGGAACAGAGCACTCTCTCCAGCTGAGAGATGGAGATCAAGGGCCATAACCTGGAGGAATTTCTGGACCAATCAGTCCTCTGCAGCTGGCTCAGAATCACAAGGAATCATTACTAATGGACACCTCCCCACTTTGTCACTGTGCCCTTTGGGACAAGCAGTGGAAGCACAGCCTGAAGAATAGGCACTGATGTGCTTGGGCTAACACCATCCTTGTGAAGGGCTGGTCCAGGAGCTTTCCACAGCTTTGCAATCCCAAAATGAAGAATTACAAGCCTGGGGAATTGGAAAGGAGTTAGAGAGGATGCCAGTCAAGATCTGAGCCCTTCAATCACTTGGACTCAGACTTAGAAAGGATTTAAACCACTGGAGCTGCCCACAGGCAGCTCCCAGCAGTCAGCCTGCTCGGGGCTGAGGCTGCAGTGTGCCCTTGGGGAGGCTCTTCTCTCCCCAGCCATGGTCCCAGAGTGTCCCTGTGCTCCTGGAGAGCTGCTGCTGCCCCAGCACGTGTGCCACCCCACAGGCTTCAAACAGCCTGGCCCGAGCCTGGGGAGCTGCTGGGATGTGACACCTTCCCCACCAGGGATCATCTGAGCTCAGGAAGCACAGCTGGGGTGCTGTGGCTGTGCCTCCCCACACATCTCAAAAATCAGCCCAAATCAGTCCTGGGCAGCACTGGGATCGAAGCCAGGCTCTTTGCCATGGGAAATGACAGCACCAGGGAGGGACCCAGAGCAGCCAGAGTCTGGGGCCGCCCTGGCACATGGGATGCAGGTTCAGGTCTGGGTGAACACTGGGCTGCCCATCCCTGCCAGCCCCGAGGGGACACCAAAGCCTCATGAAGAACCTTTTCCCCTCCAGCCCTTCAGCTCTGGGGCACATTTTGACACAGCTTCCTAGGGATGTGCCCGGGGTGTCCCTGGAACAGAGGGGACAGAGATCCCTCGGCAGAAGCCGTGCAGATGCTCTCGGTGGGGCCAAGCTCTGCTCCTGCCGAGGCTGGGAGGGGAGGGGACCCTGGCGGGACGAGCCCAGCTGGCAGGGCCAGGCAGGATGCAGGCGCTGGGTGAGTCCTGGGGAAGAGGGGCCCTTCCTCACTGCGTGTCCCGCTGTGCCCCTGCCCGGTGACGAGCTTCCTCGGAAAGGAGGGCACAGGACGACAACCACCTCCCCGCCCTGCCAGCTCGGAAAACCTCACCCGGGCGATGCCAGGATGTGTTGTATCCCGTTGCCATGGCAACAGGCATCTCCCGGCGCTGATGCGGGCGGTGCGGGGCCGTGGCACGGAGGGAGGCATCCTCTGACCCCCGCGGGGCTGCCGGGCACGCACCGAGGGCAGGGACAGCACCAGGGCTGCTCCCGGGCGGGACGCGGTCACCCTGCAGGGTGCGGGGCACGAGGGGTGGCACCGGCGTGGGCAGCAGCTCCGAGCCACCCTCAGTGCCCTCCAGAGCCTGGGACAGCGCGGCTGGAGGGATGGAGAGAGGGACCTGCGGGAGGGGGGTCCAGAGCATCCTCGCTCAGGTGGTGGGGGGTGCACAGAGGGCACAGAGAGCTGGTGACATCCCTTTCCCCTGCGGGGACAATCCTGCTGCTGCTGGGCCTCCCTCCCTGCACCCGCTGCCTTTGCAGCTTCCCTCCTCCTCAGAAAGGCTGGAGGATTCTCCCTGGCATCTCCCAGAGAAGTCCAAAGCCATGGTTTGGCTGCCTGGCTGGGGAGCGAGTGGGCACAAGGCTGTGGCTTCATGGCTGTGCAATCAAGGGTCCCTCCCAAATCCTGGATGCCCACGTTTTCCCAATGACAGGCACAGGGCTGTGCTGCCCAAGCGTGATTTGTTCCTCCTGGGGTGCTTGGCACAGGGGACCACTCTCCGTGGGTGGACTCGAGGGAGGAGGAGTCAGCTTCCGCCTGGCGTGTTATTTGAGTGACACCTACCAGGCATCAAGGTCAAGGAGACCAAATTTTTCCATCTCAACTTGTTAGAGAACGGAAATGTTTCAACCCAGCAGTGGAATATTATCCCTTCTACTCCTCCCAGCTTGACTGATTACAGTTTTCCTCCCAAAAAAAAAAAAAAAAAATTGGAAAAAAAATTAGGACAAAAATTAGCTTGTGGGTTTGCTATCACGTCATCCCCCTCCTGTGCTTGGGGTGGAAAAGGGGATGGAAAGGGAGAAGGTTTGAGGTGGGAGAAAAAAAAACTTAACCTCCAAAAGCTGTGTTTCATTTAATGAAAAATTATGAAAAAAACCAAAAACGCATCTAAAATTCCTTTCAAAATGAGCAACTTTCTACCAAGCAGCCTCGTGTGAGAGAGCAGCACCACAGCCTTTCCCCAGTCCCCTCTCCGGGAGCACTTTTGCTGTCGGTGCTGCATCTCACTGCAAATCCATTTTCCAGCAGAGCGTCCTTACAGAGGAGCTGTCCCCGTGTCACAGCAGCATCCGCAGCCTCCGAAGCCCTGGTTTTACAAGCAGCGTCATTTCTCCCAGCAGGAGACCCTGCCCCACTGCACATCACGCAGGGAGGACAGCCCCGGGTGCTGCAGAGCCTGGCACAGCACAAATCTTGTCAGAGGATACTTAGCCCCACTCCTCCCCCTCAAAAAAAAGAAGATTAGTTCCTCTTCTAGCCAATTCCAGCCAATTCATCCTGCTGCATCCACCCAGCTCCAGTGAGATCTCACTGGAGGCATCAGGGTGGGGATGGAGAAACCAGAGGGAGTGAAATCTGCTCTTCTGGAAGCAATAAATGCCTTTTCCAGGCACTTCCTGACCTTGCTACAGCTGATGGGCAAGTTTATGATCTTGCATTTTAGCTAAATGGAAGAGGCAATTATTCTTCCTCTTGGATTAAAGTGATTTTAGGAACAGAAATGCTAAACAAGTGAAGAGCCTGGTGAAAGCCAGCCCAGGAGGAAAACTGGGGGTTCCCAGGAGAAGAGGCAGAGATGGAAGGGCTGGCAGAGGGCAGCTCTAAAGCAGAGCTGGGGCGATGCTGGAGGGGAGGCAGCAGGGCTGGGGGGTGACAGTGGCACTGCTGGCAGGGGAGTGCCATGGAGCAGCCCCCAGCCCACACTCCAATCAAAGGCTCTGCCAGGGAAATCCCTGCTCCTCCAGCACTGGCAGAGGCTCCCGTGGCCCCAGGGCTCGCACGTCGCTCGGACTCAGGGAAAACTCCACACAAAACCCCAATGCCCTCCAGCATCTCTGCCCCGCTGAGCTGCAGCCTCCCCTCCTCCCCTCGCAGGCTCTTGGCTGGCAGCTGCTCGGCCCAGAGGAGCAGGAATTAACCACAGCAGGCAGTGGGGAGAGGAAAGGGGCCCTGAGCTCCTCTGCACAGGATATGGGCACAGCCCAGCGACAGAGGGCTCAGCAGCCCTGCAGCAGGGCAGGGCTGGAGCAGATCTCACACAGACACGAGGTCCCAAGTCCTTTCTGCACATATTCCCACCCATCGGTGGAGAGGGGGAAGGAAGCTGGGAGGGTCAGCTGGGAATTTGGGCAGCTTCTCCCGTTAACCCTGCTCCTGCCCCAGTGGTGTGGGAGGCTGTGCAGGGCACTGGGGTGGGATTGTGCTCCCTCTGTCCTGCTCCAGGTGCCAGGCTGAGCCCCCTCTGTCACACAGCATGAGGCTGCCCTGCGATGTCACCTGTGTGACACCACCCAGGGTGTCCCTGCGCCCTCCACCAGCACAGATGTGCCTCAGCTCGGGCACTGCTGGCAGCAGGAGCTGGTCCAGTGCCATCAAGAGGTGCCCATTCCTCAGTGTGGGGTGGAAAATGCCAGAACCTAAAAGAGAGCAGGTGGCCTGTGGCCCCAGGCTGTCACTGCAGGGCAGCCCTGCCAGAGCTCCTGGTGAAAAGGTGATGGGAACCTCACAGAGAACATCATGTGGTCACTGCTGAGGGGAAAATTCTGCCTCTTTGGTCCAAAACAGAGCAAAGATGGGTCAGTGTGGGTTTCCCTGTAGACCAGTTGTGACCTGGACCCTCAGACTGGCACCTGGAATATGTTGGGCCCTGCTGTCCTTTCCAGGGAAGTGCTGCAGCACAGCTTGTCCTGGGGCTTTGCTTTTTCCTCCCCGAGAACATCCTCAACCCTGAGCAACTCTTCTCTGTCTCTGATCCATTGCTTTGCAGCAGAGACATCGTCTGTGCAGGGCTCCCTGGGGAGAGGTGCCCCCAGGGTGAGGGCAGAAGCACTCAGGGATGCCCACAATTAACATTTCCTGAAGCTCAGGAGCCATTCCCATGCTGGAGCCTCTCCAAGGGGCTCTGACCAAGATTTTCCCACTTGGGTGAGGATTCTCTGGCTCTACACAAACCCAGCACAGGGACTTGGGCTGGGGTGATATAAAAAACACAGGGAAGGTGTTGAGTGTGTGCAGAGGAGGCCACAGAGTCAGTGACAGGGCTGGAGCCCCTCTGGAGCCAGGCTGGGAGAGCTGGGGGTGCTCACCTGGGGAGGAGAAGAGCCCCTGGCAGGGCCTGAAGGGCTCTAGGAGAGCTGCAGAGGGACTGGGGACAAGGGATGGAGGGACAGGACACAGGGAATGGCTTCCCACTGCCACAGGGCAGGGATGGATGGGATTTTGGGAAGGAGCCCTGCCCTGATGCCACTCCTGCCATGGGCACAGCCTCTGATCCTTTCCCAGGCTGCCTGCGAGAGATCCTTCTTCTGTGGATAAGTCCAAGCGAATAACAACACTTGGAAGGAGATGTTTTTTCTTTTGGCAGCAAAAAGGTGCAGAACAAATATGTTTTTAATAAACATTTTGACTGAAATTGAGCTTTCTCACCGCGGGGATTTGATTCTTGTCATAATTGCATTTTTCAACAGGAGGAGTAGGTGTTTGGTCAGGTGGCTGGGATGTCACTGAGCATCACACCCTGGGTAGCCTGGTCCTGCAGGGATGAGCAGAGGCTCAGGGCACGACAGCTCTGCCTGCCCAGCTTGGGCTGGCGAGGGGGAGGGCAGGGGGAGGGCAGGGCATGGCTTTCCTGCATTCTGGCCCCTCATTGCCAGAGCTGCAGGTGGGCACAGGGGCAGCCATGCCCCCAGATCCCCTGGGATCTGCCTGCTGCATCCCTGCTCACCCCGAGGCACTGCCAGGGGACAGGCAGATGTGACAGAGGTGGCACAGAGAGCAGGACCCTGCTGTCTGTGAGGGAGAATCCCTGTGCCTCCTCCTCTCATCTCCAGAGCTGCCAGTGCCAGTCCCGGCGCTCACTGGAGCTCGCTGAGCTGGGAGGATGCTGGGGCACCTGGACTTCCTTCTGCTGGAGAAGAAAAGGTTTTGGGGTGACATAATTGCAGCCTTCCAGCAGCTGAAGGGAGACAAGAGAACCATGGAAAGAGACAATTTACAAGGGCCTGGAGGGACAGGACACAGGGAATGGCTTCCCACTGCCAGAGGGCAGGGATGGATGGGACCTTGGGGAGGAATTCCTCCCTGTGAGGGTGAGGAGGCCCTGACATGGATGCCCAGAGAAGCTGTGGCTGCCCCTGGATCCCTGGCAGTGCCCAAGGCCAGGCTGGACAGGGCTTGGAGCAACCTGGGACAGTGGGAGGTGTCCCTGCCATGGCATGGTGGCACTGGATGAGCTTTAAGGTCCCTCCCAACCCAAACCATTCCGGGATTCCATGATTCCTGTTGGAATGGGTACCTGCTGCTGCCCTGCCTCAGGGGCTGCTGGCATGGAAGTGGCTCTAGTTCCTCTTAGGTCTGTGCACAATGAAGCTCCTTCCTGCTTCCAGGAGTTTTCCACTCTGGCTGCTGCCGCTTGGCTTGGCTTTCTCTCCCCTTCCCAGTGCAGCCCTCCGCGTCCCCAGCCCATGCAGGTGGCACCGAGATGGGGCCCGTGGTGCCCTGGGAGGGATGTTGGGAGCCTCCCCCGGTGTCCCCTGGCCCTGCAGAACTCAGGGCAGCCCAGGCTGGCTGGGAGCTCGAGGCCTGATGGTAATAAATGAGTGAGGAGCACATCTGCACGCAGCGGAGACGCTCCCTGCCAAGTCGCTGCACTGCAGGACCACTCTCATCTGTCTCTCTTTAACAGGAACAAATGGAAATGAGCGAATCAATTAACACAGCACATTAGCAAAATGTCAGAGCCTCCCCATCGCACTTAACCCTTCCCTCAGCATGGGCTGAGGCAGCAGTGGGGTCACCCCGGCCCCGTCCCAGCTGCAGCCATCACAACCTGTCCCCATCTGCCCAGGGAGCAGATCCTGGAGCTGGGATCCAGCAGGGACCCCTCTGGGGGATGGCAGGAGCTGTGGGACACAGCACAGCTGGTTTGCAGCTCCTGCAGACCCCTCCTGGCTGTGGGGAGTAGCTGGGAGCACGTTTCCTCCGAGCAGGGACACGTCTGGGAGCCATCTCCTTCCATCTCCTTCAGTCCCCATCCCTGCCTGGAGAAGGGCTTGACGAGGCCAATGTGTCCCATGTGCAGAGGCCTTGTGGGGGAGAATGGCAGAGCGGGGCTGATCCAGGACTGCCAACCAGCACAGGGCTGGGCTTTCCTGCTGGGATGGATTTCCTGTGCCACCGTGGGGCACGGGATCACCTGCCCCAAATGTCCCCTGTCCCTGCACAGCAGCCCTGGCACACGTGTGAGCAACAGGAGCACCGAGCCCTCTCTCCTCCTGGGTGCCAGTAAGTGCCACAGGCAACAGGAGAGCTGTGCTAAGACATAATAAACCCTCATCAGCTAATTAATAATTAGAGACACTTGTGCCTGAAAGCCTGGCTCCGGTGGTGGGATGATGCACCTCAGCTCTCCTGCCAGGCACGAGCTTCAGATCTCCAAACCACGCGGATCTCAGGGCCGCAGTGGTCCCAGGCTGCAGGACACGGAGAGCTCCCAGCTTCCAGCCTCAGCCACAGTGGGCACAACACCTCTTGCTTCTCTCAGCATCTTTTTAGGAACAAACCCCCCGTGCCAGTGCCTGGGTGTCCACAGTCAGGGTCTCATTTCACCCAGAGGAATTGGGAGGGGAAGAGCAGCCAGAAGTTCAAGCTATTCCCTCCTTGCTGTGGGACAGGAACAAGGCTCCAAACTCCCAAAGTGGGCTGAAGGGACGATTCCCCACGTGCTGGCCCTACAGAGCCCTGGCAGGGAAACAGGAGACCTGGCAGGTGCAGTGCTCTTGGCATCTGCACTCACTTGCTGGGTTCGTGAGCTTGAAACTTAACGAAAGTCTTGAGGGGTGTGGAAATAAAAGCAAACCTGCAGCGTAAGCCAGGGAAAAGCAGAGATGTTGTGAGCAGTGGCTGGTCCTTCAGGGGTGTCTCTGAGCACGTCCCTGTTGTCCCCGTGTCCCCAAGAAGGCGTCACACATGTGTATGTACTGCCATGGCCCAGCTCCCTCCTGTGCACACACACAGGACCTTGGGCAGTGCTGCTCTGTCCGAGCAGAGATGGAAGCTTTCTGAGAGCCACTCAAACGCTGGGAAAAACGCTGTCAGTGGCCTGAGGGTCAGCACACCTCAGGGAGGAGAGAACAGAGCTGTCTGTGGCTAAGAGAGCTGTCAGCTCACACACCCAGGCGTGCCAGCAATGCTCTGTGAGGGATGTGGGGATTTGGGGAAGAGCCTCTGCACCCCAGGCTCTGCCTAACCTGGGTCTGCCCTGGGTAATCAAGGCAAAGATGTAATAAACTCCAAGAAGTCAGCACAGGGGCTCTGAATGACGGGAACACCTCCCCAGCTTTGCACCACCCATCCACCTTCTGTCACCACTCCTGCCCAGCCCAATGGCCAAGGGTCACACGTGATGCCCTGCCATGTCTCCCTCTCCCACGGACACAGGTGTGGGGCTGTTTGTAGCCAGGGCTGGATCAAGACACATCCTTTCATCTTTTTTCCCCCTGCTTTTATTCTTGCTCCAGGGATAACCCAACGCCAGTGCTGGGCATCTCCCGTGGTGCTCACAGGGACCTTTGAAAGGCACCCAAAGCCACGGCAGATCCCTCCTGAGCAGAGCAATCCCAGCAGCCAAATTCCTGCATTGTGTTGTGGGGGATTACCCACCTCAATGGCCTCTAATCCACTGCCAGCGATTCCCACAGGAGCACCGCGCTGGAGCTCCCTGCTGCATACAAATCCTGCGGCAGAACAGGGCCGGATTGTCAAGGCATCACCTCGATTAGGGGACGTGGCCCTGATAGCTTGGGGGACTTTGTGTCCGAGGCTCCCTGGCCCCGCGGAGCAGGGTGTGAGAACAGCAAGGGTGCCGAAACAATCCCTGCCATGAATTCATGATGTCCCGGGTGGCCGTGGGCTCTCCCAGACGGGGATTTCAAAGCAGCGAGGGAGGAGGTACCGAGCTCGGCGATGCTCCGGGATGGGGCTGTCCTGTGCCCGTTCCCGATGCTCTGGAGAGGCTGCGTGTGGCTCGGTGGGGGCACCTGTAATCCGTGCCCGCTGCCCGTGCCAGCGCTGTCACGCTGCTCCGCGGGGGCTGTCAGGGCTCGGGGCCGCTGCGCATCAGCGCCGTGCCTAATGGGCATGGAGGGGCCCGGCTGTGCTGACTGACATGTCAGACACAGAGCTGTGTGAGACCTGGCAGCGCTGGCACCGAGCCCTGTGCCAGCCCCAGCCTGGGCAGGAGCTGCTCCTCCTCCCGCTGCCACTGCTGGGCATGTGAGAGCAGTGGCAGCAAGGGGAACTGGTCCCTCACCTGCCAGTGATGCCGGAGGGATTTAAGCCTTTTTTCTTTTATGTATTAGCAGCCTTCCCAGTCCTTTTCCCCACCCTTTTCCCCAGCTGGGAAGACCAAAGCCATTGCAGAGCTCCAAGCCCCAGGGGGCACAAGGCCCCTCTGCTGTCTTGGTTCTTCCTGGGATCCAAGGCTGGGAACAAAATCTTGAAGTCACATTGTCATCAGCAAGTCCAACCAGTGCCGAGGGTGGGGGGCTCCAGAGAAGGGGCTTGACCTGGGGGGGATTGTATCACCATTTGTCCTCCTAATCGCATCCACACCTGCACCTCCGTCGGGCCAGCAGCACCAGCACTCTCCCAAGCTGGGAGAGAAGAGTCTGGAGGGAGAGCACACCTCCCAAATCCCCCATGTCCTGGTGGATTGGGGCTGGGGCTCTACATGAGGCAACGCTGGGCTGAGAAGTCAGTGCTGCCTCCCTTGCCATGGAGTCACCGTTCCCAGGAGTGCTCGATTTGGCCCTGGAGAGGATTGGCTGCCCCATATCAGCTGTGTAACCACCAGCCAGCCCACCACAGACAGCTGTGGGACCGATCCCCACAGCCCCATCCCTCTCCTGCCTCTATCTGCCCCTTCCTGCTGTGTTGGTGAGGTTTGTGCCATGAGGGTGTGGGGCACAGGCAGGAGTGACCGGAACGGTGGCAAACAAGACTGTAACTGAATGAGAAAGAGAGAGAGAGAGAAATATATACATATTTATATAAATTTCTAGTGCGAGTGGATGGGGTTGTGGGCCAGCCATGAAAGGCAGCAGATGCAGCTCATGGGGGAGCTGGTGAACATGGGTTCATCCTTCCCTGGGAGAGGGATCACCCAACCCTGGAGGTGTTCCTGGAGAGTGTCACACTGCCAGCCTGGGGAGACAGAGTGCAGAGCCAGGGGACTGTTCCAGCCCTCCAAGGGAGGGTTAAGGAGGGCAGTCCAGGCAGTCCTTGCACCCTGGGCAGCTCCCTCCAAAGCAGCCAGACCCCATGGATGTCCATCCACCTACCCAGCAGCTGTGCCAGGTCTGTCCTGACACACAACCTCTGCAGCATCACCCAGTGCAAGGCACAGCCCCACAGGACCTGTGCTCTGCAAGGGATCATGCACAACCTTCCTATTAAAAAAAAAAAAACAAAAAAAAAAACCAAAAAACTCCACATGGTAAGATCCTTATTTCCAAGCATGTTCACAATCCTTGACTAATCTGCTTCTCCATTCATATTTTCTATCTCTCCATCTCTCCCTCTCGCCATCCTTCCCCCCTCCCTCCAGTGCCTCACCCCAGCTCTCTCCCGGAGCCTCCCCCACCCCGTTCGGCTGTGGGGAGCCATCTGTTTGTCTGTCTCTGCAGCCATCTGGGTGTCTGCCTACAGTGTTTGCTGTGTCTCCAAAGCATATACAGCCTGCATGTATAGGTCTAGCGAGTCAGTCTCTCTAAGCTGCGTTCTGTGGGCTTCATTAACATGCAAATTAGCGAGATCTGACTGGCTCACTTAGCTGCTGCTTCTCTTAGACAGCCATGCAACAATGCAAATACTAATGAGGCTCTGGAAATGGCACTTGCTCCATAGCTAAGCAAGCCCGCGCTCTGCTCGGAGCAGGCACTGGCAGTTCCAGGCATGCCAGCCATCCGCACACCTGCTGGAGGACTCAGGACAGAAGGGATGGGTGATGGATGGATGATTGAGGGCACTGATGCAGAAAAAGAGGCGAGAATTCCTGCTCTGATGGAGATGCCAGCACTCCCAGCCTCAGGATCCTTGGCTCCAAGATCCCTTTGTCCTCATTGCCACACAACAGCGCTCCGGGTCCCAGCCACCCACGGGATCCCCCCACCGTCCCAGCTGACTTGGATCCAAGCTGGGCTGGGCTGGTTCCACACACCAAGGAGCTGGGATAGACCTTCAGCCTCTCCCAGGTACCTGGGAGCACACCGTGCTCCCTCACAGGGCTGCTCTCCCAAAATCCCAGAGCCACCTCCCAGCGTGGAGGGGACAGAGGAGCTTGGGGACAGACCCTGTGCAGGGCTGGGGAGCTGTGCCAGCCCCTGGGCTCTCCTGCTCTGCTCCCTGCAGGCATGGAACAGGAGTCCAGGTCGCCATGGAGGAAGTTTTCTGTTACTCTTCAGCTCCATCACCTCCTCTAATGATAATTCAACCATACACCTCCTTGTAAAACATCGGCAATGATCAAACGCTGTGCAGCGAGATGAAGGCACCTCGTCTTAGGAACCCAGCTTCCGTATTCCTTTTTATCCTGGAGATAAAATAAAGAACCATTTGCTCTGGCTGCCGCTGCTGTCTTCTGCCTCTCCTCACCCACGCCGCTCCCCACCCCCCTGGGAGGGAACACCGCCGAGCCCCGGCTGCTGCTGCACCCCCGGCCCTTTTCATCTCCCCTGGCACTGTCACTGGAGGAGCACAGAGCAGCTCCTGCAGGCTCAGTGGGGCTGAGGAATACAAAATCAGAATAGGCTGAGCTGGAAGACACCCCCAAGGATCGTCCAGTCCAGCTCCTGGTGCACAGACCCCCCAAATCCCACCCTGGGCACCCCTGGCAGCGCTGCCCAAACGCTCCTGGAGCTGTGGCAGCCTCGGGGCTGTGCCCATTCCCTGGAGAGCCTGGGCAGTGCCCAGCACCCTCTGGGGGAAGAACCTTTCCCTGATCTCCAGCCTCAATCTCCCCAACACAGTTTCAGGGATGTACCTGTCTCCCCTGTGACACGGTGACATTATTTTGTAGGTTCCCATGGCTTCTTCCCAGTGGCAAAGCCAAAGCAGCCCCACCCACATCCTGCCCCTCCCACGGACAGCACTGCACCCCCAGGAAGAGATGTTCATTGGGTGCTGGGATGAGGGGTGAAGAACAGCCTGGGGTGAGGGAGGGATTTGGGAGATGGAACTGAAGCCAGGACAGGTGCTCTGAGGCTGGGAGATGAGGCACACATGGAAAACAGAAGCTAAATGGGCAGGATGACAAAGCACAGGCAGGAAGGGTGGCTTGTCCTGTCCAGAGAGCACATTGGTCTGCAGAAAGAGCCACATTTCACTGTGGGAGGGGGTGAGGTTCACTGGGGCCGGAGCTGGCCCAGCTCATCACAGGCTCAACAGCAGCCCAGGGCATTTTGGTGTCTCCATGCTGTGGTTTCAGTGGCTTTTTCTCCCTCCAGAAATGGCCTCACAAGAATCCCCTGCAGGGAGGTCATCTCTGCCCTGCAGCCAGGCCTTTGAAGAAGGTGAAGATTTAAGCACAGCCCAGGAGGCAGAATTTCCTCCTGTCTTGCAGACAAGTGCCTGAGTTTAGGCAGCTCATTTGTGGTGGAAGAGGCACTCGGGAGCTGTTGGTCTCTTTGTGGGAATTCCACTGGCTGGAGATGGGCTCCCTGTGCTGAGCCACCTCTGTAAACACCTCTGCTCCCACTCATGCAGCACAGCTGGGCACAGCTGGGCACTGTTGGGTACCAGGGCCGTTCCCTGCTGGGTGCCAGGAAGGTTGTGCCAATGCAAATGCCACACGGGCTCCTGGTGACTCTTCTGTGCCTTGGCATGGCCAGCCCTCTGTAAACAGCATTTTTGGACAAGGATCTATGTTCCCTGCTCAGAGAATTCCCCAGGATTTTGGCTGCACACACAATTTGCACAATTTCCTGCAAATCCTGACTACGGGGAGCCCCATGGATTGGGAATGAGCCATTTCAGACTCAGCTCTCTGTGCAAGGAGTGCCTTGGATTGCTCCTCCTGGCAGGACAGTCCCACTGCCACAGGAATATGGATGAGTGCAATAGGAAGGAGCTGTTCCCCTCCATCCCTCATCCCTGCCAGTCCTCAGCTCTGCACTGCCCAGGGGCTCCACTGCTGCACCCACGGGAGGGAGGGAGGGAGGGAGGGCTCCACCTTCCAGCCCTGGACTCTGGAAAGTCAGTGTTTCCACTCTGGGCCTGCAGAGGAGGTGCGGCGCACTGGCTCCCCTATTGTACATCTCCTCCAACCTGCAGCTCACCCACAGCCCACCCACAGCCTCTGCCCAGCCCCGGGCTGGAGCTGGATGGATCCTTCCCCAACACAAAACATCCCAGAAACTTGTCCATCATGTCCAGGCTGTAAAATAATACGAGAGGGAGGAAAGCCAGCGACACCTTCATTTCATTTCTGCACATCTTGCGCTCCGCTCGCCGACAGCCAGAGACGGGGCAGAATAAAACACCTGCTTAATTTGACCTGTCGACTCTTCAGGGAGCAGCGCTGGCGTCCGCCGCCGCGAAGGTCACCTCATTAAGAGGAGCGAGAGCCGCATCCCCCACCCGGGGGAGGCTGGGTGACTCCAGCCTGCTGAAGGGTGACCTTTTCTGGCGGCGGAGGAGACGGGTCCTGGCACGCGTGCTCCCACCCAAATGGCAGTTTAGTTTCACAGACACTTACACGTCCCGAGCACTGGTTTTGAACTTTTCATTCTCACCAGCTTGTCAGCTCTTGAAGGCTCTAAGTGCCTGCGGTGTCTCCTGCTCACTGATGGGGTGAGCATGACGCTGCTGCAAAAACGCTGCCTCCCCCTGGGCAGGAGCACAGAATATCCTGAGCTGAAGGGACCCCCAGGATCATCCAGTGCCACCCCTGGCCCTGCCCAGACCCCCCAAATCCCACCCTGTGCACCCCTGGTAGTGCTGTCCAAACGCTCCTGGAGCTCTGGCAGGTTTAAGAATGTCCCCATTCCCTGGGGAGCCTGGGCAGTGCCCAGCACCCTCTGGGGATAGAACCATTCCCTGATCTCCAGCCTGACCTGCCCTGGCCCAGCTCCAGCTGTTCCCTGTCCCTGTCCCAGACATTCCCACCCCCAGAGAGGTCTGGGTGCACCCCTGACCCAGCACAGCGTGTCTGAGCAGAGCTGTGTCTCAGGCCCCAGGAAAAGGGGCTGGCTGTGACCCAGAGGTGGCCCTTGGGGTGCCACATCTGCAGACCCCCCTGCACTGCCCCACTCGTGGTGCAGAGTGAATGTGGGAGCATGAGCCCTGCCAGCCCTGCTCCCCTCTGCCACCGCTGTGTCACACCCAGGGGGTCCCAGCCCAGCCACCAGCCCCATCCCCGTGGAAAGCACCCCATGCCTGCTGTCCCCTGCTGCCTCAAAGGACTGTTTGGGGGTTTTTTGCCTTTCCATGTTCTCACCGAGCTGGGAAGGAGAACATCAGCTTTCCTTGGCAGCAATGCAGTGCTGCGGTGCCGCGCTGCTCCGGCAGCTCCAGAGCGGGCAGGACCGCAGAGCTCCCCGGGGAGCTGCCCTTCCACCCCTTCCCGGAGCGGCAGAGGCGAGACATGCCCGCCTCCTCCCCTGCGCTGCCCTCCGCAGACCTTTAATTCTTCCTCCTCTGATGTTAATCTCGGAGGTGGTGCACAGGTCAAGTTTAATATGCTATCCTGGGGGAGTTTCATTTAGAGGCGGCGAGAGGGAGCCCGGCGGTTCGGGGAGGCTTTCCCGAGCGCTCCCAGAGCATCGCCAGCCTGCGAAGGCAGCAGCCTGCGCTCAGCAGATGCCACGGGAGGCACAGTCCCACAGAGCTGGCTCCAGCCCTGGCTCCAGCCCTGGCTCCTGCCCGGACCTGCTGCCTCTGTTCCAGCGCATCCCCCATGGCCACCGTGCCATCGCCCAGGGCCACCCTCAGGGGCCACCCCTGACTGCCCAGCTGCTCCTGCACAAGCCCAGGTCCCCGTGCACAGCGTGTGCCACCACCCAAACCCCTGGGGACAATGGCAAAGGCGCTCACTCCTCCCTCTGCCTCAGTTTCCCCAGCTGGAGAGTCGGAGGTACTTATGGATAGTTCTGTTATTAGGTCTGTGGGGACACACAGAGCCCCCCGGCACGGGGTCTGCAGCCTCTGTGGGGGTGTCAGGGGTTTGCCGATGGCTGCCAGACCCTCCCCCCGTGCCGCCCCAGCCCCCTCCCCACCACAGCCTGGGCACGCACTGCCGTAATGGCAAAGGACAGGCAGTAAAAGACTGTGATGGGGATCATAAATATCCATTAAAGCAGCTTTTAATCCACCCTGCGAGCAACAGGGCTGTGGGGGAGTGGGAGGCAGGAGCCTGGCGGGCTGTGCGTGGGGGCACTCAGGGCGTGGGGCACCCCAACACCCCATGGTGGGCTCTCCCTGCCCGGGGAGAGGCGAGCCACCTCTGCAGGGTGCAGAGCCAGGGGCAGTGCCACCCTGCCTCCTCCAGAGCTCCAGCACAGCCCTGGCACAGCCTCAGGAGACTTGACATGACTCTGGTTCATCGGGGGAATGTGCTCAGTGCCCAGAGCAGGGGGTGAAGCCACAGTCCCTCTGGCCCAGCGCTGCTCCAGCAAAGGGGAAGGCAGTGTCCTGCCCTCGCTTGGTGCTGGCAAGCAGAGATGTGTCCTGGCCCTTGGCTCATGAAGGGAAAATCCTGGCAGTTCTCCATCCCTCCCCCCAAAAAAGCCTTCAAGAACACCCTGTTTGTGCATTGCTTTCATGCCCTGCTCCATGGAAGAGCACCCAGCCTTTCCTGCTCTGCAGGGACAGCAGCTCTGGGGAAGAAGGGCACCCTCTTCCCGACTCCTGCTGACGAGTTTCTCTCCACTTTGTGTACAATGTCTTCACCTTCCTCCCTCCCACCATTTATGCCACTCACTATTTATGGCTGTACAGCACGGAGCAGGTCACATCTGTGTCCTTCCTCTGGCTCCAGCACAGGACAAAGTGCCCCTGATTGCTGCTGCCTCCACACAATGCTCTGTGCCACAGCCAGCTGCAAGATGGCAGCTCCAGCCCCTCGGAATCCGGGGGCTTCCCAACGCAGACTTTCCCAAAATGTACAAATTTCAAGGGGGGGAAATTTCACCCAGAAATATCAAAACGTTTCGCCGGGTTTTGATGCTGCTAAATCATTAAACAGTAAAACACTAGATAGACTAGAAATGTAGATTTGGAGTAATATGATAATATAAAAGCCCAAATGGAATGAAACCAAATGATAATGTCAAATTGAAATGTTCGCCTCTCATTGGAAAAAATCCTCTCGACGTTATTGAAACAAAATGTGAAAGTTGAAATCATTTGATTTGACACTTCTCCATAGAAAAATATCATCAGGATCGACATGTTCCCAGGAGATGCTCGGAGTTTAGAAGCTGCTCTGCTGGAAAAATGTTGCCAGACAGAAATGAGACAGAGTGAAGGTGCTGTGCTCTCCTTGTGCCCCTCTCTGGCACGAAGGGATGAAGGGAAGGCTGGAAAGGGACAGGGCAGGTTCTGCCCTTGACCCCACTCCTTCACCCACCTGGTCCTGGCTCTGTACCCAGGACAGTGACCTGCTGGTGGCCTCGCTGTGTCCCATCCCTGTGGGGCCACACCAGCAGGGACATCTCTCACCCAGCTCCTGCTGCCTCTCCCTGGCAGCCAGGACTGTCACAGCAGTGCCACGGCTCGTGCCAGAGGTGTCCAGCAGCTCCAGGATTTCACAGCCCATTCCCTTCACAGGGTTTTTGTATTTTTTCATGCCCCTCGTGGGTGCAGCACCTGCCAGGACAGGACATGCTCTGAGGCACCAGGCAGGGTGGTTTGCACCCCTCTGGCACTTTTGAGATGGCGAAATGTGCAGAGGGTGGGGAGGGTGCCCTAAGGCCCAGCAGTGAGTGAGGCCCACCCCTCTGGCACCTGCCCCCAGAAAACCCTGCCTTTGGGGTGTGCAGAGCCCCCAGCCAGGATTAGGGAATCACTGAGGTTGGAAAAACCCTCCAGGATCATCAATTCCAACCCAAACTGAGCACCCCCATGCCCACTGAGCCGTATCACAAAGTGCCACATCCACTCACTCTTTAAACACTTCAGGGGTGGTGACTCCACCACTGCCTGGGGCAGTGCCAGTGCTTGACCTCTCTTTCAGTGAAGAAATTTTTCCTAATATCCAATCTTCCCTGGGACAGCTTGAGGCCATCTCTTCTTGTTCTGCCACATCTAACCAGGGAGAAGAGATCAACCCCTTCTTGGCTGGAGTTGTAGAGAGTGGGAAGGTCCCCCTGGAAAATCCCTGCCCCAAACCCCCCTCCCCTGACAGCTGGGGCTGGAGGAGTGGGTACCAGCATCCCCTGAGCTGGTGAGCAGGATGCAGTGGGGCCAAAGCTCCCTCCTGGCTCTCTCCCTCCTCCCCAGGCTGCAGAGCTCGCCGGGGCTGGTGCTAATGAAGATTTCCTGCAGCGCTTGCTTAGCAGAAAATGATTGGTTACACCCGAGCTCGTAATTAAAAAAAAGAGAGCAAGTGCACTAATGGGTATTTATTTGACTGTTACCTTGTCATGTATTTATCGATGCAGATAAATTCAAAATCATTAAATGCTTTACGGGGCCTGACAATTTACAGCCCCTGTCAGTGCCCTGCCTCTGCCGCAGTGGAGCAGCACAGCCATGGGCACACACAGCCCTGGGGCCCCCAGCCCAGCTGGGGCACTCGGAGGCTGAGCCCAGCAGGCTGTGACTGAGCGTGCTGTAGAAAAAAGGTGCTGAGGTGATGCTGTGTCATGGTCTCTGCTCCACAGGGATGTGTGGTGGCAGTGACAGTCTCTGCTGGGGCTGGCAGTGCAGCCAGGGTGTGATGGGCACTTTGGTGCTGCATGGAGGGTGATAGGAGCCGAATCCCCAGCTCCCCACAGCCCCCAGCCCTAGCTCAGATGTCCCTGCCAGCCCCGGGCAGATGGGACTGGAGTTGCCCTGGGGACATGGTGGGGCTGAAATAATTTGTCATCTCCATGAGCAGGTGGAAAACTCCAAGTGAGCAGACACGAGCTGTTGGCACTGCTCGCAGACCAAATGTGAGCCAGAGGGTCCTCAGCAGAGGGGACCTCATCCTCTGCCTCCTTCCTTGGGGTGGGAATCCCTTTCCATGCCTCCCCAGCACAGAGCTGATGAGGACAGTGCTGAGGAAGGAAGGATGAACATCTTTCCCTGCTCTGTGACAAGCAGCGGGGACAGCCCAGAGAAGCCACAAATCTCCAGAGATCATCTCTCTCTCTCTCTCTCTCTCTCTCTCTCTCTCAACTTACCAGGTGTGCAGGGGGAGACAGGGGCATCTCTTGCCTCAGTGTTTGCATAGCAACAAGGCCCTGATTATACAGCCCCTAATTACCTTATTATTCCCATTAGTGGAGGCAGGGAGCCCCTGCTCTGAGCACACCCACGGGCAGCCTGGGCCCGGGGCTCAGTGGGAGCACCCCCTGCTCTGGGCAGTGTCACCAGCGTGTCACAGAGCCCTGGAGAAGCACCTGAGCTGGCACAGCCTCCTGCCCTTCAGAGCAGCTCTGTCCTGAGTGGCCCCAGCAGGGACACACCTGCACCACAGGCTGCCCATGCCCTGTGTGTGCACACCTGTGCTCACGCTCCCCGTGTGTTTCTCCGTGCGTGGAGCTCTCCCCATTTCCCTTGGGATTCTCAGGGGGATGGTTTTGCCTAGAGAAGAAACAACAGAGTGTGTCTTTCCCCCCAGGACACCTGAGCACGAAGCAGAGTAAGCAGCAGCCAGCCTGGTGCAGGGCAGAGGTGCAGCCCTGGTGGCACTCACCCTGCCAGTGCTAGGCCACCATCCCCCTGACCCGAACCTGCTCCTAGAGCTGGGTCTGAACGACATCACCTCCAGCGCAGACACAGCACCAGCCTCTCCCACCTCTGTCCCGGCCCCAAATTCAGCGTGGCAGACCTGCAGCAGGGCCCTCTGAAGGGTGACATCCTTGCCCTGATCCCCAGAGTGTCTCCATGTGGGGAAGGACCAGGCTGGCCCGGGCACAGGGGAGCACAGCTGGCAGTGCTGCAGGCTGGCCCCAGGCACAGCTGGGAGAAGCCTGAGCACCCTGAGCTCCGCTGCCCTGCTGCCCTCGCTGTCTGCAGGCAGCCTGGGAGGCAGGAGCCGGGCATTCCCTGCTCCCCTGCCCGTGGCAGAGCAGGAGGCTCCGTGCGAGGTGTTAACCGCAGGCTGGGAACATCCCGGCTGGCTGGGATGGATGGATGGATGGATGGATGGATGGATGGATGGATGGATGGATGGATGGACGGATGGATGGATGGACGGATGGAGCCCTGCAGGGCTCGGGGATAGGCTCCCCAGAGCTGCGGGCATTGTGCTGGGAGCAGGCGGCGTGGCAGCAGGGCCCCCGCATTGTTCGGGAGAGAAAAGGCAAGAACTGGGGCTCTGTGTGTAAGTAGGTCACACGCGAGGCTGGAGACGAGGCCACGGGCACAGACTATGAATGCAAGAGTGAGAAAGAGAGGGAAAAGGGGGGTTGGGATGGCTGGGAACGGACAGAAAGAGGAGCAGGGGAGCTCACAGACACAGACAGACACACAGACCTGCAGGACCACGTCCCTGCAAGCTGCAGAGGTCTTTCTGCAGCACCCTCACTTCCTGCTCCATTGCCACCCTCTCAGCATGGCAGATGGAGTCCTTTGCTGACCCCCGTGCCCAGCACAGCCCCGTGTGGGAGCTGCTGCCTGCTGGGATCTGTGAGGGGGCACGGCCACAGCCTGGCAGCCTCTGGCAGTTCTCACTGCTGGGCGCACAGCAGGCTCATCCTCACGGCAGCCACAAGTCATAAAATCCCACTGCGGCACAGAATCACACCAGGGCTGGGGCAGAGCGGCCACCACTGCTACAGGGACACGTGTCCCTGTGCCTCGCAGGGGCTGGGCAGCCCCTGTGTCCCGTGTCCAGCCAGAGAGGCCAGGGAGACCCCAAGACACTGCATCATGCTGGGAGCACATGCAGGGGCTGCCTTCCCACCATGCCAGGGTGCTGGGTGGCCATGGGGGTGGTGGGTATGAGCCCATCTGGGGCAGCATCGCTGCGTGGGACCACCGCCTGCAAGCCCCAATACAGCAGGGTCACAGCACTGCTCCCCCAAAACCCCCAACAGCAGGGTCACTGCAGTGCTCCCCAAAAACCCCCAACAGCAGGGTCATTGCAGTAGTGTCCTAAAGCCCCCCAAGAGCAGTGTCACAGCAGTGTTTCCCACTGCCCCCAAGAGCAGGGTCACAGCAGTGCTGTCCTAATGCCCTGCTGACAGCAGGGTCACAGCAGTGATCTAGGGCTGCCCTAAAGCCCCCCAAGATCAGGGTCACAGCGGTGCTGCCCTAAATCCCCCAAGAGCAGGGGTCACAGCAGTGTTTCCCACTGCCCCCAACAGCAGGGTCACAGCAGTGCTGCCCAAATGCCCCATCGACAGCAGGATCACAGCAGTGATCCCCTAATGTCTCCCGAGCGCAGGGTCACAGCAGTGACCTAGGGCTGCCCTAAAGCCCCCCAAGATCAGGGTCACAGCGGTGTTTCCCCACTGCCCCCAAGATCAGGGTCACAGCAGAACTCCCCTGCTTCCCCCCACCCCCATCCCCCTGCAGCACCTGATGCTCCAGCACATGGTCCATCCCTGCATCCTGCAGCCTGTGGCGTTGGGAAACGCTGAGCGCAGGCGGAAAATGCCTTCCCAGCCCCCGCGGTGATCAGCTGGTGCCCCCAGGCAGGAGGTGCAATTAACCTTCTCTTGACAAGAATAACTACCGATGTTATTATCGATCATAAAGTTAGCCTGCCCTCTGCAAGCCCCAGCCACAGGACGGGGATTGGAGGTGGCGTGGAATGGGAGCAGAGCGTGCAGAAGGGATGGCGCAGGGTTTGCAGCGTCCCTGCGTGTTCCTGGTGCACGTGGAGCGGAGCAGGGACATGTCCCCAGGGCCTCCCACTGTCACAGCCCACACCAGCCGTGCCTGCCTGCATCCAAAGGGGGCTGTGAGTCCCCAGACCTAGTGATGGGCTGGGCCAGGGGGATGTGTGAGCTGAGACAAATTAGGGATTAGGGAATGGCCGAAAGGAGCCTTGACAAAGCTTAAAATTGAATATGAAATGAAATGAAGGCATAAAGCGAAGACATGAAAAAAATCCGTGGTTTAATCCACCGCTCCAGCTCAGCAAGGAAAGGTGAGTTTTGGGTTCGAGGTGTTCCAGGAGCTGTGTGATTGTAGGCTGTGCATCGCAGTGAACATGAGATAAATGGGACATTTCCTAATTGCAACCTGCACCTCGTCACACACGGATGTGACCCAGGGACAGGTCACTTTGGGATAAATCACCTTGACCAGGCCATGGGGTGCCTGCACCCTCCATGCTCTGCCTGCAAATGGGGCAACCCCAAGCCCCGGTCTGGCCCCTGCACAGGGCAGGAGACAAGATCCAGAGGGATGTGACAGGGACAGGGAGTTGTCCTTTGGCATCCAGAGTGAAACCGCTGCAAACAGCTTAATCACTGAGTAATTATGCCAGAGCATTGGTCGCTCACGGAGGGACCGCTGCAGGATCTGTGGAAAAGCTTTCCTTTTTTTGTAATGGGAAACAAGAGACTGGAAATTCTCAGGGTAAAAAATATTTCTGGGCTTGGTTAGGAAAATCAGGTTTTGGCGGCTGGGAAGCCAGGCATGTTCACCATCTTCTGTCCTGACAGCTTTTGTTTGGGGTTTTTCATTTGTGAAAGGAAAGGGTTTGGCAGGGAGGGGAGAATCTGATGGCAATGCAGGGAGAAGGAGAAAACGAAGATTTCCTCACAAAATTTCAGTGGAAAATCACCAGCGATTTCTTTTTTCTTTTTTTTTTTTTTTTTTAATTTAATTTTAATCTGCCGGTTTCAAGGCTCCCTGCTGGAGGGACTCCCACCTGAGCTGGGTGAGCTGGGGGCTGGTCCGTGGGGCAGAGGGGGTGCCGTGTGCTCCCATCCCTTCCTCCCCTCGGAGCCGGGGCCGTCAGCAGCGGCTGCCAGCGCTAACCCAGATTCCAGGGGCGTCTTGCTGCTAAATTGGCAGCGTGTAAGAGACGTGTCACCTGGGTGACAGGGTGTCTCTGACTGCCGGAGTGTTTGAATACACGGCGCTGTGTGCTAAATACTCCCATCATTACGGCTGAGCTGGAGCCACCGAGTGCCAAAGTTCCCTGGGAATTCGGAGGAGGATGGAGGCTGGATTTGGAGTGCACAGGGCAGGGAACATCCCTGCATGGTCACAGCGGCCACATCCCTGCTGTCCCCGTCCCCAAACCTTCCTGTCCCCGTCCCCAAACCCTCCTGTCCCCATTCCCAAACCCTCCTGTCCCTGTCCCCAAACCCTCCTGTCCCCGTCCCCAAACCCTCCTGTCCCCATTCCCAAACCCTCCTGTCCCTGTCCCCAAACCCTCCTGTCCCCATGCCCAAACCCTCCTGTCCCCATGCCCAAACCCTCCTGGCCTCTGACAGCATCTGGACAGGGTTTCAGCATCCCCCCAGGAGCACGTCCTCGCTCTCCTGACCATCTCCCAACTCCTGGAGGCTGGTGGGAGTTATCTTCTGCCGAGAGCAAAAGCAGGGAGCAATTAATCGCCCCTTTTGTTTAGAAATTGCTGAGAAACCACAGCCCGAGGCTGGAGTCAGAGGCGGGCCGTGCGGTCGGAGGGGTCCCCGGGGGGACACGGGCGGAGCCGGGTGTCTCGGCCGCAGATGGGGAGGGCAGCGGGGAAGCCGAGGAGACAAGCGGAGACAGCCGCGAGGGTAACCTGACCCCGGGGACGGCGCTGGAGGCAGCGAGGGGGAGGCTGGGCTGGGCACGGAGGAGCTGCCTCCCCCTCCCGAGCCCCTTGCGGTGCTCTGCGAGAGGGTGCAGGGACAAAGAGCCGTCTGTCCCCTCCGGAGGGTGACAACCAGCGCAGGGCTGTGTCAGTGAGCTCTGGGGTGGCAGTCTGGTGGGATCGTGCACGGACAGCACTTGTGGGGCCCTCTGTGCACACCTTCAGGGGGACCTGGAGCTGCCTGGTGGGGGTGACACCGGTGGGGGCTGCTCCAGCCCCATCCTGCCTCTTGTGCAGAGAAACAGCACCCACCACTCCCAGCCCTTGGCCTCCGAGATTTTCCAAGCCGCTTTCAGGCGGCTTGCCCTCATCCTCCCTGCCCAAGGGTGGTCGTTCATCACGCTTGGGAAGACCTCCCTGCAGTGGATCCACGCCAGCTCCACCAGGCAGACGTGGGGTGAGCCCTTGTCCGTGTCCCAGCTCCCCAGGGAACACTTCAGGAAGTGAGTTGCTAAGTGAGTGACCCCCACTGCAGGACAGCAGATCTGCACGGGGACAGGGGGACAGGCTGTGCCACCCTGAGTGTCCAGGAGCTGCAGCAGCATCATCACGGCAAGCCACCTCTGCTCCCAGCAGTGACATTCCCAGGCTCACCAGAGAGGGACAAGAGGCCACGTCCCTGTGTGCACAGGCAGCTCCAGCCACGCTGTGCTGGCCGCTGCTGAGGCCACACCTCCAGTTCTGGGGTCAGTTTGGGGCCTCTCACAACAAGACAGACCTTGAGGGGCTGGAGGTGTCCAGGGCAGGGAACGGAGCTGGGAAGGGGCTGAGCCCCAGGAGCAGCTGAGGCAGCTGGGGAAGGGCTCAGCCTGGAGAAAAGGAGGCTCAGGGGGACCTTGTGGCTCTGCACAGCTCCTGACAGGAGGGGACAGCCGGGGGGGTCGGGCTGTGCTCGCAGGGAACAGGGACAGGAGGAGAGGGAATAACTTCAGCTTGTGTCTGAGGAGGTTCAGGTTGGATATTATAGAAATTTCTTCACTGAAAGTGTGGTGAAGCCCTGGCACAGCTGCCCGGGGCAGTGGTGGAGTCACCATCCCTGGAAGTGTCAAAAAACAAGCAGACCTGGCACTGGTGACATGGTTTAGTGGATATAATGGGATTCGGTTGAAGGTTGGACTTGGTGACCTTGGAGGTCTTTCCCATCCTTAATGATTCCATAATTCTTCTGGACCTGACAAACATCAGCCAGGTCCAGGATCTGCTTCCTCTGCAGCTGAGCCTTTCCCAGCCCTGCTCCAGGCTGCAGCTGGAGGGGATAGAGAGACCCAGCCCGAGGCTCAGGGATGTGTATTCTGCTCATTGCTCACAAATACTAATGGCCCAGAGTTATTAATATTGCCACTGTAGTCATATCTGGGTAATTACTGCCATTAACCACCAGCAGAACTATTGAGTTCCCCTAATCAGTGCATTATAATAATTGGGACCAAGTGTTTTATAGATCCAGATGCTAATTCCTTCCTAGCACCTCTCCCTCCCCTGGAGCTGCTCCTTCCTGCTCAGCTCCAGCTTCTCCCAGCCCAAGGCTGCTCCCTGTGTCCAGCTGCTGGGGCACCCTGTGGTGTGGCCAGCCCAGGATGACCCATGCCTCAGGATGTCCCATGCTCCAGCTAATGGGGAATTGTGGCTGGAGGAATTTCGGGTGTCCAGGTGCTCCCTGCTCAGGGTGTCCAGGCTCTGGAGGTGGAGGTGGAGCTGGAGGTCAAGGTGGAGGTGGAGCTGGAGGTGGAGGTAGGAAACCAAGCAGCACCTCCAGGAGAGGAGCTGGGTCCATGCCCTGCTCGTGTGGCCCAGCAGCACCTCCAGGAGAGGAGCTGGGTCTATGTCCTGCTCGTGTGGCCCAGCAGCACCTCCAGGAGAGGAGCTGGGTCCCTGCCCTGCTCGTGTGGGCCAGCAGCACCTCCAGGAGAGGAGCTGGGTCCCTGCCCTGCTCGTGTGGGCCAGCAGCACCTCCCAAGTGCCTGGAGGCAGCAGCATGGACAGAACACTTGGGCTGTTCCTTCTGCTGGGACACAAATCTGCTGCGCGGGGAGTTAATTGCACAGTCTGCTATTTACACCCGGCTCCTCTTGCTCTGGAAAGCTCTTCCCTGCTGCAGCCATCTGGGCCTTGGAGCCCAGAGCCGCCTTGGCCCGGAGCTGGGGGCTGTTTGGGGGTGACTCAATGGGTTGAATCAGAGGAGCATCTCCTCCTGCAGCTCCGGGAGCAGAGCTGGGAGCTGCCCCCGCATCCCCTGCGTCACCAGGGTCCCCACTCCTCCCCAGCCCTGCTTCCCCGAGCACCAGCAAGCCCTCGCTCTGCCCAAGTGGTGGCAAAGCCAGGCTGGCTCCAAAATCAGCATCTGCCGCAGCCCTTTGGGCCACGTCGGGGGGACAAAGTCAGTGCCACACTGTGCCCTGGCAGGGAGGGCTGAAACTGGGGGCACAGCAGGTCTGCAGCCCCCCAAGGCACCTTGGCCCCTGCCTACAGCAGGGAGGGCAGCAGATCTGTGGCTGCTTCGTGACAGGGAAAGCACAACCATGTGTCATTTAGAGCTGGCCTGAAAACAAAAATCCCTGGAAATTCTAATAAATAAGAAAAAGGGAGGGGGGAATTTTTAGGGTGGCGGTTACACCAAAGGTTTGGCTGTGCCCGAGCCAATGCATTTGCTTCCAACCACAGCCATTTCACAGAATTTTTATTTTTTATGTTTAGCAAAATAAAATTAAAGCAAACTTTGAAACAAAGTCATTCGGAAGAGAAAAAAAATCAAAACATTTAAATCTGAATAGGCTGAAATGAAATGTTTTGATCTTTTGGGTTTTTTTTTTTCCCTCCAAACAAACTATTCAGCAGAATTGACATATGCATCCAGAAACTTATGGTGTTGTCAAATCTGAATTTTTGGTTTTATATATATTGGGGTGTTGTTTTTTTTTTCAAATCAAGCCCTCCCAGCTCCAGCCAGCATGGCTGGTTAGAGTTCCTTGCAGGCAGAGATGTGTCCTCAGTGGGAGCTCCCTGGTGGTTTTGGGGGACCCTCCTGGGGGGAGAAATTCCTCCCTGTGGAGCAGAGAGCAGCATCAGAGCCGCCCTGGAGCACAGCCCTCATCCTCCTGCCCAGCCCACAGTGCGACTCGATGGCCAAGGGACACAGCTGCCACCGGGAGGACACGGCCTCGTCCCCCGGGGAGGGATGAGCCAGGTGAGAGTCCCTCCCCTGGGCCCCGGCAGGTGAGAGAACAGAGCGATGCAATCAATAGTGCTAATTGCAAAGGCAATGTCTAGCAGAAATAAGATGGTTATTCTGCATCACTGGGCACTCTTACAATCAAATTGTCCACAGACAATTAGCTGAGCAGGAGAAATAGGAATTAGATTTCTAATTGTTCTGCTGGTGAAAGGCATTTCGGAGCACTCGGAGGACTGGAGGAGGGAGAGGTTTGTGTCTCCGCCGGGCTGCAGGAGCTGCCATGCCTGCTGTCATTCCCAGAGGGATAACCGAGCCAGGCGCTGGGGCTGCAGCTGGGAAGCACAGACGGCTTCTCGGGAGGCTTTGGCCAACGCTGCTCTTTCACGGCTGGGTTCTTTATTTCCCTCACGCAGCCGCCCGCACCGCTGAGCAGGCAGCGCTCCGTGCCGCTCTCCAGCGCTGGCACCGCGCTCCCGACACCCCTGGGCATCCCCCGGCGGCACCCCGGGCTCGGGACACCTCCCACCACCGCCCACCCTCCCGAGGGACCACCTGCAGCCCCCAGTGACGAGGCACTGGGGCAGGAGCCACCCCCCTGTCCCCAGACCCCCATCCCGTGACTCCAGCAGCCCACGTCGTGCTGGATGGCACACGGGGAAAGGCGGGGGAGGGAGCGCTGGGATGGCTCTGATTGTTATTAATGTGGCTGTTGACTCATGCTGGTGGGTGTCTGCGGCTCGAGGGAGTCTCCTGATGCCGCAGCTCCCGGGGCTGCGTCGTGAGGACAATGGGAAGTCCTCCCGCCTCTGCTGCCTGGGCTGCCGGGGAGCGCCCGCAGCATCCCTGCTGCCCACGGGGCGATGGCTGCTCCGGAGGGATGGCTTTGGACCTCGGGGCTCCTCACAGCCGCCCAGTGTGGGGTTACCCTTCAGGATTCACACTCGGGGGTGGGGACGGTGTGGCTGCAGCGCCCCAGGAGGGGCAGAACCCTCCCTGGGGTGTGACATCTGCGTCAGTGTTGATGGCAGCAACCTGCCCTTGGGCAGCAAAAACTGTCCTTGGGCAGCAAAAACTGTCCTTGGGCAGCACAACCTGGGCTGGGGGAAAAGACTCTCCCGGGTTTTGGTACCCACCAGTGCAGAGAGCAAGATCTGAGAGCAGATTCCCCTTCTTCCGTCTCTCAGCGTGCATCCCTCACCGCACTGCTGAGCACCACGGAGGGGAGTCCCGGGAAGTGCCAAAGGGATTTGGGGAAGGGTTTTCCCTGTCTGCTTTCCTGTCACCCCACAACCTGAAAAAGGTGTTGTGCTCAGGGCATCCCAACCCTGCCAGGGGAGCTGTGAGCTCAGTGGGACACCCCACAGGGACCTCCTGTCCTGACCCCACTGGTGTTTTGGGATGCCTCATGGGCACTCTCCCCAGGCAGCAGAGCCACCAGCATCTCTTTCCTTCCAGCAGCAAAGGCAGGAGCAGTGAGAGGTTTTGTGGACCCAGATCAGTCACCTGCAGACAGAGGCCATCCCAGTCCCACCTGCCCCACCCAGGTCCCAGAGGACCCCCAGCAGCAGCCCCCTGGCAGCCAGGATTGGTGCTCAGAGCATCTCCTGCTGTTCGTGTCCCCCTGAGCACAGCTGGGCCCAGCTGCAACCTAGAGCTGAGCCACCTAACCATGGGAAAAATGGAATTAAAGTCACCTCTGAGAGCGTGTGGCTGCTGGTCAGCACGTTCACACCATCCATGGGTCTGGGCACTGTGGTTTTGTCCTGTTGGGGATGGGATGTCCTGTGCCCTCAGCAGGAGCTGACCCAGACCCACGGACATGCCCCCCATGGATGGAGGGGCCGTGGGCAGCAGTGCCAGGGCTCCCTGCCTGTCACAGCAGGGATGGGGACAGGCTCGTGTCCTGCTCCCAAAAGGATCAGCCCCAGGCGGTGCTGCTGCTGTGGGAGTGCAGCCAAACACAGCACACACACACATATATATATATATATATACACACATACATATATATCTCCCCTTTGCCTTTGAGTCACCAGTGTTGAAACCTTCCCTGCCAAGAGTCTTCTGAGAAATATCCTCCTCCCCCCGTTTCTCCCTCTCTCTGTAGCATTCGGGCTAATTTTATCTTCTGTCTTTCATCTGCCTGTGTATCTACCACTCCTGACAAAAAAGAGATTTTCACAGATTTTGCTAGTGCTCACCAGCTCTAAAAGCTTTCATCTCCCTCTGACGATGAGTGCGTGTCATCTGCTCGCTCCAAATTACAGCAGAGGCCTTCACACTCAATCGGAGCATTTTCTGCCTAATTTCCCAGGCAGCAGGATTAAGTGTGGGCTCCAGGCTTGCCTGGCGTGATCCACAGAGCCTCCCCTGCCTCCTGCTCCCAGGGCTGCCCCGGGGAAGCCCAGGGCTCACCTCGCCGTGCCCTGAGCTGTGCTCACTGCTCAGGGCACACACAGCAGTGGTGTCCCCAGCAGGGACCCCCGAGCTGGGGAGGTGACGGCTGAGCAGGGGAGCGCTGGTGGCACAGAGCCCGGGGATGAGCCAGGCTGGAAGAGCAGCTCTGAGGCTCAGGAGCCCCTCAGCACCAAACCCACGCTGGCAGGGGCTGGTGCAATCCAGGAGGTGACTGAAGCCTTTCTGCAGCAGCACAGAGAGAGTGGAGCAGCAGGTGAGGGTTTAGCTCCTTGTCATCACCACCACAGTGCTTCCCAAGCTGCTGAGGTTGGCTCTGGCTGCTGCCAGGGTGAGGGCTGTGGTGTCCACACCAGGAACAGCCCTCACACCCTGGCCTGGGTGGGCTGTCCGTGGGACACAGCTCCCTGGCACCCCTGAGAACGGTGGTGGAGGCAAAATGTGTGCCTTGAAAGCGGTGCTGTATTTAAACTAGGCAAAAACCAGCACAGGGAACAGAGAATAGAATCACAGAAGGGTTTGGGTTGGGAGGGACCTGAAAGATCATCCATTCCCACCCTCTGACATGGGCAGGGACACTTTTCACTATCCCAGGCTGTCCAAGCCCTGTCCAACCTGGCCTTGGACACTTCCAGGGATCCAGGGGCAGCCACAGCTTCTCTGACAACCAGTGTCAGGGTCTCCCCACCCTCTGAGTGCAGAATTTCTTCCCAATATCCAATCTCAGCCTTCTCTCTTTCAGTTTGATGCCGTTCCCCCTTGTTCTGTCACTCCAGGCCCTTGTAAATTGTCTCTCTCCATCTTTCTTGTCGGCCCCTTCAAGCACCGGAAGGCCACAATTAGGTCATGACAAAGTCTTCTCTTCTCCAGGCGGAACAATCCCAGTTCTCTCAGCCTTTCCTCCCAGCAGCTGCTCCATCCTTTTAATCATCTCCGTGGCCTCCTCTGCACTGGCTCCAGCAGCTCCAGCTCCTTCCTGTGCTGTGCCCAGGGCTGGGGCAGCTCTGCAGGTGGGGTCTCACCTGAGCAGGGCAGAGGGGTGGATCTCCCCCGCCCTGCTGCCCACGCTGGGGGCTCAGCCCAGCACAGGGCGGTCTGGGTCCCAGCACGGCCAGGGCAGGGCCAGCTCTCATCCCCAGCAGCCCAAATCCTTCTGCCAGGGCTGCTCCGTCTGCTCATCCTCAGCCTGGGCTGATCCTGGGGCTGGATGGAGCTACCATGGGCAAGGAACTGCAGCCCCAGGGACAGCCCAGAACCTGTCCATGCTGCCCACAGTGCCCATGCTGTCCATGCTGCCCACTCTGCCCATTCTGCCCACTCTGCCCACAGGGCCCACAGTGCTCACACTGCCCACGCTGTCCACAGGGCCCACACTGCCCACACTGCCCACGCTGCCCACACTGGCCATGCTGCCCACCCTGCTCACACTGCCCACCCTGCTCACACTGCCCACACTGCCCACTCTGCCCATTCTGCCCACTCTGCCCACAGGGCCCACAGTGCCCACACTGCCCACGCTGTCCACAGGGCCCACACTGCCCACACTGCCCACACTGCTCACACTGCCCACACTGCCCACACTGCCCATACTGCCCACGCTGCTCACACTGCTCACACTGCCCACTCTGCCCACACTGCCCACTCTGCTCACACTGCCCACGCTGCTCACACTGCCCACTCTGCTCACACTGCCCACACTGCCCACACTGCCCACACTGGCCACGCTGCCCACCCTGCTCACACTGCTCACACTGCCATCGCTGCCCACACTGCCCACACTGCCCACACTGCCCACACTGCCCACTCTGCCCACGCTGCCCACACTGCCCACGCTGCCCACGCTGTCCATTCTGCTCACACTGCCCACACTGCCCACACTGCTCACACTGCCCACACTGCCCACACTGCCCACACTGCCCACTCTGCCCACACTGCCCACACTGCCCACACTGCCCACTCTGCCCACACTGCCCACACTGCCCACTCTGTCCACTCTGCCCATGCTGCCCACACTGCCCACACTGCCCACTCTGCCCACACTGCCCACACTGCCCATGCTGCCCACACTGCCCATGCTGCCATCGCTGCCCACACTGTCCACACTGCCCACACTGCTCACACTGCCCACACTGCCCACACTGCCCACTCTGCCCACACTGCCCACACTGTCCACACTGCCCACACTGCCCAAGCTGACCACCCATGCAGCCCCACCCAGCCCCCTGCCCCATGGAAGAGGTGCCCTGCTCCCATCCCCTTAGGAATTCCAATCCCATCCACTCGCAGAGCACACACACGAGGCTGCAGGGCTGCTGAGGGCACACCCCTGGGGCAGAGCGAGGACTCCCAGATAAGGACCCCCCTCCCACCAGGACCAGGATGCTGTGGGGAGCCAGCAGCTCCTCCCTCGGCTCCCTGACAGGCAGAGCACGAGCTGAGAGGGAATGAGGAGCAGACGGCATGATTAGCTCTGCTCAAAAAGGTCAAAACACTTATCAGACATGAACGGCAAAGCTAAAAATACACTCGGCACCTCCCTGGCAATTCTCTCCCGGGAAGTGACAGCCATGGCTTGGTGGGAAAGGGGTGTGGGATGTGAGCAGGGCTGCTGCACTTCTGGATGGGAGCCTGGATCAGCAAAGGAGGATCTTCCCATTTCTGTCACCCCTCTGGGTGACCAGGGAGGGCTGAGTGACACCACCAGAGGCATCAGGAACGCTCTGAGGGTGACTGGGATGGGTCGGGTAAGGCAGGAGGGGGCTGATGCTGCAGCTGGAAGGCCATGCTGAAAGTCAGATGTGGAGGAGGTGAGGAGGGAAACTTCTCCAGAGCTGAAACATCAGGGAGCAGCAGGAGAGAGGGACGAACAAGGAGGTACCAGGATGCCCTGGATGGTATGGGTGGGGATCTGGAGACACGAGACACGGTCCCTTAGCAAAGAGCCACCATGATTGTCCCTCTGGCCCTGCTGCTTTGGCTCCAGGGACCTTCCCAGCAGCCAGGCCCAGGCTGGGCAGGCAGAGGACATTGTCCCTCAAAGCTCCTGTCACACTCAGATGCACCCCACGGCTGTGTCTGGGAGGAGCCACACAGCACACACTCCCCAGACACTGCAGTCCCACCAAGAGAACCAAAAATCACAGAATCACAGGATCACAGGATCACAGAGTCACAGAATCAAAAATCACAGAATCACAAAATCACAGAATCAAAAATCACAGGATCACAATCACAGAATCACAAAATCACAGAATCATTATGGTTGAAAAAGGCCTCCAAGATCATCAAGTCCAACCTTCAACCAAATGCCCCCACACCCACTAAACCATACCACAAAGTGCCACATCTCCTTGTTTTATGAACACCTCCAGAACTGCCGAGTATCCCATCACCTCCTGGGGACAAAGTTCCTGGAGAAGAGGTGACTTTCACCCCGAGGACCTCCTCACCTCCCTGGCACAGGCAGCAGCTGCCCACACCCCTTGGATGTGTGTTTTGGTGCTTTCCACGGTGCAGCAAATCCACCAGCTCACACCTGCCCTGCCTCTACCGTGCTCAAAGCCGTCATGGGAAGGAATTTCTCAGCAATGCTGCAGCTCTTGGTCCTGTGTTTTTCCTTGAGACAGCAGCATGTTTGTTCCCATCTCTCTGTGCCCCTCTTTCCACCTCAGCTCCTCCCTCAGCCCAGCACCACAGCTGGGAAGAACTCCAGAAACAAATGTCTCTTCTGTGACCCTGGAGCACCTCGGCCTCCCAGTCCCAGCAAAGAGGGTGTGCAACCTCCTGCCCTCACAGGCAAAATTCAGCCGTGCCTCTTGCATTTCTCATTTAAGGGGTTTTTTATGAGTCCAGGTTGGGGCTCGGAGCACCCTGGTCCTGTGGAAGGTGTCCCCTGCCCAGGGCAGGGGGCGGAACAAGATGAGCTGTCAGATCCTTTCCAATCCAAACCCTCCTGGGATGGCTGGCAGAGGCTGAGAAGAGGTGGTGCAGGCTGAGACCAGAGGGCTCTGGGGCCAGCCTGGGTGGGCACACTGCTCCCTGGGGCCTGTGGTCACGGGAGCCCAGCCCAAAACCCGAGGCCATCCCTCCATGTCGATTCCCATGCTGGAGATGCTTTGGGTGGGGATGGGGAATAGGACTTTCCAACCAGCATTTTTCCAGCCCAGCATGTGGGAATGCAGTGTGGGAAAGCTGTGGGACGCTGGTGTGACACCAGGGACAGGGCCCCAGCTGGGATGTGAGCAGTGAGCCGGGGCTGCGCCAGCACGGTCCACGGTGACAGTGAGCAGAAATGACGGTGCCAATTTGCAGCAGGGCTCCCAATCGCTGTCACCGCCAATCGCTGTCACCACAGGCCTGCGAGGGCTCACCTGGGCCGTGGCTCAGAGCACCTGGGCTCATTAGGAGCTGTTACGGTCATTATCATGGCATTCATCCACTCCTGCCCCCGTGCTGGCCCCGCAGCAGCCAGCGGTGAGATGCTGCAGGAGACAAACTGAGTGCTGTGGGTCTGGAGCCACCACAGCGTTTCCTGGGGTGATCAGGTGTCTGGGACTGTCCCCAACAGCTCTTTGCTGTCCTTGGCTGCCACACAGTGAAATGGGGCCAGCTGTCCCATCCTGGCCAGTGCCTGCCCTGCTCTGCTCCCCCCGGCAGCCATTCCAGCCTGGATTGACCCTGGGGGTTGTGTGTGTCTCCTGGAGATCCACACAGCTGCCCCCACGTTCCACTGACACAGGGCCACCATGTGTCCCTGCAAGCACAGCCCGGGCTGGCCGTGTCCCTGCCACGCTGTCCTGTCCCCGTGCAGCTGCAGTGGGGCCATCGCTGCTCCTGCTCCACCCAGGGCTGCCATCTCCCAGCAGCTGTGGTCATGGGGGCTGGGGAAGGCGCTCCCCAGGGAGCAGAGCCGGTCCCCAAGCCCTGCTGTCCCCAGGGGCTGGTTCCCGACTCCTTGTGCCTCAGATAGATCCTGCTCCCTCCTCCACGCCCTCTCTCCCCACGCCCCGGATGTTCAGGGGACACAAGGACCCTCTGTGTCATCCCTCTGCTCATCTCCAGGGAGAAAAGCAGGAGGGAAGAGGTACTTACTGCTTCACCTCCGCTTTACCCTTCCTTTAGGCAAGGGCTTTTAATTTCCTTTCAGGGCCAGAGCAGCAATCACTAAATGATGTCAGATCCCTCAGTGCGAAGCTCGAGGATCCCCAGCCTCTGGCTAAGCCCTGCTTGAGCGACAGCCCGGTACCTGCAGGTCAGAGACCTCCCCGGTGCTGCTGACAGCTCTGCTAAAAGCTCTTTGTTCCTCAACCCCTAAGGCCCTGCTAAGTGGCAAGCGGCACGGAGAGCATCTGCAGAGGCTCCTGGAGCAGGGATGCTCCCCGGGCTGCTCTCCCTGCTCCTCTCAGCAGCCACGGCAGCACCGCGGCTCGCCCTGTGCCTGCCAGGGGCGAGGTGGGTTCATGCAGCAGCCCTTCGAGCGATGCTTTCTGTGGATGGAGGTCCAGAGGGGACAGGGGACAGTGCTGGCACTGCCGCCCCTCGCTGCCCTGGGCTCCTCTCACCTCTCCCATCAGCTCCGTGCCGGCTGTGCCAACCAGACCTGTTGATTCCATGTGGATGCGAGCTCCAGTTGGCTCTCCACCATCACCCCCATGGAAAAGCACCATAACCACCCCACCGGAGAGCAGATCTGATCAGCCACCACGCCTGGGCTGCTTTGGTGGGCGCCTACACCTTTAAATCAGGGAGAAAAAAAATAAAATAAATCCTTCGCCTAGAGGGCAGTGGAACAATTTTGACTTTAAAAAGAGAGCGAGACAGAGAGAGCGAAGTGAGCGTTAACAACTCCTGATCCAGTCCCTGGGCATTCATTAATGTTTCATGGCGCTTTCAATTATTGCCTCCTCTGCCACTGCCGTCATCTGTCTCTTCAAATCGACGGTATAATAACCACTCAAGCAGAAATCCACTCTGCTGTCTGCCCGCCACTCCCCTCCCAGCCTCCGCAGCTCCCTCTCTCCCAGCTTTTCATCTGTGCCTCGCACAGCTCTCGCTGGAAATGCCTGTGCCCCTTCCCTGTGCCTGTGCTTGGGGACAGGGCTCGGGGGGGCCTGGGGATGTGCAGGAACCTCCTGTTTGGGGTCAGGGTTTTATCCCCCTCACACCGAGGGGTTTTGTAGCTGGTTTGGGGTGATCCTCTAGGGCACAGGGTGGGTCTGACACCCCAACCTCAGGCACTGAGCCCCAAGCCTGTGTGCACCCCTGACCCTAACATGACCCTAACCCTAGATGCACCCCACCCAGCAGCTCCCAGGCCTGTGCTCCTGGTCAGGAGCACACATGCTGGCATGGTGTGTCCCACACGCTCCCCCCCACACCCCCACCCCAGCCCCCTGCACCCACCCACACCGAGCCTGGGCAGGCTCAACCCACCGACAGATGTGTCCCAAATCCCTCCCTGCCCCGCAAAACGTCCCTGCACTGCCACCTGAGCTCTGCCAGCACAGGGGAGAGCCCCAGGGCGAGTGTGGGTGTCCAACAGCTCCCGGGTGTCCCACAGCAGTGCTGGGGGAGGTTGGAAACTCTGCAGCGAAGTCTGTCCATGCATTTCCCTGCAAGATGTCCTGGCTTGGGCAGGGGAGGCCTCAGAGGGTGGGCAGGGGGGAGGAGCAGCTGAACCCACACTTCACCTGCCCAGCACTGGAACCAGAGCTCAGCTCAGCCTTTCCATGCCTGGAGAGAGTCACAGAATCACAAAATGGTTTGGGTTGGGAGGGACCTTCAAGATCATCTCATTTCAACCCCTCTGCCATGGCAGGGACACCTCCCACTATCCCAGGTTGATCCAAGCCCTGTCCAGCCTGGCCTTGGACACTTCCAGGGATCCAGGGGCAGCCACAGCTTCTCTGGGCACCTCTGCCTCCCCACCCTCACCGGGAAGAATTTCTTCCTAAAATCCAATCAAAATGTGCTCTCTGTCAGTGTAAAGCCATCCCCACCACTCTCAGATCTGTCGGCACCAAGGCTGCAAACCTCACACAAGCTCCCTAAATGTGATGTTTGCCTTGCCCAGCCCTTGGTCCTCACAAACTCCGTGTCCCTGCACTCACACCTCAGGGTGAAGGAGCTGAGCCTTCCACTCAGGGCAAGGACCAAAAAGTGGGCTCCCAGTTCCTGTGCCCAGCACCCACCAGCCTGCCCAGAGCCATCCTGGCTATCTGCAATGGGAGGAAGAGCTCCTGGCTTCTGCCACAGACTGTGATGGACCCAAACCCCCCCATTTCAAAGCCAGTGCTCCTGCTCAGGAAGACAAAAGCATTTTGCTCAGATGAATTACGTCCTTCAATCCCACCCTTGTGTTCACACCTTATGGAGGTGTTGGTGCTCTGCACTTTTAAACATTTGTTATTTTCTCAGAACGGAAATAGTGTTGAAATGTCAAAATTTCCAGTGGGATATTCCCTATTTAACTGTCCTCCCTGGCTTGGGATTTATTGCTGACAGCTGAATCCCCCACATCTTGTTGCTATTACCAGAAAGCTCTTCCTGGACACCCAGCTCTGGTGTCCAAGTGCTGTCCAAGGGGAAGAGGATGCTCGGAGGTGGCCCAGGGCCACCTTGAGATCTGGTGGCACGTGGGGACTGGGGGACTGGGCAGTGCAAGGACAGAGCAGCACTCCACTCTCCTTTTGGCCATCTCCGTGGCCAAAGTGTTGACAGAGCTGCCGTTGCTCCAGGACAGGAGTACCCAGCCAGCTCCCAGCCCCTCGCTGGGCTCCTGCCACCTGCACCCCCAGCTGCTCCAGCTGCTCCAGCCCTGCCTGCTGTGGGAATTCTGGAAGCACAGAGCTCCTCTCCAGCCCTGCCTGCACTGGGAATTCTGGAAGCACAGAGCTCCTCTCCAGCCCTGCCTGCACTGGGAATTCTGGAAGCACAGAGCTCCTCTCCAGCCCTGCCTGCTGCGGGAATTCTGGAAGCACAGAGCTCCTCTCCAGCCCTGCCTGCTGTGGGAATTCTGGAAGCACAGAGCTCTCCAGCCCTGCCTGCTGTGGGAATTCTGGAAGCACAGAGCTCCTCTCCAGCCCTGCCTGCTGCAGGAATTCTGGAAGCACAGAGCTCCTCTCCAGCCCTGCCTGCACTGGGAATTCTGGAAGCACAGAGCTCCTCTCCAGCCCTGCCTGCTGTGGGAATTCTGGAAGCACGGAGCTCCTCTCCAGCCCTGCCTGCTGTGGGAATTCTGGAAGCACGGAGCTCCTCTCCAGCCCTGCCTGCACTGGGAATTCTGGAAGCACAGAGCTCCTCTCCAGCCCTGGCTGCACTGGGAATTCTGGAAACACAGAGCTCCTCTCCAGCCCTGGCTGCCCCTCCCTTCCTCCCACTTACCCCACCGGGCTGGTTTTCCTTCTGAATCTTGCTTCTCCCTTTCCTGGAACTCTCCTGGCTGCAGCAGGGCTGGAAGGAGCCGAGCAGGGCCTTGGCCCCGGGCTGGACTCGGCCGGGATGCTCAGGAATGCCCCAGCAGGAGTTTTGCTCTCTCCTTTTTTTCTCTGGCTCTTGTAAAGATATTCCAGAGTCCCTCTGATGGGAGCCAGATGTGCTGCAGATGTTTGTGGGTCGCAGAGCACTGCCCTGCCTTCTGCACGCCCTGAAGGACGTGTGGGGGCTTTGGTGACAGCGGCCACAGCCCCTGGCTCCAGCGTGGTCATTGTCCCCTCCCACAGCTCGAGTGTGCCCAGGGCTCTGGAGGTGCTGCACACGGGGATGGGCACAGGCAGGGCCACACTGGCACAGGGACACACCTGCATGGGGACACACTGACACAGGGACACACTTTAGCTCCTTTTAGATCGTGGAATCCCAAATGGTTTGGGTTGGAAGGACCTTAAAGCTCATCCCATCCACCCCTGCCATGGCAGGGACACCTCCCACTGGCCCAGGCTGCTCCAGCCTGGCCTTGGACACTGCCAGGGACCCAGGGGCAGCCACAGCTTCTCTGGCAATTCCAGCCCAGCCCTCCCCACCCTCCCAGGGAACAATTCCTAATTCCCAAGATCCCATCCATCCCTGCCCTCTGGCAGTGGGAAGTCATTCCCTGTGTCCTGTCCCTCCATCCCTTGTCCCCAGTCCCTCTGCAGCTCTCCTGGAGCCCCTTTAGGACCTGGGAAGGGCTCTAAGGGAACCTTCTCTTGTCCAGGTGAGCACCCCCAGCTCTCCCAGCCTGGCTCCAGAGCACAGGTGCTCCAGCCCTGGGATTCACTCAGCGGCCTCCTCTGGACACATCCCACAGGTCCATGGTTTTTGGCAGAGTCCTTCACCCACCAAGGCTGTCCAGCAGCATCCCTGCAGATCCAGGTGGGAGCTGTGCCTCCCTGGTCCCTGTGGGACCAGGAGCTGAGCCCACTCGTGTTTCTGCACACCCTCCCACCATCACTGATCCCTGAGAACCAGAGCAGGCCCAAATCGCCTGTCAGTGACCCCCTGCTATGTCCAGCCCATTCCACGAGCAATTGGCCACACAGTGTGTCCTCCGTCACTGACCTGGCTCTGAGCAGCACCCAGCCTGCCCTCCCTCCCCACACAAGGTGTGCATCATCCCAGCTTTCCCCTCATGAGCTTTCCTGCATGCCCTGGAGGGTGTCCAGGGAGTGCAGCCTGCCCAGGATCCCAGCCCAGCACTCCCAGCATGTAGTTGCACTGTTTTAGAAATCTTTCTCATCTTTCTCAGGGAGAATAGAGATAAGCTGCATTCTTGTACTTTCCTAATCTCTGTGTTTGGTATTAGGTGTTGTATAGCTGTGACCAATGGTTTTAGGAGGTGGATTCCCTGCTGACCAATAGTTGCTAGATTATTAATGGATATATAAAGAAGTTTTTGTAAATAAAGTTTCTCTTTTCGCCGTTGTCGTGGGTTTGACCCTGGCTAAATGCCAGGCACCTACGACGTTTGCTCTCTATGCTCTCTCCTGCTGTGGTTATGCAGAGGAGGAAAAAAACTAACACACTGGACTTATGAGTTGAGATAAGACTACTGATAACGAGGACGCACTAAATTCAGGGCAAAAGCAGGCGGGAGACTTAAAGTTGCAAAAAAGGTGATTTATTAATCTAACAGAGTCGGAGGATAAATCAGAGGTAATCAAGACACCGTTTCTTCACTGACCCCCCTTCCCTCTTAAGGCACTGCTTTCCAGCTCACCCCCTCCCTCCTTTCCAACTAACCAACAACTCCCAGGCAGGGGCAGGGTGTGGGGTTTTTTTCTTAAATCAGTCTATCACAACTCTTTTACTGCAGACACTGTTTCTCTATTCGCCCTCTCTCTCTATTCAACTAACAGATCCGGGCTGGGGCAAGGTATGTGGCTTCTCTTAGTCAGTCCAACACCACAATTCTTCTGCTACAAACGTTGTGTCTCTACTCACCCCTCTCCCTATTAAGGCCATTTCTCAGCTCACCCCCTCCCTCCTTCCTTCTAACCAACAGCTCTGGGGTGGGGGCAGGGTATGGGGGTTTCCTTTGATCAGGGTCAGTCCATCAGGGAGAGGAGTCTTCTACTTAGCCATGGGGGTCCCTCCCACGAGAGACAGTCCTCTGGGAACTTCTTTGGTGTGAGTCCAATCTCACGAGCAGCACCCGCCCGATTGTTGCAGTCTGAGATTCTTCTGTCCAGGTTGCAGAATTCCAAGCCGAGGCCAGGCTGTTTCCATCCCGGGAGCAAGGCCTCTCTCTCTCCTGCAAGGCCTTTGCAACTCTCAGTCTCTGGGACTCCCACTGGATCACAGCTTCCTGCAGGCATCACCTGCTCCTCTGGCGTGGGCACCTCCCCACAGGCTGTGGGGGGTTCTCTGCATCCCCTGGACCCCATGGGCTGCAGGGGGACCACCTGCTCCCCATGGTCTTCACCACGGCTGGCAGAAGGTTTTCAGCTCCGGCACCTGGAGCACCTCCTCCCCCACCTTCTCCACTGACCTTGGTGCCTCCATGTTGTTCTCCCTCACATATTTTTACCTCCTCCTCCTCCTTCCCTGACTAAAAAGAAGTGCGTGCTCACATTGTTTTGATTTCTTCTTAAATATGTTTTCACAGAGGCGTAACTAACATCTCTAATTGGCCCAGGTTTGGCCAGCAGCATGTCCATCATCTTCAGAGCCATCAGAGACTGGCTCTGCTGGACATGGTGGAAAAATTTCCAGAATCTTTACTCAGGACATGCAGGAGCCATCTTTGTGCCCCACCCTGCTCACTGGCAAAAACTGGGCCAGGCAAAACTACCACAGCCGTCTTGGGCCCTCCTGCCTGCTTCCTCTGCTAGCTTCTGTGAATCTCAGGAAATCTAAACCAACACCAGCGCTCACTGGGATGGGGTGGCCAGCCCTGCCCTCCCCCCGGGGTGCTGATGGTTGAAGAGAGGCACGAACAGGGTTTGTGGTGCCAGCCTTGGGGACTGTGAGCGGCAGGTGCCAGGGGCTGTGTCCTGCCTGGTGTCATAGGAGGGAGAGCTCAGTGCCCTGGAGCCACACTCAGCATCCAGACCCAGGACCATCTCCCTGCCCAGGCTCCAGCTTTCCTTCCATTCCTGGCTCCTGCTGCTGTTCAGAGCTCATTGTGCGGCTCCAAGCTCAGCCAGGCCGGGGGACATTGGAGAGCAGGCAGTGGGGACAGGGGGACAGCGGCGTGGGGGGAGCCCAGCACTGCCAGCGATGCCAAACCTCAGGAGAACCCAGAGCAGAGTGCCCAATCCCGGTTTTTTGGCAGTGCCCTCCCACCTGCCCAGGCGGGAGGACTGTGCTGATGCCCACCAGGTGAGATGATGCCCACCATGCAGGATGATGCCCACCAGGGGATGATGCCCTCCAGGTGAGATGATGCCCACCAGGCGAGATGATGCCCACCATGCAGGATGATGCCCACCAGGGGATGATGCCCACCAGGGGATGATGCCCACCAGGGGATGATGCCCTCCAGGTGGGATGATGCCCTCCAGGTGAGGTGATGCCCACCAGGGGATGATGCCCTCCAGGTGAAATGATGCCCATCAGGCGAGATGATGCCCACCAGGGGATGATGCCCACCAGGGGATGATGCCCACCAGGCGGGATTATGCCCACCAGGGGATGATGCCCACCAGGTGAGATGATGCCCACCTGGGGAGATGATGCCCACCTGGGGAGATGATGCCCACCAGGGGGGATGATGCCCACCAGGCTGAGCATCCCTCACGGGGCTGTGAGTGGGGGGCTGGCACTGCCTCTCCCCCACCTCCCCCTCCTCCTCTCCCCCCCCCAAACACACACTCCCCCTCTTTCTCCTAATCCCCACAAATGCTAAGATATTTAAATGTGGTATTTTCAAATCTAATCAGCGTTCCAAAGCTGTGCTGCCGCCACTCAAATTTAATTTGATCCATTTACCAACTTTGTGGTGCATCTAATCAAAGAGAGGGAACAATTAGGTTAATGTCAGGGGTCACCTCGCATCTCCTGCTCAGCCATGGGAGGTGTCACAGCCAGGCCAGCCCTGGGGGACAAAAGCAGCAGCCAGGGGGCTCTGGAGCCTGGGATGGAGGTCGTTGCAGGGCTGGAGGGGGTCCTGGGTCGGCCACATCCCAGGGGAGGGTGAGAGGATGGGCTGTGCTTCACCTCAGAGCCAGCAGGACGTGGACAGCCCAGGCCAGACCTGTGTGAGGGGCCAGCCTGCTCTTGTCCCGCGTGTCCCCACGGCTGTCCCAAGCACTGCTCCTGCCGTTCTTACAGCTCAGTGCACAATAATCCAGATAATCCAAGCTCTGATCCTCTCCCACATCCACATGTGGGCTCTGGATGGGATTGGGAGAGCCTCGGGGAGAGCAAAACCTCAGCCAAAGCTGCACATGGTGCCCGGGGTGAGACCCCCCAGGTCAGAGTGGTGTTTGCCGCGGGCCTTGGCAAACCAGGCTGAGGGAGGAGGAGCTGGCAGGGTCTGGCTGCAGGCAGAGCAGACAAGCCGGGAGCAGTGAGGATCTCAGGGTGGAGATCAGGGAGTGCCAGGGCAGAGCAAGGAGCCCCTGGGGCTGGGACCTTTCTCCTGCCTTACCGCGGGTCATGGATCTAAAAACAGAACCTCTCCACCATAAAATTACTGAACCCCAGAACAGTTTGGGTTGGAAGGGACCCTAAAGATCAGCTATTTCCAACCCCCTGGCTTGGACACTTCCCGTGGTGTCCTTCCCCCTTGGTGAAGGACACTTCACTTGGTGAGGACTGTGGCAACTAAACCTTGGGGTGGTCCCCCTGCACCCCAAAAGTGCCCCAAACCCTCCTGATGTCTCTCCATCTGCTCCCACTCCAGTGTTGATTTCTCTGGGCTCACGTCTGTGGCAGGCACGTGGGGACAGCAGTACCACCTCTCTTGTGGAAGGACACTTCCCAGGTGCCAATCCCCTGGCAGGGACACTTCCCCCGGAAGCTGGAAGAACCACGATGTGTCTGATCTCACATTCTGTCTGTGCTCTTCGCTTGTGTCAGGAAATGGAGATGGTGATGAAGAAAAAGTGACTTTGGTGGCACATTTTGTAGCCCCAGCACGAGCAGAGCAAGGATCCCTCCCTCCTCCTCCCCACCCCTGAGCACAGACCATGCCTTGCCTCCCTCCTGGAGCCTCAGCCTCTCCCTCATCCATGGAAATCTCCCCCTGTGTCTGTTTGTTGGGCTTGGCTTCAGTCCCCCCACAGTCCCCAAACACTGAGGTTGCTGCAGGGTCCCTGTGGGGTGGAGCAGAGGGGCCAGGGTGGGGACCAGCTCTGCTGGGGACAGTGATGGGGACAGAGCCAGGCCAGCAGGAGCAGCAGCTGCAGCACTTGGGGAGGGACAGAATGGGGCAGTGAAGGAGTACAGATGACACCTTTCTGGTTTTAACATCTTTCAATGACTGAAAGAAAAGCCTGCAGGTCTGTCCTGAGGGGCAGCTCCGATCTCTGCTCTGGGACAGGGACAGCACCCAGGGCACGGCTGGAGCTGGGCCAGGGCAGGTCAGGCTGGAGATCAGGAAAGGTTCTTCCCCAGAGGGTGCTGGGCACTGCCCAGGCTCCCCAGGGAATGGGCACGGCCCCGAGGCTGCCACAGCTCCAGCAGTGTTTGGACAGCACTGCCAGGGGTGCCCAGGGTGGGATTTGGGGGGTCTGGGCAGGGCCAGGAGTTGGAATCCATGACCCTTGTTGGTCCCTTCAGCTCAGGATGTCCTCTGATCTTCAGTGAAGGCGAGGCAGGTGTGGTGAGAGGTGGCACTGCTGTCCCCACACCCCTGCCACAGATCTGAGCCCAGAGAAATCAACACTGAAGTGGGAGCAGATCGAGAGACATCAGGAGGGTTTTGGGCACTTTTGGGGTGCAGGGGGGGGCATCCCAAGGTTTAGTTGCCACAGTCCTCACCAACACCAGCACCTCCCAACACCCAGAAATGCACTGTCCCCCTTCTGCAGCATTGGTGAAGTCCCTGATCTGAGCTGGGGTGGAGGTCTGGGAGCATCAGGTATTTAACTTAAAATGGACTGAATTGGAAAAAAAGCTCTTTTCCCACCGTCTCATGAAATCCCTAGCCCAAACTTTAACTGCTGCAGCAGAAAAGCCTCAATCCCTCAAAACCACAATAGGAAAAAAAAAGAGTAAATACAGGAAGAGAGGCTGGGAAAAGCTGGGGCAGAAAACAAAGCAAACCAACAGAAAATGGAAATAAAACCCACCCAACTTTGTTTGCTACAAAAATACAAACTCTTTTCAGGATTTTTATTTTCAAGAGAAGAAATCCTCTGCCACTCCAGAAGCAGCCCCAGCACCCTGACATGTTCATTCCTAGCACCCCTTCCCCAAGCCACAGTCACAGAACTCCCACTCCCCTGCTCCTTGCCAAGGAGAGACCCTGGGTGGGCATCACCCTCCAACTTGGCACTGGGGGTGCTGAGAGGGAGAGGAAAATCCAGGGAAGAGCCCTGTGATGCCAATCCCAAGCAGATTTGCCATCCCAGGGGAGGGGAGGTGGCACAGGAACTGTGCTCCTGCTGAGCCCCAGGAGCAGAGAGCAGCTCCAGCACTGCCTGGGGGGAGCAGAGGTGCCCCCCACACATGGAGGAGCTGGGAGAAGGTGACATGAGCTGGCAGCACAGGGACTCCACTCTTACGTGTGAATCCTTTGCTCATCATCTCCCATCCTCTCTCCCTGCTGCTTTTCCCATGTGTCCCTCTCCATCATCCAACTTCCTCTCCATCATCGCATTCCCTGTTCATCATCCCTTTTCCTGATCATCATAGCATTCCCTCTCCATCACCCCTTTCCCTCTCCATCGTTTCTTTCCTTTTCCATCATCCATCTCCATTGCCATCATCCCATTCCCTCTCCATCCTCCCATTCACACTCCATCATCTCCTTCCTTTTCCATCATCCATTCCCATCTCCATCATCACTTTTCCTATCCTTCATCCCATTCCCTCTTTATCACTCCATTCCCTCTCCATCATCCCATTCCCTCTCCATCATCCCATTCCTTCTCCATCACGCCGTTCCCTCTCCATCATCCCTTTCCATCACCATCATCCCTTAGTCTCCCCATCCTCTCTTTCCCTCTCCATCATCCCCTTCCCTCTCCATCATGCTATTTCCTTCTCTATTGTCTCCTTCCTTTTCCATCATCCATTTCCATCTCCATCATCATTCTTCCTATCCTTCATCCCATGCCCTCTTTATCACTCCATTCGCTCTCCATAATCCCATTCCCTCTCCATCACCCCATTCCCTCTCCATCATCCCCTTCCCACTCCATCATGCTATTTCTTTCTCCATTGTCTCCTTCCTTTTCCTTCCTTTTCCTTCCTTTTCTCCTTCCATCATCTATTCCCATCTCCATCATCACTTTTCCTATCCTTCATCCTATATCCTCTGTATCACCCCGTTCCCTCTCCATCATCCCTTTCCCTCTCCATCATCCCTTAGTCTCTCCATCCTCTCTTTCCCTATTCATCATCCCTTTCCCACTCCATCATCCTATTCCCCCTCCATCATCTCCTTCCTTTTCTATCATCCATTCCCATCTCCATCATCACTTTTCCTATCCTTCATTCCATGCCCTCTCTATCTCTCCATTCCCTCTCCATCATCCCTTTCCCACTCCATCATCCCTTACTCCCTCCCATCTCCCTGGGCACACATCCTGCTGTCACCCCAGCTCCTCCTCAGCGGGAGGAAGGCCAGGAGGAGCCGGGAGGGGCCAGGAGGAGCCGGGAGGGGCCGGGAGGGGCCGGGAGGGGCCAGGAAGGGCCGGGAGGGGCCGGGAGGGGCCGGGAGGGGCCGCAGCGTGCTCGGGAGCTGGGGACACGGGAACAGCAGGAGCGGCAGCACAGAGACGACGCCGGGGGAGGCGAGGAACAGAGCAGGAGTTTCAAAGCTGCCCCCCTGTTTGCTTGCAAGGAGTTAAGTCTGTGATGTGTTGCGTGAGCTCTGATGAGAAGCTGCCTGACATGCAGAGCTGCAATAATGAAACGTAATACACATTAATAGGACCTCCCTCTGTGTGATTGCTTCTGCTCCACTGGCCCCATTGAAGATTTCACTTTTCTTTTAACAGTCAGAATAACAGAATGTGACATTAAGTCTTTTACATGCAGCAATTTATTTTAAAATATTGGGGCACTCAAAACAGTATCCAGAATGTTAAATAAGATATGCATGAGATGGAAATCAGAGCAGCACCGCAGTGAGGAGACAGGAGTCAGGCAGAGCCTCTCGCAGGCAAAGAAAGCTCCACTTTTTTTTCTTAATTGCTGTTTAAGGCACAAATAAATGGCCAAGTTGGAGAGAGCTCTGCAGTACAGACCATCTGATCCTCTGAGCTCACAGCTCCACGTGGGGAGCCAACAGTCAGTGTGGATCCCACCTTCACACCCATCCCAAGGTCAGGGGATGACCCAGAACACCTTCTGCCATCCCAGGCCAATGCCACAGCCCCAAACCTGCCACAGCTCGAGAAGTGCTTGGGCAATGTTCTCGTGCACATGGTGGGACCGGAGGATCATGGAATCATAGAATGGGTTGGTATGGAAGAGACCTTAAAGCTCATTTCATCCCACCCCTGCCATGGCAGGGACACCTCCCACTGTCCCAGGCTGCTCCAGCCTGGCCTTGGACACTGCCAGGGATTCAGGGGCAGCCACAGCTCTTCTGGGCACCTGTGCCAGGGCCTCCCCACCCTCCCAGGGAACAATTCCTTCCCAATATCCCATCCAGCCCTGCCCTCTGGCAGTGGGAAGCCATTCCCCCTTTTCCTGTCCCTCCAGGGTCTTGCCCAAAGTCTCTTCCCATCCTTTTTGTAGCTCCCTCAGGCACTGGAAGGCTGTAGTTCCATCATCCTGAGCCTTCTCCAGGCTGAACAATCCCAATTCTCTCAGCCTCTCCTCTCAGCAGAGCTGCTCCATCCCTCTGATCACCTTGGACTGACTCCAGCAGCTCCAGCTCCTTCCTGTGCTGTGCCCAGGGCTGGGGCAGCTCTGCAGGTGGGGTCTCACCTGAGCAGGGCAGAGGGGTGGCTCTCCCCCACCCTGCTGCCCACGCTGGGGCTCAGCCCAGAGCATTGGGGGTTTCTGGGTCCCACCAAGACCAGGACAGGGCTGGCTCTCACCCACCAGCACCCCAAGTCCCTCTCCTCAGGGCTGCTCCGTCTGCTCATCCACCTTGGTGTGGATTCTTGGGGTGGCTCCCTGTGCAAGGCCAGGAGCTGGGCTTCAAAGACCCTTGTGAGTCCCTTCCAGCTCAGGAAATTCCACAATCCTGTGGCTCTGTGAGCTGATGAGCAGCCCTGTGAGGGGGCAGGTTCAGCAGGCACAGCCCTGCTCCAGGCTCGGCGAGCTCGGTGCTGCCAGGAGCCACAATTCCAGTCGGGTTTGCCCTGGGAGAGGATGGGTCCCTCCTGAATTGCCAAGTTCACCTTTGCTGAGCTTTGGGAAGGCAGTGTCTGCCGGAGGAGCACATCCAAGCTCACCCCAGCAGGAGCACAGTGACATTCCAGGTGGGTCCTATATTTCAGGTGGGTCAGCTCCGGCCGTGTCCCAGAGCTCTCCTGGTTTTGGGGCCACTCTGATCCATTCCCCAAGGGTGAGGCTGGCCCAGCCACAGCCCTGGAGCAGAGGGATGTGCCCAGGAGGAGCCTGAAGCAGGAACCTCTGGGATGTGCAGGGTTTGTGCCCAGCCACACCCCGGCCCTGGAGCCTCCCTGGTGCCACCCCGGGAGCTCTCTCATGGCTGTCCCACTGCTCTGCTCTGAGCCTCTGCTTGGAACGAGGCCCAGAGCCATGGGGTACGTCCTGAGACATGTGGGGAAGGGATTCCATGAGATATGCCATGGGATGTGTGGCTAAGGGATTTCTGTGGCCACAATGTCCTGCCGAGGGGTGGGGGACATCAGGCGGGGATGACCCTTCTCGAGGTGGAACAGGGACTGACTGATGTCACAGTGCCCCAGTTCAGTTCTGCCCCTGCACAAGAGCCACAGCCTTTACAATCGGTGTCTTTGGAACTCTCAGTGTCCCTCATTTCCATATAAAGTGGCTGCCCCCCCACCATTTATGACAGCAGTAACTGCAATGTTTGACTACAGCTTCACCCCCACTTCTCCCTAAAGGACAAATTGGCATTTGGAATCCTCCGTGGCCGAGCAGGAGACCAAATCCACCTTGCAGACAAGAGATGGGCTTGCACCTCTCTCCTCCTCAGAGCAGGACAACCCTTGGTGAGATTTGTGCCTCCCTGTGTCAGAGCATCCCCCTGAACACTGATACAAAGCACTACACATTTATATTTTGCAGGTTTAGTGGCTTTATCACCAGCAATCTAAATGAACCCAGAGTCTGTTGCTGCAATAAACTGCATTATTGGTGAATCTGCTGTGAAAGTTCTTACTGAGCTCAGCCAGACTCAGACTGTTGGATTAATAAAGCTCAGGATCGGTGACTCCGTGACCGTGAATGAGACCAGGCTTGCAGTGTGACCCACGCTTTTGGTGCAGCTGGGAAAAGCATTTAGACCAGAATTAAAGTGCTGGGCTGGTCCTAATCAGAAATGAAACCCAGCCACACCCAGCCCCTCTCCTCTGAGCATCACCCACCAAGGGGGGTTATTTTCTGCCCAATTTCTATTTTCTTAATGCGACATCTCTCCAAAGAGTTTCTGCTGCTTCTCCTTGCAGGGAAAACTCCCTCTGCCCGGTTCTGCCTTCATCCCTCCTGCCCCAGGTGCTTGATCCCCTGTAATTCCAGCCTGGCAGGCAGGAGCTGTGCTTGGGCTGCTGATTGCCCTGTCCTTGCTCTCAGCAGCCCTTCGTGCACTCCCTGCCATTCCCAGCCGGGCTCAGCTCATTCTTTGCCCATTTCTTTGCACCTCGGTAGCTTCAGGAGCATCTCCAGGGCACAGAGTGGGGACAGCAGCTGCCAGCACCACCCCACAGCAGCCCCGGCTCCCTGTGGGGACACTGAGGCCATGGGGAGGCAGAGCTCACATGGCCAGGCTCATCCTTTAAAGGACTAGTCCTTCAGAGACCCCTCTGGCTTCTGACCTTTCTGCCACGTTTTCAGGGTTTTCTCTGGGAGTTTTGAGCATCACAAAAAATATTCACCAGCAGGTGAGGCCAGGGAGGGCTGGGGAGGGGGTGGGAGGCTGCAGAGCCCTCCTCCTCCCTGCTCCTGACCCAGCCACCCCCAGCTGGGGCAGAGAGACCCTCGGTGTGACACACTGCCCATCCTCACCGCCCCTGGGCAGGCAGATCTGCCTCAGGCAGCCAAGGGCAGGAACACCAGCCACTGTCCTGCCCAAGGGCTCACGAAATCAGCTCAGGGAACACAGCTGGTGTGACAAAAATCCCAGGAATGCCATGGGGTGACCGAATCCATCAACATGAAGGCAGAGGGAGTGCAGGACCTGGGAGATGTCACCCTGGGAAGAGGAGGCATGGGCTGGGATGCTGCTCAGAGCCTCTGAGAGCCATGAGCCAGCACTCCCAGCAGGCTGGGATGTCCAGCAGAGCCTCGGAGAGCCTCAGTGCTGCCAGCAGGGTGTCCAGGGGCCATGGTGGTGCCTGGATCTGGCTGCTCCTCCTCCCCTTGAGGCGTTCCACACTCACCCTTCACACCACCCTGCCGGGAGGGGGGCTCTGGGGGCTGCTGGGGGGGGTATCTGTGTGCCCTAGGAACTGGGGGGACTCCTTCCCCCTCCCAGGTGGGCATGGGCTGGTTTCAGGAGACCTGAGGTGTCCCTCCTGCCGGGGTGACAGGAGATGGATGCCACTGCAGAGGAAGAGCTGAGCTCCTGCGGGTCCCGGAGCTGTGGGAAAGGCTCCAGGCGACTTCTCCAAAGCACAGCACAGCCTGAAGTGACTCCGGGTGCCACTGGAGGGAGGGCAGAATCAGCTCAGGGGCTGCTCTGCTTCTCCAAGCTGCACATATGCAGTAAAATCATTTTATAATAGCTTTGAAGGACAAACACTTTAAGCTGAAGGAGACGAGGTTCAGATTGGACATCAGGAAGAAATTCTTCACTGTCAGGGTGGGGACGCCCTGGCACAGAGACACTGTGGTCCTTGGCAGTGCCCAAAGCAAGGCTGGACAGGGCTTGGAGCAGCCTGGGACAGTGGGAGGTGTCCCTGCCATGGCAGGGGTGGCACTGGGTGGGCTCTAAGGTCGCTTCTGACCCAAACCTTTCTGTGATCCTGTGACCCCTGATTTCTGCCTCTGCACATCCTCTGAGCGCCCCAGGACACCCTCTGATTCCTGTGAGGATCTCAGTGGAAATCCTGTGCCCTGTCACAGCAGACTCCCAATTTCCCTGCCACAACCGCTGCAGAATGGCCACGTCCCTAAGGCCACCAGGCTGGTGCCTGTCAGCAGCTGGCACTGCCCTGGTGACAGGGGTTGGTGTCTCTGGTGGCTGAGTGGCAGCTGAGCTGCTCCATGTGCCCTCACACCCCCAGCATGGTGGCTCTGCTGCCCTGGGTGACAATGGCTGCGCTTCCAACACAGAGATGCTTCCGTGGGGAAAATCCCCTGCTGATTCCTGCTTTAGGGCAGGACAAAGATCACAGTGACACTGTCTTGTCCCTGCCTCCAGGGACCTGGCCCCCTCCTGTGCACACTGAGCTCTCCATACTGCCAGGCTGGAATTTCCCCAGGAGGCTTTTCCTGCCAAACCTCTGATGCTTTGCATTTGTCCTCACTGTGCCTCAGGGCCAGGCACTTTTCCAGGGAGGGGCTGGTGGTCTGCAGCTGGCTCTTGCCACTGTAGGAGATGCAGGGACCCCACGGTGCCACCTCGGGGTGGCAGGAGCCTGTGTGGAGCCAGCTGGGGACCCTCTGCTCCTCCTGGAGTCCAAATCCAGCACCCGTTTGCTCCTGACCTTGGCAGCCCCTCGGGCACTGCCCACATCCAGCCTTTGGAGAAACGGTGGCAGCACCAACATGACACACCCCGGGGTATTTGGGGGGCTCCTGAGGGGAACCACAGGCACCCCAAACCCTGTGTGAGGGTCTGACTGTGCTCTGCAGGGGCACGAGCAGTGCAGAATTCCACAATCCTCGTGGGTCGCTCCCAACCCAGCTATTCCATGGCTCTAAACCCATGGCAGGGCTTCACCCACACAACTCTGCCTGCTCCTGCCCCCTGTGCCAGGCAGAGCAGCAGGGCAAGGTGGCACAGCTGCGCCAGAGGCCATTCAAGCACGTTTGGGTTGTGCCAACATGCACGCCCACTGCCACGCTGTGCCCTGGCCCTGCTGCTGGGGCACAGCTCGGGGGGCACAGCTCATCCTCCTGGGCTCACAGCATCACAAGAGCCTCGTGCCACTGCAGGGGGACAAGGACAGTGTGACAGAACCATCAGCCCCTCTTGGGGGTCACGGGGTGGCTCCAAGCAGGACCCCTGGCACATGGAAGGAAAGGGAGAAGCCAAATGTCTCTCAGCTGGGAGCTGAAAAAATGTCCTGATCCATCTCTGTCCCTCTTCTTCACCCGGGGAGCAGACCTGGGGCTCTCAGACTCCTCAAACCACATCCCAAACTGCATTTCCCCCCCAGTTCCTCTGCCAAGCCCTGAGGCTGTGGGTCAGAGGGCTGGAGCCAAGGTGAGGGGCTGAGGATGGAGCGGGTGCTCCCAGCCCAGAGCATCTCCTTCCCAGGGAGGGGTGAGCTCAGCGCCTCCGATCCGGGGACTCATCCCTGCCTGGCTCCAAATCCCACAGATCCCGAGGCCAGGCCGCCCCTCCCCAGCCCTGCAGACACGTGAGGGACTGTCCCCACATGCCCTTTGCTGGCTTAAAGCACCGCTGGAGACAAGGGTTGTGCCCAGGCCAGACCCCCCCACCACGATGTCACAGCAGCAGCGTTGGGACAGGAGCCTTGGGAGCCTTGGGAGCCTTGGCTCCTGCCCCAGCCCCTCCCTGCGGTGCCAGGGGGTGTGGGGGACAGGTCCCCTCCCCGGGGACACCTGCAGGGCCCGGTGCAGGCACAAGGCAGGCACATCAGCTTCAGCACGCTCCGAGAGGGGAGAGGGAGCCTGGATGAGCAGGAGAGCTGTGCAGTGCTCCCGAGGAGGAGCCTCTCGTGCCGCACTGCAGGCAGGTGCCCTGGGCACCACACCTGGGCACGCTGCGCCAGGAGGGGACAGCCAGCTGTGCCACAGCCTGGCCCTGCCCCCAGAGCCCCTTCCCGACAGAAAAACCCAGCCCAGCGCTGCCAGAGGGGCCTGGGAATGCGCTGGTGTCCTTCCTGCCTCCCTCCCAGCACCAGGCTTGTCCCCGTGCCAGCTTCACTTCAGTATTATTCTAATTTAGGGAACTGATGCAAAAGGCTGTCCTGGCAGTCCGACTTGGCTTGGGCCGGGGTTATTTTGGTTTAGCTTCAGTCATCTGAGGACAGGTCACGCTCTCACCCAGCCTGGCCCTGCACGGCAGGGGTGCTCAGGGGGTCTGCCAGGAGGGTTAAGGAGAGCTTTGGGGGTGCACCAGGCCCCCCAGAAAAACTGCCCAGGGCTTCAGATGCGGTTTGGGAACATCCTGACCCCTGCACGGCCACCCGTGCTCCCCTGGGGACGCTCCCAAGCACGTTCCTGAGCTGGGAACGGGCTGACACGAGCCCGGCTGGTGACAGCGCCATCCTGAGCTGCTGTCACGGGCAGCTGCCCACCCAGAACGCCGGGCTTTGCTCCGGTTTGATGTCCCTCCCCCTTGGCAGGTCCCTGCAGCCTCGCTGGGGGAGGATTGCCCTCCGGAAGGGCTGCACGGACCTCACCCTCTGCCGTCCCCGCGGCTGGGAGCGGCTGGCACCGGCGTGTCTGCCCTCCTCCGCCGCTGCCACCCACTCGTCCCGCGGGACTCGGGTGGAACGGGGCAGCGCCGCGCTGGGAGAGGGGCGGAGGCATCTGCGAGCATCAGCAGAGAGCTGGAAATGGTCCACTCTGACACTCAGCTGCCCAAAAGCGGGGCTGGGGACTGGTGCAGGGGTGTGGGTGGCACAGCAGGGTGTGCTCTGGGCTCCCAGCTCACCTCTGGCACCTCCTGGCACAGCCTCACGGCCTCAGGGTCACACACGGGGCTTGCCCTCTTTGTGGTAAGTTCGACGTGCCCGGAGGAGTTGCTGCAAACCGAAGCCAGGTGAAACACAACACAAACCCCCCCGATTTCCTGGGAATTCCCTGAGCCTCCCGAGAGAGACGCCGAGTCCAACCTGCCACCTGGGAACGGTCTCCGCGTGCTGTGGCTCCGTGCCCACGCTGTGTCTCTGCAGTGTCCCAGAGCTGGCTGGCTCGGGATGAAGCTGTGCCAACGCCTGAGCGCCTGTGCATGGCACCACAGGACTGCAGGCTGCTTTCCCAGCACAGACCGTCCCTCCTGCTCGTCCTGGACCCCGGCATGCTGTGGGAATTCCAGTCCCCTGGACCCCGGCACGCTGTGGGAATCCCAGTCCCCTGGACCCCGGCACGCTGTGGGAATTCCAGTCCCCTGGACCCCGGCATGCTGTGGGAATCCCAGTCCCCTGGACCCCGGCACGCTGTGGGAATTCCAGTCCCCTGGACCCCGGCATGCTGTGGGAATTCCAGTCCCCTGGACCCCGGCACGCTGTGGGAATCCCAGTCCCCTGGACCCCGGCATGCTGTGGGAATCCCAGTCCCCTGCTGGGGAAGCACCTCAGCCAGGCACAGAGCAGGGCTGCCCACACCCACAGCACGGTGGCTGAGGGATCCTGAGTGAGATGTGTCCCAGCTGGGAATCTGGGTGGCTGCAGGGGAATGGCTCTGAGCCCCAAGAAACGTGCTTTTCCCGGGATTGCAGTGAGAGGGTGCTTCCTGCACACACTGACGTGCTGTCACGTTGGAGAGCAGCCGTGCCGAGCCCTGGTTCTTATTTAGCTGAAGCCACAGCTCCCTGCTGCTGCTGCGATCTCAGGCACGTGTGCTCTGCGGAAAGGGAAAGGAGCCCCGAGGGCTTGGCACCCACACCCTCCGTTTGCTCCAGGAGGCCCTGAAGGAGGTGGGATGGTAGGACAAACTTCTGGCTGAGGGAAGGAGGCACAGCAATGCCATCATCGAGCCCAGCGTGGCACCAGTCACAGGAGGGGACTGTCCCACTCTGCTCTGCACTGCTGTGACCTCACCCCGAGTGCTGGGGGCAGTTTTGGGCACCACACAAAAGAAGAATCTAAAGATATTAGAGAACAACCACAGGAGGGACACGAGGATGGTGAAGGGCCGGGAGAGGCAACAGGAGGAGCAGCTCAGGGCACTTGGTGTGTCCAGCTGGGGCAGAGGACACTGAGGGCAGAGCTCAGGGATCTGCAGCTCCTCCCGAGGGCAGCTCTGATCTCTGCTCTGGGACAGGGACAGCACCCAGGGCACGGCTGGAGCTGGGCCAGGGCAGGTCAGGCTGGAGATCAGGGAAAGGTTCTTCCCCAGAGGGTGCTGGGCACTGCCCAGGCTCCCCAGGGAATGGGCACAGCCCCGAGGCTGCCACAGCTCCAGAAGTGTTTAGACAGCACTGCCAGGGGTGCACAGGGTGGCATTTGGGGGGTCTGGGCAGGGCCAGGGATGGGACTGGATGATCCTTGGGAGTCCCTTCCAGCTCAGGATGCTCTAGGATTCTATGGTCTGGAATGAAGCTGCAAAACATCCAGGAGCCGTGCCTGCTGTGGTCTCCTCCAAATAAAATTGGTGGAGCAGCAGGAGCTGGTGCTGAACAGGAACAGCCCATGGGAATTAAAGGCTGAAGCTGCCTCAGGGGACTCAAACATCCCTCACTGGCACAGGATGGTGGCAGAGCCCCATCCCTTTGTGTGTAGGGCACTCCTGGCCAGTCCCATGTGGCTGTGCCCCCAAAATCAAGTTTTACCCTGAGCAAGCAGCACAGCCCTCAGGCTCTGCACGGATGCTGAGACAGCAGTGAACCAAAGCAGTGCTGTGCCCTCCCCCTGCCCTGCCCGGTGCAGGGAGCTGGGAGCCTGGCTGTGTCTGCCAGCCTGGGCTGGAAACCTTTCCTCCTGTGCAGGAACACCTTGCCCCAGGCCCCAGGTGGTTGGTGGGAGCATCTCCCTCCATGTGTGTGTGTGTGTGTGTGTGTGTGTGTGTGTGTGTGTACGCCATGGCTGCTCCAAACGCCAGCTCCACGCAGTCATTAGAGGATATTTATGGTCCTTATTAAACAGCACGGGGACAAAAGAGCCCTGATCCGTGCGGTGAGGAGCTGAACTCGCCGGGCTGTGCAGACAGCAGGCGCCATCCCAGCGCGGACCCTCGAGGCTGGAGAGCCCCGCGAGGGACGAGCGCTGTGTCTTTAACAGGAGCAGGCTGGGAATGTTCCTGGCACGGCTGCACAGCCCAGCAGCGCAGCAGCGGCGGGGATAAAGCACGGGCTTGTTCAGCTGACGGGGAAAATGCCTCTTTCTGTGCTTATTCGCCGCGTCCGGTGTCAGGGTCGGCGGCAGGGGCCGAGCACGTGTTGCCCTCTCGCAGCGCTGCCGGTGCCGCTCGGGCCCTGCGTGCCAGCGCTGCGGGCACCGCGCCCCGTGTCCGGCCCTGCCCGCCCCGCTCCGGCCAATGGCCAGGACAGCGAGTCCCAGAGGTGCTGCGGCTCCCCGAGGTCACGGGGAGGGCTGGGGAAGCGCCAGGAGCAGCACTCGGTCCCACGGCTCCCAGAAAAGCCTCGCTCTTGTCTCCATCCAGCAGCGCGCCCTGCCCTGTCCCCGCCGCTGGCAGCGGCACGGGCACCGAGGTGGCACCGTCCACAAGCCCTGCGGAGCTCTTGCGGCACAGCATCCCCCAGGTCCTGCCGCTGGGTGCCCTGCAGCCCTGGCTCGGTGTCCTGCTCCCCCCGGGGACACGGTGGCACCGGGAGCGGCGGTGCCAGCGTGTGCGGGAGACCTCCCTGCGCGGCCGCGGCTTTGGAGCTGTGGATTTGTAGCCTGGCTGCTTCCTAGCTCAGCATGGAAGACACTCTACAATTTTTAATTTGCCAAAAAAGCCCTCTTTTTAGTTTACAGGGACAGAAGGGGGACTTTTATGTGCAATCTGTACAGCTCTCCAGAAAGCACTTACATTTATGATGTTCATGAAATTTATAGCCAGTTGGCAGTGCTGCTCTCTCCTCTCCTCTCCACCAGCCACCCTGGCAGGATGGCAGACTATAATAAGCAAGCCACACATTCAAGTGGCATAAAAGGCATTTCTACAAGTTAGCCTCCTGCCCAGCCTTATAAACTCTAACAAGTCTCTAACAAGTAGGCAGGATCTCTTTATACCCAGGGAGAAAAACCCCTTTCAGAAATGGCCTTTTCACAAAGCCCACACCTTTCTTCTAATTAAGGTTAAATAGCTCCATGTTTTCTGGCCAATTTCATTCTTTCCCCTTATTCCCCTCTTAACAAGGCAGCCTTTAAAAAGACATCACTAATTGGTGTCTGCTTCTCACATACCATGCGTGCTTTGATAGTCAGTTAGAAAGCCTTCCCCATCGATCAAACTTCCACTGAAAGGCTGCTAATGTGCTCCATGTGTCTGCCACCAGACAAAGCCAAGTGGCGGGTCCCCAGCTCCCTTCTCCTCCTGTTCCCATACTCCCTCCCGGGACCGGGGGTCCGCAGCCAGGTCTGCCCCCCGGCCCCGGCCTCCCTGGGAATAGCCGGGCCTCGGTATTGAGAGCAGCTCGGGGAAGGAATGACTCCGCGATGTGTGTGGCAATTTGGAAATTAATGGGGAGTGGTTAAATGTTAAGGGTAGGATCTGAAACAGAGCAGGCGAGAGAGCAATTGTCATGCTTATGAGACTGGAGGAAGGCCAGTGAGCTTTCCTGTGAATTCCAGTCGCCCCCGGTGCTTCAAATATTCCTGGGGAGAGGGCTGGGGAGGGCGGTGCTGCCACGGCAAGGGGCAGCGGTCCCGTCGGGCCCCCCAGCCCTGCAGAGGAAGGAGGGGACAGGGAGCGTGCTGTTCCCTTTCCCGGAGCCCTGGCCGCGGATGGGCACAGGCTGCCCCATCTGCAGCTCATCAGCCCCGCTCCAGCAGGTCCTGACCGCCGCGGGGCCCCGGGGACAAGCCACAAGAGATGGTTGTCGTTAGGAGAGCGCTGCGAGCCAGACCCCCCGTGGCCCTGCTGCCTCCAGCCCGGAGACTCACAGCGGAGTTTGGGTTGAAAGGGACCTTGAAATGCCAGCCAGGCCAAGCCCCGAGCCCTGCTCCGGCAGTGCCGCCCCGCACCTCCGCCCACCAGCCCGAGGACGGTGCTCTGGATGTCCCAGCCCCGCTGTGGCTGTCACCAGCCGCTCCGTGACACACTCCCGGCTTAGAGCAGAGCAAAGCGCCCGTCCGGGCTGCTCTGGGGGTCTCAAAGCACCAGCGGCACAACTGCGGGTTGATGTCACCTAACTGGGCTCCTGAGCTTGGGGACACACCCGTGGGTTTGTGTCTGGAGCGGGAGAGACACAGCGTGGGTTTGGAGGGGATGGCAGCACCATGGACCGGAAAGGAGCCCTCGTCACTGACCCAGGGAGCCAAAACAACCACCTGAGAGAAAAAAGAGCTGGGGCAGAGCTGCCTGGAGCGGGCTGGGCATGCAGGATCACAGCAGGGTTTGCTGTGATGCTGTTCCAAACACCTCTCTGCCCCCAGCCCCCACATAATAACTGTTGGGGCTGTTTTAAAGAAGTTACCTTTCCCACTGTAACTCGCGCCTGGCTGCCACACCTTCCCCAGGGTAAAGTCATCACCTGCAGGTTTAGAGGCCTCCAGCGGGGCTGGTAATCCTGGAAGTGTTATCTTCCAGCCTGGTCACAGGGGCTTTTTCCTGGGGAGGGAGCCATGGATTCCCAGAGGAGGCTGATGAGAGAATCAGCCCCAACCAGGCACCTCTTTGGCACCAGATGCGCCCCAGAGCAGCAACCTGTGACCACACCACGGTGACAAGGTGGCAGGTGTCCCCAGGGGACACACGCACACACACCAGCTCTTTTTCAGTGGTGATTTGCAGCCCTTTGTGCTGCTGGAGCCAGGGAGGGGAGAGATGGTCGGCAGCCAGATGCTGGCTCCCTCCCCATCCTCAGTGGGGCTTGTCAGCACCACAGGTTGTGCAGATGGAGCCCTGCCAGGAAACGGTGTCCCCAAACCTCCCAGGCAGGCTGGCAGGTGCTTTCCCAGCTCTGCAGCTGGGGACAGAGCTGGGGGGACACGCAGAGCCTTGACGCAGTTTTGGAAAGCCTCCTGCTTGCTGTGACTCTGCCATCCCTCCCTGGAGAGCTGGCAGGATTGAGGATTACCTGGGGTTTTACAGCTTCATCCACAGTTTGCAGCTGCAGAGCAGCACAGGAGCAGGATCTTCTCTCTCCATCAAGCTTGGCACTGAGTTTGCTCCTCTGGCAGGCAGCAGCACTCAGCAGCTCCCAGTCCTGGGCACGGCAGCCCTTCCCCAGGCTAGTATGCCAGGGCTGAGGGCATCTCCCAGCTGCCCTCTGCACCCAGCTGGGACTCAGCCGCTTCCATGGGAAGCCTGTCAGGGCAGAGACGCCGGGCATGTGTTTTGGTGCCTCCAGACAATGGGTGAATGACACACCTGCTCGTGCACAGCTCGCTCAAAGGGCACTGCTGCTGCTGCCTCAGCCTCTCTCAGCAGCTCACAGGTGTGACTCGGGTGGCCACGAGCCCACATTTTCCACTGCACAGCCCTTTGTGCAGCTCCTGCTGCTTCCCCAGCTCCGCTCTGGCTCTGCGCCCCCAAATCTTCCCATAGGAGAAAGTTAAAGCCTTTCCAGCACACAGAGAGCACAGTGCCACGATTCACACGAGCCCCTTTGTGTCAGCTGGGATCTCCAGTGGTGTGAATTGGAGTGAATCAGAGAATCACAGAATGTCCTGAGCTGGAAGGGACCAACAAAGATCATCAAGTCCGACCCCTGGCCCTGCACAGACACCCCAACAATCCCACCATGTGCATCCCTGGGAGCACTGTCTGAACATTTCTGGAGCTCTGGCAGCCTCGGGGGTGTGCCCATTCCCTGGGAGTGGGACTGGCACCTTGTTCTGTCCCCTGACGTTAACAGAGCCTTAAAGCACGGCAGGCTCAGCAGCACCCACGGCTCCGGCTTTACCTCCCTGCACTACTCCAGCACCACAAAGGACAGGAGCAGCCAGGTCCCACAGGTGTCCCACCCCTGGAAATACTCAAGCCCAGGTTGGATGGGGCTTGGAGCAACCTGGGATAGTGGAAGGTGTCCTGCCCATGGCAGGGGTGGGATGAGATGGTCTGTAAGGTTCCTTCCTACCCAAACCATTCCATGTCTCAGGACTCCTGGATGCTGCAGAGCCATGCTGTGCTTCAGGCCCAATGCAGTGCATCTTCCCTGTCCGGTGACCCCAAAACAGAGACTCCTCTTTGCTCAGGGTGATGGTTTCAGAAAGGCTTGTGCTTGTTCCCACGCTGTTTAGACACAGGAATCCTTCTGGAGAAGCTGTTTGCTCACAAGAGCTTTCTCCAGGGAAAGATCCTGAGACATGGGTGGGTCTATCCCACTGCCCTGGGCTGAAACAGCAGTGTCTGACCCACAGGGACCCTGCAGAGCTCAGACCCCCGAGTACCTGACAGGGGCCAGGGCTACCTGAGTCCTTAAGTACCTCATTACACAACCGAACTAATCCTCCCGTATCAGATGTCCTGCCTGAACATCTGTGCCGCGAGGGGAAGTGGCCACACGTGCAGCACCAGCTCTCCCGAGGCAGAGGGAGCCTGCCAGGGGCTCGGGATCAGAGCAGCCCTCATGTCGGGCTGTTGTAATGAAGTGCCTGGGGAGAGGTACATGAAACAGGGCCTCGCTCATCTGAGTGTCTGTGCGGAATAATTACTGCACTGAAAGCGAGGTTTGCAGGGGAGGGGAGGGACCCAGGCCCTCGGCAGAGGTGCCTCGTGCAATTCAAGAAGCTCTGGGGGCCCTGAAACATCTCCACAGGGCTGGCAGATGTGACACAGGATCTACGGGAAACCTGTGCCCTTCTGGTGTGACAGATGGCGGCCAGGTGGGCTACCCCGGGGTGCCTCAGGCGGCCCTGGGTGTCAGCAGCGCTGCCAGGGGACACACCTGAGCACAGACACCTGATCTGTGTGTGCACCTCCCACCCTGTGCGCGTGGCTTTCCGCCATCTGCCCCTCCGTGCCTCAGTTTCCCCATCTGTGTCACGGGGCCGCAGGGCCATGCCACCTGTGCTGGGCGTGTCCTCCATCTGCACCCCTGTGCCTGCTCAGCTCCTGTGCCAAGGGGGCTCCAGCCTTGCTCTGAGTCATGCCTGGCCACTCGAGCCCCTCTCTCCGGCTCCATTAGCAGCGTGCCTCATTTCTAAATATAACTCCCGTGGATCTGCTTCCAGCTGCTGGTCCTTGCTCTGTCTTTCACAGCCAGATTAAAGGGCCCTTTAGTACCTGGGATTTCATCCCCATGAAGGCACTTACACGCTGCAATCAAAACACTTCTCAGCCTTCCCTCTGACGAGCTGAGCAGCCCAGGCACTGCGTGGCTCTGGACAAGGCTTTGTCCTGCCCTCCACTGCACGGGGGGCTCCTCTTGGGGCTCCCTTCACCCCAGGATGGCTCTGCCCCCGTGCTTTGTCCTTGCCCTGGAGCGATGGCTCTGCTGCCCTGCACATCCCTGTGCAGCTGAGGGACCTCCCTGTCTCACTGCTGTTTCTTCAGCATTCCTTGGTCACAGAAAAATTCATCTTTCAGCTCTGCCTGGTGCTAGGGCTTCACAGGTAAAGGCACCATCCCCCCCCATTCCCTCAAGGCAGCTCAGTGCCCCATTGTGTGGATGGGGAAACTGAGGCACGGGGACAGCAAAGAGCAGCCAGGAGGTTTGTGGTTCTGGGAAGATGCAGAGGTGCTCAGGACAGTGTGGTTTCAGGTACCGCAGAGGTGACCCAGGGCCTTTGGGAATTCCAAGAGGAGCATGGGGCTCACCACCATGGTGGCACAGCAGAAATCTGCTCTCCCCCTTCCCGGGATGTGCTGAGGTCCCAGAAAATGGGAGAAAGCAAAGCAGGACAGGAGCCATTTCTTTCCCCCCTGCCAAGACCCCACATCTTTTCTTGGGATGTCTGAGAATCACTCTGTGAGGCAGAGCAGGGGTGGATGGAGGAGGAGAGGAGTTCCCAGGATCTCCATCAGGATGGGAGGCAACAGGGAAAGCTCTCAGGCTAACACAGGAGCAGCAGCCAACCCCGTGGGGTCAGGGGACTCATGGACAGGGCCACCCCAGGGCTGCAGCAGGCTGTGATCCCGAGTTCTTGGGGCTGGGAGAGGGCAGATTCAGGAAAGGACAGCCACGACCTCCCTGCGTGTCAGCTTAATTCTGATCCCCCAAAAAGTTCTGGAACAATTAATCAAACAAGCTCCTTCAAGCCTGTAGCAGATAACGAGGAAATGAGCCCCATCCAGCCTGGGTTTGTCAGGAGCAGAGTGTGTCACAGCCCCATTTCCTCACGAGGAAGCAGTGCCCTGGTGGAGGCTCTGTCTTGTACCCAGATATGCACAAGGCTCTCGACAGAGATTCTCCAGATGTTCTCCCAGGCGAGTTCTCGAAACATGGATGGGAGAGAAGCCAGGTGAGGGGCAGTGGAGGTGTTTGGGAAGCTCTTTACCTCCAGGGCACCTTTTTCTTCATGAGCAGTCCAGGAATGGGTCAGGGAATGGGACACGTGGAGGCAAACCCAAAGGTGAGCTGAAGAAACCCCCCAGGACAGCGTGGCCAAGCTTTTCCTGGGATGTGCTGTGGGAGCAGCCTGTGGGCTCTGTTGAGGGGGCCATGGGTAAATAGAGCCCTGTCCAAAATGGGCTGAGCCCAAGGAAGAAGGGGAAGATGAGGATGATGTGGGCAGCAGGCCCTGAGGACCAGGGGAGCTCAGCCCATTTGGGAGCAGCCACTTTAGGGACCATCTCTGGTCACTCTGCACCCAGGTCACCCTCCAGACCTGCCCCCAGCTCTGCTGGACACCTGAGCTTGGGCACTGGGCACAGCTCTTTCTCCTCCAGCCAAGGAGAGCCCAGATTCCCTCCTGCACAACACAGGGCTACAGGGGCCTCCAGACACTCCTAAAATAGCATTTTTTTACACCTGGACCCCTTCATTTTTAGCTTGTGGGTGCATGATGTGGAAAGGAGCCTGTCCTTACCCCACCAAAGTCTCGAGAGTGTTGGGCTTCAAACACAAGACACCCAAACAAGACATTTTTAGGGACTCGGGTGCATGTGCTCTTTGAGTCATTGCACACATAAGCAAATGTTTGAATATGGGTTTTTTTTGAGGAGAGAGAGACTCAGGAGCCAGGGAGGAGGGACAGGAGAGCTGAGGAGAGGGGACAGGCAGTGACAGAGCTTGGCTCTGGCTGAAGGAGGGGATGCTGGCCGGGCCTGGAGGAGAGCAGCAGATGCTGGACAGGGCTGGGAGGTGCCCCATCCCCTCAGCCCTCCCTGTCCCAGCAAGGCTGAGGGCTCAGACCTTCTCCCAGCACTTCCTTCTCTCCCCTGGCTCAGCCTCAGCGGTGTGGCAGGCGTCACCCACCCTGTCAGATCCATTTCAGTGCCTCTCTTCCTCCCGTTCCTGTGAAGGGTGCCTTGCTCGTGGCCGCGTGATTGACTCTGAGTAGAAGAAGGCAAAACAACCAAAGGCCACCCCTGGAAAGCCAAGTGCCAGCTCCTGACAGCTCCCACGTCCTCCCCCCAGCTCGTCAGCACGGCACAGCGCCCCTGATATGACACTTCTCTGTCTCTGTCAGCTGGCAGGAGTCACCCCAGGGGCAGGGGACAGGATGCACCGGGGCTGTGCCACCTCAGGGTGCTGCTTGGTGGATGAGCATCTCGCTGGATCAGGGACAGGTGCCCCAGGTATGCTCCAACACCTCGGGGGTGGCTGGGGATGCACCTCCTGTGCTGGTGACATGAGGGTGGTGCTGCTGTCACACGGGGAGAGAGCAGGGCTGGGGGTGTCTCATGGGTGAGCAGCGCAGGCACTGCCAGGAAGAAACACGGTGAGAGCAAGGGGCTGGGAGGGGATCTTGGGGGTTTTGGGGGGGTTTGCTAGGCAAAGCAGTGACAGGGCAAGGGGGAGGGGCCTCGAGATGAAAGACAGAAGATTGGGATTAAACATCAGAAAGAAATTATGAGAGGGTGCAGAGGTGCCCAGAGCAGCTGTGGCTGCCCCTGGATCCCTGGAAGTGTCCAAGGCCAGGCTGGATGGGGCTTGGAGCACTCTGGGACAGTGGAAGGTGTCCCTGCCAATGGCAGGGGGTTGGATGAGCTTTGAGATCCATTCCAGCCCAAACCTCTCTGTGATTTTCTGGCTCAGTCATGCTGGGGATGGAGGCATGGGGGCAGGGAAGCAGTGGGAAGTCAGGAGGTACTGACAGGGTGAAATCCACTGCTCCTGGAAAGGAAGATAATTTCTTTCAAACTCACAAGTGACCTTATCTCTGCCCCGTGACACAACCATGACTCTGTGGCTGAGTGTCTGCAGGCTGAGGTCACACTCACAGTGACATGAGACATCCCCAGGGAAGCCACAGGGCCAGGGAGCCCCGAGGAGCCTGTGTTTGTGTGACCCTGCCTGCAGGGGTGTCCCCGAGGGCACAGCAGGACAGTGCCCACAGGGAGCAGGAGCTGGGGGCACCTCTGAGCTCACCCTGCTGCCATCAGTGGCCCAGGCACAGAGCCCTGTCTGGCTGCCACCTCCCCCAGTGCCCCAGGGATGCACTGTGGGCACAGCAATGCCCCAGAGACCTCCCTGACCTCTCCAAATGGCCCTTCCTCCTGCAGCTCACTGGGGCATCTGGGGTTTGTGGGGTGGCTCTGGAGCAGCCGAGCCCTGGTGCCTCACCCAGGCCAGGATGAACCTCCAGGGTCCAGCTGGAGCAGGACATGGGCAGTTATTCACGTCTGCAGGGACAGGGAGGACCTGAGCAACCTGATCTAGTGAGTGACTGTGGCAGGGGGTTGGAATTAGATGATCTTTAATGTTGCTTCCAAGCCAAACTATTCCATGATTCCATCACCTGCTCCTGCTTTCTGCAGAGAGAAGGCCTTGCTTGAGCTGCAGGTTCTTCTGGGTGATCATCCTTGGTGCCATGGGCAGAGGTTCCTTCTTACCTCAGGCCCTTACAGATTAAACCTAACAAATAATGGCAGAGAATTCCTGTGAGGAGGCACCTGCCAGGACCTGAGCTCTCTGTTTGCAGCCTCACAGGAAGTGGGGCCGATGAAGGATCAGCTGGTTTGAAACTCAGGGGTTTTAAAGGAAAGTCTGGATGTGCTGGAGCAGGATCAACAGCTTCCATCAGAGATCTTTAAGGTCCCTTCCAACCCAGACCATGCTATGATTCTTTCGTGCATTGTCAAGGACTGAGAGCTATGTGGGACCCACCATTTCTCATTCTGGAAAAGCAGCACAAGCACCCATGGAGAACCAGCACCCACCAGGCAAGAGGGAACTGACCTTACTGGGATGCCCAGAAATCTCCTCCATCAAACTTTTATCTGGGAAACTCCTGACAGATCAGCTGGAGTCTCCAGGAGCTTGGAGAGGGTTTAGTGCCAGGGAACTGCAGGAGCACAGACCAGAGCCAGGCACCATGAGAGCTCCTCAGGATGGGCTCCCAACCCAGGGAAAAGGACCATGAAGCAGCTCCAGGATCCCAGGTGCTCTGCACTCCTGCTCCTGGTCCTTCTCCTCTCCCTGTGAATGCCTGAGCTGGGAGTGAGGTCAAGAGCCACAAGGTCCCCTCAAGGAGAGGGAATGGCCAGGACTGTGGGAGGAGGAATTTCTCCCCCATCCCTGAGCTGCTCTGACACAGGTGATGATGGGAACACCCAGAAGGGCTGGTTGGCTTCAGCCAGGGGGCTTAGTGCTCCATGTGTGTGCATAAAGCAAATGTCAATGCAAGCAGGCATTTAAAGACAAAATTGGTGTTAATAACAATGATTATGATAATGCTGCCACCAAGAATAACTGTGCAAACACCGACAGAGCGAGGACAGGGACGTCCTGGGGTCTAACAAATGTGTGTGCTGGGAGTGCTGCAGCCAGGTTGGCTTTGGGAGCTGGAGAAGGGCTCAACCTGGAGAAAAGGAGGTTCGGGGGGACCTTGTGGCTCTGCACAGCTCCTGACAGGAAGGGACAGCCGGGGGGGTCAGGCTGTGCTCGCAGGGAACAGGGACAGGAGGAGAGGGAATGGCCTCAGGCTGGGCCAGGGCTCGATATTAGAACGAATTTTTTCATGGAAAGGGTGATCAAGCATTGGAAGAGACTGCCCAGGGAGGTTTGGAGTCCCCATCCCTGGAAAAGAAATGACTGGATGTGGCACTCAGGGCTCTGGGCTGGGAATCACCCACAGGCTGGACTCGGTGGTCAGGGAGGGCTTTTCCAGCCTCAGTGATTCTGTTTGGGCTGGGTGGGTCTGGCTGGGGCCTGGGCTCTGCTGCCCTGGGGATTCCTGCACGCACAGCCCAGGCAGGCAGTTTTCACAGCACTAAGGCAAGTCTGGAAACAGCCAGAAAATACACTGGCGCCTCTGGAAACCTCTGGGATCGATTTCAGGTCCTGAACGGGAGATTGTCACGAAGGCAGGAGCTGTGTGGGTCACATAGAGAGCTTGCTCGGGGGTCTCTGTGGCAGCAATGGGGGAGTGGGTGGGAACCCATGAGGGAGGAGGAGGTCTTGGCCTCTTTCCTTTTCCAGATCCCTTCTGCCCTGTCCTCCCCAGCACGGGTGATCACCCTGCAGTTTAGCTCAGAGAATTAGGGAACACCAGAATGGTTTGGGTTGGAAGGGACCTTAAATCTCATCTCATTCTGCCCCCCTTCCTTGGGCAGGGACACCTTCCACGACCCCAGGCTGCTTCCATCCAGCCTGGCCTTGAACACTTCCAGGGATGGGGCTCCACAATTCCCTCTCATTATTACCCAGCACAGGAGAAGGAGGATTTTTGCCATTGCCTCGGAGCAACTGTGCTCTTAAGTTTCTTCCAAGACTCACACCAGGGCCGCTTCTCTGCATGTGTGGTCTCTTGGACTGCGTCGAGCTCATAAATAAATAAGGAGAAAAGTTCTTAATCTTCATTCGAAAGCTCCTGGTATCACAATGCTGCTGCACAAAAGCCATCTTATTAGCCCCAAGTGCAAAATGCTGCCTTTTCTTGCAGAAGCTCATTAATTGCAGGTCACCATTCAACAAGAAAGATGAGGCACTTGAGTTCTTCAGGCTCTCATTAGCCACCGAGCTGAACAGTATGTGTGAAATTAACAGTCACCTGAGTACCTCTATAATTTCATAATTATTAGGCCTAATGGGTTAGTCTCTGCCAAATGGTTTTAACTCCTTCCTAGCCAGAGCGGGGAATCACATGAGATGCCAAGGTTGGCGCATTTCACGAGTTTTCTCGTGAACCATTTAACAGCTTTCTTGTGGAAATAATAATAAGGAGAGGAAGTTTCCAGGATCATGTACTGTTTGCATTTTTTAACATATGTTTAGCTTTTAATTATTCATATCCAGCGCGCCAAGGAAGCAGATAGCCTGTATCCTGGAGAGTGGGTGAAAGAGCTCTCTCTGCAAAGGGATTTTAATTGGTTTTAAAATGTGTTCTGCGTGTGTGTTTATATTTGCGTGTGTGTGTGAGAGCTGAGCCTTTGGTTTCTCTTCTCCTTGGTGATTACATTACATTATTTCCCGTCTCTTACATTTTTATTTATCTTAGGCTTAAAAAGCAAAATCAGAGCTGAGATTTCTGTCTCTGCTTTTGAACTCGAGAAGCTTGGAAATGGCACTGCCTTTTAATGGGGATTTTCTCCCACTTGAATCCAGCCCAGGCGAGCAGCCGGAGGGGAAGGCTGCCTCTCACCTCCAATCACTAATTGTTTTTCTTGTGGCTCGTCTCACAGTCCGGAGCGTGGGTGTCTCATTCCAGGTGGGAACAAACACAGAATGTCCTCCCCTGGCTTGGGGTGACCTGGTGGGGGGCTCTGCCCCCGTGGCCACCACACTGCACCCCGTGAGGAACACACTGGGCACCCCCTGACCTCCAGCACGTGGAAAAAGAGACCCTTCCCTCCTTCCATCCATGTAAAGCTGGACCTGGGCACAGGGCAGATATTCCAGCCTGCCTCAAATGCTCAGATTCAATACCTTTGATTTAAATTTGCTTTTAAAATCTTGTCTGCACCCACCCCAGATTTGTTTATACTGGGAATGCTGTGCTCTCCTCCAGGGTATAAATCCTTTCCCACTGCTTCCAGCCTTGAGGAGACCCTTGGCAGTGATGAGAGGACGGGACAGTGGCAGGCCCAGAAACAAGCTAATGGTTGGACTCGATGATCCTAGAGGGCTTATCCAATCTTAATGACTCTGTGAGATGTTCAAAGTCCCTCTGGGGCCTTGTTTTGCTGAGGTGACCCATCCCTGGAGGCAGGTGGTCCACGTGGCCAGGGCTGATGGCAGAAGCAGTGAAGAAGGAGCACTTTGGCTGCCCTGGCCGTGCCCAGCTGAGCTCAGCTGTGACCTGCTTTCACCTGGAGCAGCACAGCCCAGCCCGACAGTGACAAACACCCCCTCCCTCGGTGACAAACGGGGGCCCTGGCACCGTGATGGCACTAACAGAGCTCCCGCTGCTCCAGCCCCCAGCTCTGCCAGGCTCAGCCCACAGCCTCCCTGCTCTTCAACTCTATCACATCCACACTTTTGGGTTTTTTGTTTTTTTTTTTTTTTGGCTGATGCTGTCCCGAGGTTTGTTCTCATTTTGCAAGAGCTAAGGAGGGAGGGCCTGGGGCTGCAGTGGGGGAGCAGCTGATGGGACCTCGCAAGGGCTGTGACACAGCAGGTCTGGAGCTGCAGCAGAACCTGGAGCACCCCAAGGTTCTGTCTGCAGGGAGAGCAGGGATGGGTTTCCCACTGGGAGACCTGCAGGCCATCGCAAAGGAGCAAGGCCAGGATGCAGAGGCTTGGCTGGACGCCAGAGTCAAGCCCCAAGAGCTAATCCTCGCTGGTGGTGCTTCACTCCCTGCTCTGCCTGCGCTGGGAGATCGAGGCTGGGAGGAGGGAGGGTCTTCCTTCACTTTAGGTGCTGGAGAAACGTCTCCTTCCATGATATTTCACCTTACCTCTCCTTGCCACATCTGTCAACTTCTGCTAATTACCGAGTTTGCTATCACCCTCTGCACTGATGTGAAGGGTAGGGAAAACAGAAAAAGGAGGTTAAGGGATTCTACAATTATAAATGATGTCTGGCAGGCTAAGGTACCATATAATGCATTATAAGCACTTAAAAAGCTAACCCATTCTGTCTTCTTTCTTTGGCATAAATAATGGCTTTTTTATGAATAAATCATGCAGCCAAGGTCTCTGAAAATAGCAGGAACCTGGAGCAGAATGTCTCCATCCTCATTTTTGCTAGGACAGCAGAGAAGTCAGCAATCCACTCCATCACCACTGATAAACCGGGGCGAGTGCAACTCCCAGTAATGAAATAGGGAGATAAAGTTTCGGGAGGGCGAGCGGGGCAGCGGGATATTTCTGCCAAAGCACCGACTGCACCCGGGCTCCAAATGAAACATAATGGACTCCGAGGAGATAAGCATTTTTTTCCTGCCCCATGAATAAAGCAAGACCTCATAACTCATAGACAGGCAAAGCTGCCAGCAACTTAAAAGTGCTTCCTTTTGCTTCTGGTTTGTGTTTCCTTTTAATGAAGCTGCTCCAAAGCCGAGGGGGGGCTCAGAAGTGGGGCTGGAAGCAAACCCTGCCTTTGCGCGTGTGGAGTCCGGCTGGCGGCGGGCGCTGGGGAGGGCTGGGTGGGCTGGAGGGAGCTGGGGAGGTCTGCAGAGGCGGTGGGGAGGGCTGGGAGGGCAGCGGGAGGGTCGGGCTGGGCGGTGGGAAGGCTGGGAGGGCAGTGGGGAAGGCTGGCAGGGCGGTGGGAAGGTCTAGCAGGGCAGAGGGAGGGTCTGGCAGGGCAGAGGGAGGGTCTGGCCGGGCAGAGGGAGGGTCTGGCCGGGCAGAGGGAGGGTCTGGCCGGGCGGCAGCAGGCGCCCAGCGCTCGGCTCAAAGGGCTCGCTCGAAGGGAGGGAGGTCCCGCTGTCCTTGCAGGCTCGGGGGACCCTGGCTGTGCTCTGGGCTGGGGGACTGCTGGGGGCACGGGGTCTGATCAGCCCTGGCTGTGTCTGCACCCGGCTCTTCTCCCCAGCCCTTCCCCTCGTTGAGGGTCCTTCCCAGCTCGGGTGCAGCCGGAGAGGTCCCGCCGGGACCACCCAGAGGGACCCACATCAAGGCAAGGCTGGAGGTTTGGAGCTGCCTCGCCGGGAACAGGGGCGGCTCAGGGTCAGGCTCGCTGTGCTCCCGGCACCCACCCCAGCCCCGGGTGCTGCCCCAGCCCACCCCCAGCTTCTGGGAAACCAGGGAGGGAAAGCTCATCCCCTTAAAAACACGTCCTGGGTGTGGGGTGGGAATCTCCATCCTCATCCTGCAGCACGCGGGGCTGGGATTCACACCCACCCAGGCACCTCGTGGATCTCCTGCAGGACACAGGGTGCAGAGCAGGACTGGGGCTCCAGCACAGTGCCCAGCATGAGCCAAGCCTGTCCCAACCTTTGAAGGACTTCAGGGCTGGGCAGAGCTCTCACAGCTTCCCACCACCCCCAGGCCGGAGCACCAGGTGCCAGAGGCCACACAGGTCATGACCTGCTCCTGGACAGAGGGACCCTGGCACTGGTCCTGAGCCGTGGCTGGAGAAAAGCCACACAGTGGGGAGTGGGGACAGCCCTCAGAATGCTGGGTGGGATGGGATGGGGACACTGGGTGGGATGGGATGGGGACACTGGGTGGGATGGGGACACTGGGTGTCACTCTCTCAGCTCACACTCAGGCAGGAGCAGCCCTCATTCCCTTTGGGACACAGAATTCCACTGCAGCCTTCACCTTCCTCAGACCAAAGCATGAGTTTCCAGTCAAGTCCTTTCCGTGCCCAGGGCAGGGCAGGTGGCACCAGAAGAGCCAAGGAACTTCCAGCAAGAGGGGCTGGTGCTCAGCAGGGAGAGAGCCTTCATATTCCCACCTTGTGCCAGGTGTGTCTGCAGCAGAGCCCAGCCTGGGATGGCACCTGAGACCAAAAATCCTCAGTGACAGGAGCCAAGGTGTCTGCTGGCAGAGACCTCTGCCTTGCCCACCTGCTGTGGCCCCACAGGTCCTAGCCAGGAATGATTTTTGGGGGCGCAGCCAGGTGCTGATGGGTTTGGGGAGGAGGATGCATTGGCTGCATGCAGAGAGCATCGCCTGCAGCGCTCAGCACAGTCCCAGCCTGGCAGAGCTTCCTGCAGCATCCCAGAATCTGCAGGGCACTCGGGAAAGACAAAATCCCATGGCCTCGTGGGCTGTTAATCAGCAGCCAGGGACGCTGAGTCCCAGCTCTGGGGCTGGGATTCAATCCTGGATTCCTGAGGAGCTGCTGCTCCCCAAAGCCAGCAGTGCAGCTGGGGCTGGGGCCGTGCAGGGGGAGGGAAAGACAAAGCTCCAGCCTGTCCTTGGAGGAGGATGAAGGGTAGGCAGAGGGGAAAATGGAGCAGGGAAAAAGGCAGATAGAAGTGACTTTTGACAAGGGCCGGGAGTGACAGCACATCACAGTGACAGAGGGCAGGGTCACATGGGATATTCAGGGTGCCCAGAGAAGCTGTGGCTGCCCCTCGATCCCTGGCAGTGTCCAAGGCCAGGCTGGACGGGGGTTGGAGCAGCCTGGGACAGTGGAAGGTGTCCCTGCCATGGCAGGGGTGGAAGCGAAGGATTTAAGGTCCCTTCCAACACAAACCATTCCATAATTCCATGACTGGGGCTGTCCTGAGCAGGACCAGCTGCAGGGGCACCTCTGCCCAGCAGCCCCCAGTGCCAGCGCTCTGCCCTCGGAGGGAGGCAGCACTGGGGACACCCCTGGGGACACCTGGCCTCTGCTCCATCCAGACCTGGCTGTTCTCTGGGGACATCCTGAGTGATAAATGACATCTCCCTGTGCACACACACATGACAGAGACCCTCTGCCCAATTATTCTGGGGACAAGCTCAGCGGGAGCTCAGCACAGGCAGGCACAGCCCCAAAGCCCCCTGGGCACAGCACTGCAGCTGGGCACACTGAGCCACCAGCACCCAGTGCCAGAGGCTGCGGCTGGAGCAGCACTCCCTGTGAGCTCCTCCTGGGCTGGCGGCTCCCCACGCCCCTCCAGGGGCTGGCAGGTGCAGATCCAGAGCACCTGGGGTGTGTGGGGTGCACACTCAGCCACACCTGTGCGGAACACACACGGAGCTGCCTCCCCGGGGACACAGGGACACACACCCCGACACACCTCCCGCAGCCCTCCCACAGCCCTCCCGCACACACAGGGTCCTGTGCTGCGCTCACAGCCTGGGGATGCAGGATCTTTGCGCTTTCCCAAGGTCTCCATGCTTTCCCAGCAGATCCTTCCCTCTCTCTGTTGTTGCTGCAGGGAAATGAAGGTTTCCTGGGGACAGCTCTTCGCTCCTCCTCCTCCTCCTCCTGCTCTGGGTGTCCCCAGCCTGCACACACTGCATCAGCCACGCATCCCATGCCAAGGGGGTGCCACGGAGGATGAGGAGCAGGGAAGGAGCTCTCCCTGCCCTCGTGCTGGCTCCTCCTGGCAGCCCCCAGGCCAGGTGGCTGGGTTGCTTCCTTGGGCTTCATTCAGCACAAGCAGCTTGTGCTGTTTCTGCTCCTCCCTGGGGTGGGCTGCTCATTTTTGCCCCATAAGACAATGCCCTTTTTCAAAAACAAAGAAATTATAAAGCACATATGAACATATGGTAACATATATTCTAGGCTGCCTATGTGGCCAATTTTCTGTATGTTACCATATGGTGCCGCGTATTTAGCAAAAATATAACTTGACTGTTTCTCTTTCCATATGGGGATTCTTTTGCCTTAATTAATAACATTGAGCAAAAACTCTTTCTAAGGTTTCCAAGATTTCTGCAAGGGAGTATCTTATGACAGACACATGCTCCTGAAGGCTTTCCTCCTTATTTGTCTGTACCCTTCTGTCCCTGTCCTCTTCCGCATGCTCCAGGGGCAGCTGTGGGGACATCTGCCCCTGGGATTGTTGGGAGGAGATGCTGCTTCCTGGCTTGTCTCCAGGCCCAGGGAGTCCCTGTCCCTTCAGGACCTGACCTTCAGCTCCAGGGACAGCACAGTGCCTGTGGCTGCATCCCTCTGGCTCATCCCGGAGCCTGGAGGAGTTAATGGAACAGAGAGGAAATGGGGAGGGGGCTGGTGCAGCAGAGAGAGGATTTGTGGCCATGCAGGGACTGCTGTCTTCAAAGGGGCAGAAAGCTACACATTTTGCAGCTCTGCAGTTGAGCCTCTCGATTGTTATCTCACAGAATAGCAGAGTATGTCACAGGATCCTCTCAGGACAGGCCCACAGCAGCCTGTGAGATGAGCCAGCTGTGTCCCGGTGGGATGGGGTGGGAAGGGTCAGTGGCACAGCCCCAGCTGCCAGAGACCCTCCCGCTCGCCCAGACAAAGCCTGTCAATGAGGACAACGCTCTGTGTGGCTCCAGATGTGTCCCTTGTCCCTCAGGGATGTTCCTGCCGTGCAGGCAGAGCGCGGCAGCGACAGCAGGGGAGATTGTGGATCTCCACCTCACCCCACTCCCTGAGTCTTGAGCTCCCTGATCCCCTCCTGGGGTGGGAAGGGACACAGGCAGTGCCGGGGGGGGCTCAGCTTTGCTGTAGGATGAGTCTGTCCCTCCTGCTCAGCTGCAGCACAGCTCAGCAGGCACTGCTCCCCAGTGCTGCCCCACTCCCACCAGCAGGCAGATCCCTCACGGGGCTCTGCTCGAGTGTCCTCAGCCTCCCCCAGCCCCCAAATCCTCTTCCCCTGTGCTGCTGCGCTGGGCCAGCTCTGCCTGGGGGAATGGGACAGGGTCACACTGGGTGTGAACGTGGTGGGTGCTCGGCTGTCCCTGCCCTCACCTGGAGCACCCAGAGCACCCAGCGAGGGCCAGCTGTGGGCAGGGTCAAGGCTCCAGGGTCAGTGGGAACCAGGGGGTCCTTGTCTGGGCTGGCCCCACCCCCCACTCCTCACACCCCAGAGCTCCTCCTGCCAGGAAGTTTCTCTTCTGAGGAGGTCACCAGGAACTCTCCAAACCCCTTCTGCCCCTGCCTGGACCATTCCCTCTCCTGCTGCCTCACAGCACCTTCCCACACCCCCCCTCAGCTCTGGGCGGACACTCTGGGGTCCACAGGTACCTCCTGCTCCCTGCCTGGGATGCTTGGGACATCCTTTGGGGCACAGATCCTGGGCATCCCCTGCCAGTGCCATCAGTCAGTGTTTTCCAGGCATGGGCTGAGCCAGCTGCCCTGCTCAGCCCTGCTGGCTTCATCCCTGGGACAGCTGGGATGGCGAGGAAAGTCTCTCACGGGCTTTGTGCAACCTCTTGAAGGGTTCCTTGGGCAGTCAGGGCAGTCCTGAGCAGCCTGGACGGAACAGCTGGATCAGCTCCTGGTGTCTCAGCCGTGCTCTGCACCCCCAGAGCTTTCCCTTGAGGTCTCTGCCACCTCCAGCATGTGGCCATCCGCTGAGCACCTCCCCAGCACATCTTGGCACCATGGGACACGAGGACAGCTGGCAGAGTGGCAGTCACCAGCCCCTCTGTGGTGATGGGCACTGCCAACCTCGTGGGCAGCGTTCCTGGCTCACACCACACAGCTGCTCCCCCACACCCTCCCAATGCCCAGAGCAGGACAGGGGGGACATGTGCAGAGCAGGCCATCCTTGCAGCCACACGGGAGCCATCCACGGCCTGGGAGCCCTGCTGGGGACTCTGCCTGGTGGCTTCAGCTCCTGCCTGGTGATGCCTTCATTATTTCTAGTTTTTACTCTTCATGTATCTGTAACTTGCTGCAGTTCTGTGCTTCTCACAAAGTGCTGAAATCCTCTGTTCCAGCACCTTTGGCCAAACAAGGCTCTCTGAACACAGATTCAAGGACATATTCATTGCCTTAGGGCCCGAAAATATGTAAACCACAGTGAGATGGGGGAGCAGGCCTGGGGTGGTGAACATCATCACCTGAGGGTGCAATTGGAGAATTAAGGGCCAATCTGCTGATGGGACAGAACTTGTAAAGGTGAAGGGCTCGTGACCCAGGGTCCATTTTGGGTGTAGTCCCTGAGGGGACTTTGCTTGCCTGACTGTACCTTCAAGGCCTTTGCAGGCCTTGAATAAATTGTCTGTTTTTTATACTCCTAATTTGTCTTGGCCTGTTTCAGGCAGTCTGTCTGTTAGGCATCACTTGGAAGGCATTTCCAGAGGACAGGACACCAGGGCTGCAGCAGCAGCTGGGATTCCTAAATTTGCATTTCAGGCTGCTGTATCCAGGGCATCCCTGCACCGTGACTGAGGTTCTGGTGGGATGCAAATCACAAAATCATGGAATGGTTCGGGCTGGAAGGGCTCTAAAGACAATCCGTGGGCCATGGGCAGGGACACCTTCCACTAGAGCAGGTTGCTCCAAGCCCCACTGCAGGAGATCAGCTCCTCCTTGGGATGGTGTCCCTGATCCCAGCTGCATTCCCACCACATTCCAGACCAGAGCAGCCTCTGTCCCCCTCTGCCCAACCTCTTGTCACCGATCAAACCCCACCCTCGCAGCTGGCTGCCAGCCGGGCTTGCGTAAGGGCCGTGGGTGCAGAGCCCGGCAGGCTCCTGGTGACGTGGTGGCATTCAGGGATGGCACTGGGAGAAGGTCAGTGCGTGCAGAGCGGGCACAGGCTGTCAGCACACGGCTCTGCTGAGCCTCTGCGAGGAGGACATCCATGGGGAGCACAAAATGGGAGCTGTCTGGAGATGCCTGGTGCGGGGGGGCTGCAGTCCGGGGAGGAGAATCAGCACATCCTGGAGTTCTGCTCTGGTGCAGAGTGCACGGGGATTTCTGGGGCCCTGGGAGAAAAGTGGAGCTTGGCCTAATATTTCAAAAGGGGAAACAGGGCGACGTGGGTAATTTCAGCTCTGTCAGCCTGACATTGATCCCGGGGAAAATAGTGGAACGGCTGATACTGAACGCAGTGAATAAAGAACCCAAAAGGGTGATATAATTAATGCCAATCAACAGGGATTTATGGAAAATAGATCCTGTTAAACCAACTTGACAGCTTTCTTCCTGTTGGGTTTTTTCTTTTTTTTTCCTTTCTTTTTTTTTTTTTCAAAACAGGATTACAAGTTTCTCCAGCAAGGTGAGGTTTGTTGAGGACATGCATCGCCTGGACACTGTGTGTTTTCTTATTAAAAAATGTAGGAAAACCCAACCAGTCATGTGGGATGGTTTAGGAGCTCATGAGGGTGCATAGACTGACCCTGCAAGGGATTCTCCTCCTGTCCAGTCCCACCCGTGCTGGAGAGGACACTCTGGGCTGTGTCCCAGCAGCTCACTGGGAGCAGGCAGGTTCTGCTGGGATGTCACTGGTGGTGCTGGAGGACTTGCAGAGAGGGGAGCACTAGGGATCAGATGACCACAGGAAGGGCTAATGCTGATGGAGCAAGTCCAGAGGAGGCCATGGAGCTGCTCCAGGGCTGGAGCCCCTCTGGAGCCAGGCTGGGAGAGCTGGGGGTGCTCACCTGGGGAGGAGAAGGCTCCAGGGAGAGCCCAGAGCCCCTGGCAGGGCCTGAAGGGCTCCAGGAGAGCTGCAGAGGGACTGGGGACAAGGGATGGAGGGACAGGACACAGGGAATGGCTTCCCAGTGCCAGAGGGCAGGGCTGGATGGGATCTTGGGAATTAGGAATTGTTCCCTGGGAGGGTGGGGAGGGCTGGGCTGGAATTGCCAGAGAAGCTGTGGCTGCCCCTGGATCCCTGGCAGTGTCCAAGGCCAGGCTGGAGCAGCCTGGGACAGTGGGAGGTGTCCCTGTCGTGGCAGGGGTGGAACAGGGTTGGACAGGAAATAAATTCAACCACATGGAGAAGTTTCAGTCGAAACTGCTCCAATAGCAGATGGAAAGGTGATTTCCAGGCTATTTCCAGGCCTGGGGGCTGTTCCCAGGAAGCCTTGCAGGGCCCAAGGGTGCCTGGTGCTGGACACTGACCCCCACCATTGCACTGGGCAGCAGTGCCCTGAGACAGGACATCAGAAAATATTGGTAAAGGTCAGTAAATACATTTATTATAGAGTGCCCAGGAGGATTTCCAGAGCTCAGTGTCCATGTGAGATCATAACTTCTCACTCTCTGTAGCTCCCTGAGAGGAGGGGGCAGCTGGAGGGAGTTGGGCTCTGCTCCCAGGGCACAGGGACACAACGAGAGGAAACAACCTCAAGGAGAGGTTCAGGTTGGATATTAGGGAAAATTTCTTCATGGAAAGGACTGTAAGTCACAGGCTGTCACCAGGGCAGTGGGGGAGTCACTGAAGGGGTTTAAAAGATGTGCAGATGTGGCACTTGGGGACATGGGTTAGTGCTGAGTTTGGAAGTGCTGGGGGAATGGCTGCACTCAATGGTCTTAGAGGGCTTTTCTTAATGATCCTGTGGTTCTGTGACCTCCACAGCCCAACCACCCCCATGCCCTTGGTGCAAGTTCTGTTTCACCAAACATCTCATCTCCCACTTGGTAATCCTCCCCAGCTTCCCTGGAGGGACCACCCACTTTTCTCAGCTTCCCTGGGCGCACCACCCTCCCTTTTTCCACCCAGACACACAAGCACTGACGGCAGCAGCCCCACCTTGTAATATTTAAAACAATTTTATTCATGAAAATATGCTGTACAATGCACTATACACAGTTCTTTACATTGCCACATACACAAACTCTAATAGCACAACCAAGAAAGTTACCATTGCCTACGATAGATGCGTGTGAGAGATGACGCCTCCGAGACCCTCCCCCCCAGTCTGTACAGTTATAAATACGAGGGAAAGGACGGACCCAAAACCGCCGGGGGAAGCAAACCGGGGGGTCCCCCACACCAGCTGCAGGCAGGGCAGGGCAGGGTGGGAGCAGGGTGGGAGCAGAGGGAGCTCCCGGTGCCCAGAGGGGCACTGCGGGTGGGGGCATGGAGGGAGGGGGTGATGGAGAGGGGAGGATGAAGCTGAGTGAGGTGGGAGGTGATGTGGCCTCGCTGTTTGCAGAGCCTCAGCCACTCCAGACAGGGACACAGAGCCCTGGTGTCCCCTTGCCCGCAGCTGCAGGGGGCACAGCCGTGCCAGCCGCCCCCAGGACCCCCAGGACCCGCCTGCCCCCAGGCACACAGCACAGCCCCATTCCATCGCCACCACCCACCCGCACACCTCAGCCCCAGGTCCTTCGGTCCCGCGGCAGGGCCACCCTGTGCCACCTGCCCCAGAGCCACACCCTGCCCAGCCTGTGCCACCTGCCCCAGAGCCAGCCCTGCCCGGGGTCCCAGCCGCTCCGGGGGTGTCTGTGCCTGCCCCCGCCGCCCCGGCCTCGCACGACGACTGAACACACGACGTTACCAACACGACTGCACCGCACACACGACAACCCCACGGTCACGAACCACGACGACAGCTTGGCGATGGGCCGTGCCCACGCAGCAGGGCAGGGGGGCACGGGGGCGGCAGGGGACAAGGGGACACTTCTCTCCTGCTGCTGGTGCGGCTCCCCTGCCGCGGTGACGGCCGGCCCTTGTCTGTGACACCGAAGGGGCTCGGGGACCCCTGCGTGGGAGAATCCCATCTCCAAATGCCTGACTGCTGCCCGGCACGCTGGTGTGGTGCTGGATCTGTGCCTGGAGGTCAGAGGCCTGGAAGAGCCAGGACCCCTTCCCTTTCTCCCATTCCTGGGGGGCAGAGGCCCCCGTTTCCTCCAGAGCAGCCAGAGCTGCCCTCCTGCCTCTGGGTCCCTCACACCCACATGCTGAACTGGGGGTCGGGGGTTAAATAGCCATTTGCGATCGGTTTCCAAGGATTTGAAAGATGCCTGAAACGAGAGGTGGTGTATAAAAGGAATGCGGTAATGATCCTGACCAAAGAATAATCCTTTTTAAAAAAGCATTCAAGAAAGATTATATATAATAGAATATATTAAATTCTGTACATGATCAAATAATGTAAACATAATTAATTAACTTGTAAGAATGTCTTCAGAGACTGTGCCTGCCGTGAGCCCCGGGTGAAGGTGAGCGGTGGCACATGGGGCTCCTCTGTCACGCTCTGCCACAGCCATCGAGGTCAGGAGAGGAGCAGGAGGTGCCCACCCGCGGGTCCCCCTGCCCTGGCTCGGGGCAGCCGCACTGTCCCTGCGTCTGGCTGGGACCCAGCGCCTGCTCCGTGGCAGAGGAGCTGGTGCTGGGGCAAGAAGGGAAGAGCTGGGCTGGGAAAACGTGCTGGCTCCGTGCACTGACCCTGCTGCTAGCCAGGGGCTGGGGGTTAGGGAAAGCCTGTGGTGCCCAGGAGGAAGAATGGCTGAGCAAAGACCCCACAGGACAGAGCAGCAGCTCCCACCAGCACCTCCCAGCCCCTCCACCATCTCTAGACTGGGTGCTCTTGCTGCCCACCAGCCTGTCCCCTCCAAAGCCCTGCTGCTCCTGGCAGCTGTGCAGGATGGCCAGGACATCCCTGGCCCACTCCTGCCCCACTGAGCAATGGGGTCAGTTTAGGGTCCTGACACACAGCAGGGCCATGTGTGAATCGTGGTCCCCATCCCCACAGAGCCCCAGCCCTGGCAGGTGGGTGCACCCCTCTTGCTGACAGCTCCTGGACCAGCTCTCCTGCACACCAGGGGTGGGCAGTGAGCCCACTGGGACAGGCACTGACCCCCCAGGACCCCACAGCCCTGGCTGGGAGCCCTGTGGCCCCTCCCTGAGCAGTGTGGATCATGCAGGCTTGGGGCAGGATGGATCCCACGCTGCATCCAGACGCCTGACCCCTCCCGTCCTCACAAGTGCACAGCCCCATCTCAAGGATGACCCCATCACAGCCCCCCAGCTCTCACCCCATCCTCCAACACCCAGAGCCAGGGCCAAGCCAAGATGAGCCACGTGATGGGACACAGCCAACAGCATTGCCCACGGCCTCTCTCTCCTCTCCCTAAGCTCGGCCCTTTCTTCCTTCCAATGCAAAAACTCAATGGCAAAAGAGTGCATGAAATCAAATAAATACGCCCCCCTCCCCGCCCCTGCAAGCTGCCCCTGAGCCTCCAGCACGGGGGACCCTCACTGCCAGCAGCAGCACCCTGGAGCGTGCCCAGCCTGCTCCGGGCAGGGCCTGCAGCCTTCCCGTGGCACCCTGGGGGCTGCCGAGATGCTGCGCCCAGGGCTGCTGGCTGCACAGCCGCCCTCCATCACCCCCTGCTCACTGCTCGGCAAGGAAACCTGCCTGGAGCCACACCAGGGCACCTGCAGCGGAGGTGGCCCAGGGGTGTGGGCTCGGCAGAGCTCTGATCTCCACCAGGACTGAGGGGTCCTGAGCCCCCCTTGCCCTGGGGCAGGGTCCCCACTCCTGACACTTCTACCCAGAGGACTCACTTCCCAGAGAAGAGTCCCTTCCCAGGGGGGATGCCCACGCAGGAGGGTCCCACACCACCAGCCATCACCATTCCATCACCCAGCCCAAGGGCAAATCAAACTGGCACCATCACCGTGGGGCACTGGGACCATCTGGAAAGACTTTCCATTCCTGCTACCCCCCTGGATCTGCCTGGCTCCGGCTGCCTCTCCCACCCACCTGCCCTGAATCCTCCAGAGGATGCTGGCAGGACCCGCAGACCGGGCACACGTAGGGCTGGGGGTCCTCCCCCATCTCAATATTTGACCCTCCGGTTTGTGTTTCGTGTTCGACCTCAAGCTCAGACTGATGGCTCTCGCCCATCTTAACAAACAAAGGCAGAAGAGAAAGGAAAAAAAAAAGTTAGTCTCAGTGTTCCCCTCGTGGCTTCCCGGTGGTGAGCCCACACCGGGGTGGGTGTCACCCGGGCACCCAGCTCTGGTTCGTGGGCTGTGGCCCCCCGGGCAGCGCGGGCACATTGAGCCCGTTCTGCGGCGGGAGGGCCGAGTCGAAGTTGAAGTCCATCTCATCGCTGTCCATAAAGTCATTCAGGATGATTGACTCCACGTCGCACTCCAGGCTCCCGTTGAACATGTCCAGGTCCAGGTCTGCTGGGAACCTGTCTTGGCCCAACACGGGGGGGTGGACGGCCCCCGGGTAGGGGCCCTGCAGCGAATCCAGCAAGCTCATGTGTGCCCCTTGGTTATTAGCGTAGGAATGCAGGTGCCCGTGGTGCGGCATGGCCGTCATGCTGCACGAGTCACTGGGCAGGCTCATAAGGCTGACGGGATTGGCTAAGGCACTGGTGTTGACCGCAGGGTGGTGACCAGCTGGTGACGGGTGGTACAACGCGTTGCTCTTCATGAGAGAGCCCGGGTGGGGCGGGTAGGAGGACAAGCCCTGCTCCCCGCCCCCGCACAGCAGCGGGTTGTGTCTGTGGCCACGGGCCGGCACCATGGGGCTGGCCTGCGGCAGGGGCAGGTCCCCCGGGACCATGCTCTCCTTGTGCGCGTAGGAGATGGAGGAGAGCAGGTCCTGCAGCGAGGCGTTCCTGTAGGAGCTGACGGGCGAGAAGGTGGCCTGCTTGTTCTCCTGGATGGTCTGCATGGGCAGGCGGCGCATGAGGCTCATGGCCGGCTGGCTGTAGATGGTCCCGCAGTAGGTGTTGGAGGCGGCCCCCATGCTGGAGCACTTGGAGTTGAAGGTGAAACTGGAGCTCCGCTGCCGCAGGGCGGCCGGGGGGAGCTGCTGGGAGGGGCTCATGCTGTAGCCGTCCTGCAGGTCCTCCAGCATGCTCTCCCCCAGGCTCTCGTTCAGGCTGATGGTGCCGGTCAGGTCGGTCAGCCGGGGCAGCTCCACAGAGCAGCGGGCGCTGAGGGAAGGAGACATGGTGCTGGAGGGGCTGGGGTACATCAGTGGGGACGAGGGGGTGCCGTCGTCCTCCTCCAGCTCGTCCGGCTCATGGTTGGCCATGATGGGCGAGAGGCGCCCGCTCAGCGTGCTGGCCGTGGAGTTGGCCCGCGTCCGGAAGTCCGCCCAGGCGTCGTACTCGTCGCTGGCGTGGGACGCGGGGCTCTCCGACCACTTGGCCTGCTGGGAGGAAGGGCTGTCCTCCCCGCGCTCCTGCGTCACCTGCAGCTGCTTCTTCTTGCTGGCCTTGCCCTTGATGCGCAGGAACTTGCTGTTGTTGTCCATGGACACCGCCCGCCGCCGCGGCGTCTTGCCCGTCTTGCCGCCCTCGGGGTTCAGCATCCACCAGGAGCTCTTCCCGGTGCCCTCGTTCTGCACGCGGATGAAGCGGGTGTGCAGGGACAGGTTGTGCCGGATGGAGTTCTGCGGGGACAGCAAGGACAGGGGGAGGGTCAGCAGCAGGGACAGCACCCCAGGAGGAAAGGGACGCTCACGGGGCATCGTGGGACACCTGGGCTCCATCCCCTGGCATGTCTGAGCCAGAGGGGTCGGGGCTGGGAGAGCTCAGCTGGCAGGTCCCTCCCACATCCCTGCCGTGGGTCACAGCCCTTTGCTGCATCTCCCAGCTCTGTCCTTAGCACAATTCCTGTCATGGCAGGGACGGGGGATGTCTAGCTTATGTCCCAGAGCCAGGGCCAGCTCTCAGGGGACTTTTCTTCCCTGCAGGAGCCTGTGGAAGGACAAAGTGAGGAGGCAGCAAATGCAGCAGTGGAGTCAGGACCAGCCCAGTCAGGGCTTCCCCATCCCTCCCAGCCCCAGCCCATCAGTGCCCAGGACATCCTATGGGATGCTCCCAGGACATCCTGTGGGATGCTCCCAGCACAGCCTGCACCTTTGTGGAGATTCCAGCTCACTCTGCACAAGCTCCAGAGGCAGAGGGACTCCCTTTGGGCACTGACCCTTTGGAGTGGACTCCAAGACCCTTCCCCTGCCTGGCAGCTTTTGGGATGTGCTCCCCTCCTCCCTCAGGACCAGGACATGCCCTGTGCAGGGCACGCTGGCACCACCGCAGCCCAAAACAACCTGTTGGCACCATGTGAGACCTTGTCCCCAAATGCCTGTCACCCCATGTGAGCAGGACCAGGAGCCCACAAGGAGAGGGTGTGGCTCCTTGCATGGTGGTGCTCTGGTGACAGGGACACGCACCCAGGCTTGGGTACAACAGCACGGGAATTCTGCAAACCCATTACAATCCCACTGCCCAGAGCATGGGCTGGGGCTGCTTCCACCCTGGAAGCTCCCTGATCCATATCCAGCATCTCCTGCCGAGAGCAGCACTCAGTGCCCTTGGCTTGTGCCATCAGCCCTGGCTCTGAGCACTTCACCGGAGCAGGGATGGGCTCGCAGGAGGCAGGAGCAGGGGGCACACCTCAACACAAGTGTCCCCAGCTGTCCCTGCCCCATGGGGTGACAGGATGGGGTGACACTGGGGTAATGCAGTTTGTAGCTTTGGCCTGGGGAAGGGAGCAGGTGAAGATGTGAGTGGAGACTGGGAGAGGACTGCATTGAGAGCAGCCCTGCAGAGAAGGTTCTAGTGAGAGGCTGGACATGAACCAGCCATGTGCACCCAGAAACACAGCCCCAGCCTGGGCTGCACCAGAGGAGAAGTGCCCAGCAGGGCCACCACTCTCAAGGTCTCTTCCCCTCAGACCTTGAGAGACCCCACCTGCAGAACTGCCCCAGCCCTGCAGCCCTCAGCACAGGAAGGACATGGAGCTGTTAAAGCAGGTCCAGAGAGCCCACAGAGCTGCTCCAGGGCTGGAGCCCCTCTGCTCTGGAGCCAGGCTGGCAGAGCTGGGGGTGCTCACCTGGAGAAGAGAAGGCTCCAGGGAGAGCCCAGAGCCCCTGGCAGGGCCTGAAGGGCTCCAGGAGAGCTGGAGAGGGACTGGGGACAACGGGAAATGGCTTCCCACTGCCGGAAGGCAGAGTTAGATGGGATATTGGGATGGAATTGTTCCCGGTGACAGTGGGCAGGCCCTGGCACAGGTGCCCAGAGAAGCTGTGGCTGCCCCTGGATCCCTGGCAGTGTCCCAGGCCAGGCTGGAGCAGCCTGGGACAGTGGGAGGTGTCCCTGCCATGGCAGGGGTGGCACTGGGTGGGCTTTAAGGTCCCTTCCAACCCAAACCATCCTGGGATCCTCTGACACCTGCCTCTCCTTGCCAATGTGCAGCTCATGGGATGCCACCCCAGCTCCCCGTGCCTCAGTTTCCCCAGAGGACAAAGGCAAGATGCAAAGCCCAGGGAAGAGCCTCAATCCACAGAAAGCCTCACCCCAGCACTGCCCAGGGGCTGCTGGAGAGGAGAGGAACCTCCCCAGCCCCTTCCAGCTGCAGGAGGGGCAGAGGGACAGGGAGGGGGAGGAACCCATGGTACAGGGGAGAAAGTTTGGTGCTGTTGTGGTGTACAGTGGAATACTAATGAAGAGGCAAGTGAGCTCCAGCCTCATCTATCATATTATGTAATGGCTTACTTCTCTGCACTTCATTTATTTGGAGATTGCTCCCAGGCTGGCTCCTCGCCAGCAGCCACCAAATCCAAGTCTACAGAAATCAATCTCGCGCTGACTGATTAAGCCGTGTTTAGAACTAATTGCTCCTTCGTGTGTGGGGAGAATAAATTACGGGCTTTAATTTCACATCTTTAAAATGCAACTGCAGGTATGGGCCAGCCATTAACCCCTTCCTGCACGGCTGGGGAGGGGGCCCAGGGGGTGGATGGGACACAGCTGCCCAACCAATGCTCATCACCTTCAAGCAGAGCAAGGCAAGCCCTGGCCAGCCTTCCTGGCGTGGAGAGTCCCCTGACCCCTGCGGCACCTCTCCCTAAGCCACAGGATGGCCCAGGCTCCCCTCCATGGCCGAGCTGCTGTGCAAGCAGCAGGGACAGAAGCACAGCACGTGGTTGTCACTGCCCTGGCAGGGCCAGGACCACCAGCCTGAGCTCCGCACCCACAGACCGTGGGGAGCTGGGGATGCCCAAGCGGGGCTTGCTGCAGTGATGCCCAGTCCTACTGGGCCCCTGGCAGGCGTGGGGACCCCCCATGGCCGCTGTCCCTCCCTGCCAGTGCTGCTGGCTCTGCTCTGCCCGGGAGGCAGGAGATGCTGCAGCCGGCGTGGCTGGGATGGAGCTGCCATGCAGAGCACGGGGAGAGGGTTTGGGGATGTCACAGCGGGATGGGGGTGACATTCAACATCCTCTGCTACGGCCCCCTCCCAGCCCGGCGGGAGCGCAGGGCACCCTGCCCCGCTTGAGGCAGGGGACAGGGCTGGCAGGGTCAGGCTGCCCGGGGGAGAGGAGGGAAGGGGAGGCTGCTGCTTCTCCTGCAGCCGAGCTTCATTAAGAGCCAGAAGACAGCAGCAATTAAGTGCAAGGTGCAGCACACCCGGCTCTCTCCTCATTAGCACCCCGACATGCTCGGCTGGCCGCGGCTCGGGGCGCCTAGAGCAGGGCTGGGGGCTGCGCTGGGGCGGGCCAGGAGCTGATTAACAGCAGGCAGGCTTCACCCACGGCCACCCCGGCAGCCCCCGGGCACCCAGCGTCCCGCAGCCCCCAGCCCCGGCTGGCAGTGACGCGCAGGTGGGGACACACAGGGGACATCAGCGCTGGCAGCCCCTCGGTGACAGCAGCTGCCTTGGCAGGGCGTGCGCTGGGGCCAGGCGGAGTGCAGGAAAGGATGGTGCCAGTCCCAGGGCCCCCACGAGGCGTCTGACACTGCCCTGTGCCCCTTCTCACAGCGACCTGCCCCGCTGCAGGGCTGGCCGTGCCCCGCGCCCTCGGTCCCCGTGTCACCGCTGCCTGTCCCCCCGGCCCCGATGGTGCCCAGACCCCAAACAGCCCCGCGCACGGAGCACCGTCCCCAGCGCATGCTGGAGATGGGTGACACCCGCACTGCTCTGCCGAGGGCACGGGGACGCTGTGGGGAGCAGAGGGGAGGGCTGGAGGTGGCACCAGGGCTGCAGGTGCACCGGACCCCCCGTTCAGCCCTGGCTGGCACCGGGCGGGGCAAGGCTGAGCCCGTGCCAGCCCCCAGCCACCAGCTGCCGGGGGCTTTGCCAAGCTGGAAGACCCCAGTGCCACCCCGGTGCCCGTCTGCCGGGGGCTGGTCCTGCTGCGGGGCCTGAGGGGGGGCTGTGGGCACCCACAGAGCCCCGCACCCCCCCAGGAGCCCTCCTCCGGCGAGCCTCATTGTCAGGGGAACAGGCAGTGTGAAATCGGTCTGATTAGCAATTAGTCCCATTGTAAAAGGATTAGCCGGACCCATTGTTTGGGAGAGTGACTTGACTGTCAATGGGCATCTGGCAGCGATGATGATGATGGTGATGATGATAATGATGATGCGGTGGGAGCCGGAAGCCATTCCCCCGAGGCCGGACTCCCGAAATGAGCATCGACCCCCGAGATGAACCTCGAACCCCGACATGAGCCACCCAGACGGGTACGGGCCCCCAGGACGGCCATCGCTGCCCATGCCACCCCAGCAGCACGTCCAGGGTCACAGCTCCAGCCTTGGGGTGCCCGCGGGGCCAGGGAGAGAGCGGAACACCCTCTGCGTGCCCTGAGGAGAGCAGAGCAGGGGGAAACAAGTGCAATTCAAGCTAAAGCCGGTCCTGGCCAGAGCTGGGGACAGCAAACAAGGCGCTCTGTGGACTCCCCGTCCCTGTCACATCCTCTGCACCCTCTGCTGTCCCCACCACTGTCCCTGATTGTCACCCCTCCCTGCTGTCCACCCAGCACCAAGGGTTTGCCAAGCAAAGCCACTAATGCCAGCAGCTCCCCACACATCCCACAGCTCGCAGCCCTGCTCTCACGGTCTGGGTGCATCGGGGGCTGTCTGTCTGTCTGTCTGTCTGTCTGTCTGTCTGTCTGTCTGTCTGTCCAGGCTGCTGCGCCATCCAGCGAAGGAGCCCGTCGGTTGTTAGCTGGTGGGGATTCTCACGCCAGTGACAGGAGGAAGCAGGGACAGGGACAGGGCCACTAACAAGAGCTCTGCAGGCAGCACAAGGACGGCTCCAGGGGTTAATTGATGCTTATTCACTTCTTGCACATAAAGATTGCCATTGTTGGAGGAAATATTCCAGAGGGCAGAGGCTGCCGACAGCCTCGGTGGGGTTTCATCCCTGGGGATGCTGTACAGGGAGGGTGGTGGCATGGGACAATCAATGGTGGCACCACCAGAGCCATCATATTCACCCCAAAAATGGCTCTGCCTATGGGCACCAGCAGCTAAGTACAGGATGACTGTGCCCAGGGCCTCCTGGCCCCATCTCCCGGGCATGGCCAGCTCTGCTCCCTGCACAGGTGTCACCATCCTGCCCAGAGCAGCAGCCCACCAGCCCTGGCACTGCCACCCCGAGCGGGGCCCACGCCTGCCTGGCGAGCAGGTGGCAGCTGGCACGTGGGGCAGTGCTGCCCACACACCGGGGACACTTGTGACAGGGACGGATGGCCCATGGTGACAGCACTGGAGCCCCGTGCTGTGCCCAAGGCAGGCAGTGGCATGAGACCCCACCATCTGCAGTGGCTGCAGGTGCATCGCCCCACCCCACATCAGCCTGACCCACATCAGCCTGACCCACATCACTCTGACCCACATCAGCCCACCCCACATCAGCCTGACCCACATCACTCTGACCCACATCAGCCCCACCCCACATCAGCCTGACCCACATCAGCCTGACCCACATCACTCTGACCCACATCAGCCCGACCCACATCAGCCCAACCCACATCACCCCACCCCACATCAGCCCACCCCACATCAGCCTGACCCACACCAGCCTGACCCACATCAGCCCACCCCACATCAGCCTGACCCACATCAGCCCAATCCACATCAGCCCAATGCACACCATCCTCACACCATTCCCACCCACATCAGCCCCATATCCACCCACCCCACACCATCCTGACCCACACCAGCTCTCCCTGCTCGGGTGGGTGAACCCAGCACGGGGAAGCACACAGACCCAGCCTGGGCGAGGAGGAGTGGCTGTAAATCCAGCCCGAGGTGTGCCGGCATTCCCCAGCCCCACACGGGGCTCCCGAGGACAGGACCAGCCCCACTGTGAATCCCTGACCTGAATCCAGCCTCGCTGCTGTGATCTCCCCGTGTCCCTGCTGCCCCAGGGCACGCCGTCCATGGCTGGGCAGGCGCAGGGCTCGGCCGAGCAGTGTGGAGCAGCTGCCACATGTGTGGGCTCTCCTCTGCAGCCTGAGCCCTGCCCCACAGCCTGTCGGGATGTTACTGCCCCACAGCAGCCCCCGTGCTGCCCTG